>OU343224.1:221526350-221631760 GCA_910596185.1 Chrysanthemum makinoi
GTATGTTTTGAAAGAATAAGTTTTACTTCTCCACCCCCTTTTTGTCGAAACAAAAAGTGACCCTAATGAAGAAATAAAGTGTAGAAAAATAGTCCACGTATCTCTAACTCCCCCTTGACGGTAGCTCCTGTTGGGATATGAAAGTGCTGAAGACATGAAAGTACTGAAGATATGAAAGTACTGTAAGCTGCAAAGTACTGGAAACTGATAAAGAGTCAAAGTACTGCTAAATATAAAGTAAAAGTACTGCACAATGAAGTCAAAGTATGCAAGAACAAAAAACTTTATTCTTTATGGAAAGTATTTTATTCTATGTTTAGATTACTTGTCGTACAAGGTTATCAATTGTAAACCGACTAGGATATCCTTGAGCCTATAAAAGGACTCCTAGATTGGCATTAGATGTACGAGTATACGAGTCTATGAGTCTATGAGTTTTAGAGTTTACGAATTCACAAGTTGTTTAGAGTTTTAGAGAAAAGTTCGATTATCTTAGAGTTGTATTAGAGTATCTGCATAATAAGTAGATTTAGAGTTTATAATAAAAGTTATTCTTCTTAGCTTTGTTAAGTAAATTCGCACTTGATAAAGATTGCTCTCGTGTTTCTTTTGTTAATAACTTAGGATTTATCCGAGTTATTAAACCTTAACAGCTAGTTAAGTTTTTGATTAAAGTATATCGTTCCAACAAGTGGTATCAGAGCTTGTGTGGAAACTCTGACTAGGAAGAAACCCTACTAAAACCTAAAGATGTCGACTGAAGCTGCATCAAATCCTATCACAGAGGTATGTTCTAAGTTTCATGATTTTTATCAAAAAGTACTTAATGCTTATGTTTACGAAAGAGATAATTGTGTTAAGGCTAGGTCTGAGGTAGCTGGTTACCAAATAACCTTAGAATCTATGGAAGCCAAAATCTTAGCACATGAAACTAATGAAGTAGCTTGGGCTGAAAAATATGAACAACAGGATTACCAGTTAAAACTTAGTGAATGGACATTAAACTGTAAAATTGCTGAAATTGAGAAATTAACTAAGGAAGGAGATGATTTATTAGCCAAGTTTGCTGCATGGGGAGAGTCTGGTCTGTCACATGTTACTTATATTCAAAAACAGAAAAGAGCCTACCTTAAAACTGGATTAGGTTTTGGAATGGATTTTAGTAAATTAGAAGAAAACCAATCTAGTGATCAGGATGAAGGTGATTTTGAGGATATAATTACTAGTGATGAAGAACTCATTAATTATGTAGATACATCTAGTAATGAGGGTTCAATAAGTGATTCACCTCCTGAATATAAGAAAGCTAATGATTATCATGCTGTTCCCTCATCCCACGGCATTCATCAACCCCATTGGCCTGATGTTTCTCGTTTTGGAGTAGACAGTCTTGAGTTTAGGAAAAAGCTTGTAGCTCAATCTAGGTCTGAAAAACCCAAAGAACCTGTTGAAAACAATTTTCAAAATCAAGCAGTACCTTCAAATCAAAGTACTGCTCCACAAGCAGTACCTTCTGTACAAACCTTTTTCAAAACAGACTCGCTAAACCTTTTTGGGATAACTTTGGTCAAAACAGTTTAATCAACCCAAGAAGGCAAAATAATTTTAGGCATTGACATAGAAGATGTCACTTTGGAAGTATGGGTCAAAAACTGTGTTTTGTGTGTTTTAGTCCTACTCATCTAATTAAGGATTGTGAACATCACTCAGAATATCTTAGAAAATTTTCAAAGAACAGGTCTGCCAATCAGAAACCTAGAGAGCACAAACCAGTCTGGAATAATTCAAATAGGGTCAATCACAGAAACTTTTCACCAGATCATAGATACCCACATCAAAGAAGATCTTTTTCAAAACCCTCAGTATCTCACAGTACTTTTCAAAGTACTGTTAACTCTGGCCCAGTACTTTCTCAAAGTACTGCTCAGACAAAACAAGGTACTGATCACACTACTTGGAATAGGAATCCTAGGAGATCTTACTATCAACCTAGAAGGTATTACAATTCACATAGGAGATTTAGATCACAGGAACCAAGTGTTAAAACAGAATGGGTTAAGAGGGAAAGTACTGCAGAGGGACAAACAGTACTTTCAACAAAAAGTGAATCAAATGTTTTTGTGATACAAGAAAAAGAGAACTTATAAAAGAGCGTTATGTTGAAAAACCAGAAAGTTTTGAAAATCCACATGCTAAAAATCAAAAGATAATTCTGGATCACCATTTGAAAAATAGTGGACATTACATACTCAAAGAATTTGAGTTTGTAACTCCACAAGGGGAACACAAGTCAGTAATGGCTTGGGTTCCTAAAAATCACTAACTCTTTTCTTTGTGTGCAGGGCAACCCAGAAGAGGAGCTTAAAGATCATCTTATTGTGGATAGTGGTTGCTCTGGAGTATGACCGGAGACAAAGAGATCCTGTCTGATTTTAGGAAGATTAGTGGAGGAAGAGTTGCATTTGGGAATGATCCCAATGGAGGAAAGATTACTGGAAAAGGAACTATCAAAGTAGGGCTTATAGATTTTGAGAATGTTAGATATGTGAAGGAGTTAAAGTTCAATCTATTGTCAGTATCACAAATCTGTGATAAAAAGCATCCTGTGTTATTCACTGACACAGAATGTCTTATCCTTTCCTCTGACTTTAAGCCTGTTGATGATGAATTAGTAGTTCTTAGAGCACCAAGGACAAATGATGTGTATAGTTTAGACATGAAGAGTCTACATTCTTATGGAAGAGCCACATGTTTGGTGGCTAAAGCAACATCTGAAGAGGCACATCAATGGCATAGAAGATTGGGCCATGTTAATTTCGAGAATCTCAACAAACTGGTTAAAGGCAATTTAGTTAGAGGTTTACCTTCAAAGACTTACAGGAATGATCAATCATGTTTGGCATGCAAGAAGGGTAAACAACATAAAGCTTCCTGCAAGAAGCTTGAGGAGAGAACTATTAGAGAACCTTTGGAGCTGCTACATATGGATTTGTTTGGACCTGTTTATGTGGCAAGTTTAAACAAGAAAAAGTACTGTTTAGTTGTAACAGATGATTGCAGTAGATTCAGTTGGGTATTTTTCTTGGGTTTTAAAGATGATACTTTTGATGCTATTCGACATCTGATATAGCCCTTGAAACCATTGAGACTCAAGGTTCGCGGTATTAGATGTGACATGTGGGACTGAATTCAAGAACAAGCTGATGGATGAATTTTGTGCTAACAAAGGCATAAAAAGGAGTTTAGTATTGCACAACACACCAAAGAATGGTGTGAGAGAGGAAGAATAGGACTTTGATTGAAGGCAGCAAGAACAATGTTAGCGATTCTCACCTACCTATTCATTTCTGGGCAGAACTGTAGTTAGCTATGCTTGCTATGTACTTAACAGAGTCTCAGTCACTAAACGACAGATGAAGACACCTTATGAATTGCTGATGGGCAATAAACCAAACATTCGTTTTATGAAGCCTTTTGGATGCCCTCTTACTATTTTAAACACAATTGATAATCTGGGTAAGTTTGATGGCAAGTCGAAAAGGCTATTTATTTATTGGGATATTGCACTAACAGTAAGGGCTTTAGAGTATACAATAGAGTTACTAAGAAGGTTCAAGATTGTCTTCATGTAGAGTTTTTAGAAGATCAAGACAATGAGAAAGGTAAAGGTCCTGATTGGATGTTTGATCTTGAGTTTTTAACTCCATCCATGAACTATGTACCTGTTAGAGAAGAAAACCAACCTCTGCCTAATGGAGAAGATTTACAATATGTTGTTCATGATGTTCATATTAGACCTGATGCTGTTCCTGATGAAGATCCTGTTAGTCCAAAACAAAGTACTGAAGTTCCAAAGCAAAGTACTGTTGCTCCACAACAAAGTACTGTTGCTCCGTAATCCTCTTTATCTCGCTGAGGATCAATCTGTTCAAGAGGAACTTAATCAGATGCTTCTTCAAGATGTATTAGCACATTCTTATACTGATGAACAAAGGAGAGCTTATGAAGAGGCAAAGAGGAAGAATAAGACTGCAGAGTACTCACAGTACTTTGACAGATTTCGACCAAAGTACTGCTGCACTCTGTTGACATACTTTAGATGATTTGGATGATCCTACCATGCCCGGTTTAGAAGATCCGATGATGAACTTGAAGATGAAGGTATTTTTACAAATTCCAATGCAGGTGCTGATGTTACTAATTTGGAGGATACTTATGGAGTTCCACAGTCTCCAAACTTAAGAATTCATAAGAATCATCCTTCTGATCAAATCATTGGTCCTTCTACTTCTGGAGTAATGACTAGACACGGAGCTAAGACTTTTCTACACCTCATAATGCTTTACTTAGCTTTGTATATAAACAAAACAGGCTGAATCATAAGGACCATCAAACCTGCTTATTTACTTGTTTTATCTCTCAAGAGGAACCCAAGAATATTGCTCAAGCTTTGACTAAAGAAAGCTGGGTTGAGCTATGCGGAAGAACTTCTTCAATTTAAACTTCAAGAAGTTTTATGTGATCTTCCAGATGGGAAGAGAGTTATTGGAACCGATGGTTTTTAGAGTCAAAAAAGATGAAAGAGGTAATGTTATCAAGAATAAGGCAAGGTTAGTAGCACAAGGCTACAGACAGGAAGAGGGAGTAGATTATGATGAAGTATTTGCTCCTGTAGCAAGAATAGAAGCCATTAGAATATTCCTTGCTTTTGCTTCTTATATGCGATTTCAAGTTTACCAGATGGATGTCAAGAGTGCCTTTTTATATGGCAAGATTACAGAGGAAGTTTATGTCAAACAACCTCCTGGTTTTGAAGATCCTAAACACCCAAAAAAAGTCTACAAGGTGGTTAAGGCTCTTTATGGTCTTCATCAGGCACCTAGAGCTTGGTATGAGAGACTCTCCACATTCTTATTGCAACATGGATACAGAAGGGGAGCTATTGACAAGACTTTGTTTATCAAGAGAGACAAGAAAGATATCATGTTAGTTCAAGTTTATGTTGATGATATCATCTTTGGGCTACCAAACAGCCCATGGTTAAAGAGTTTGAGCAGCTGATGCAGAAGGAATTTCAAATGAGTTCAATGGGAGAGTTGACTTTCTTTTTTAGGACTTCGGTTAAGCATCAAAAGAAGGTATTTTTATAAGTCAAGACAAGTATGTTACAGACATACTTAAGAAATTCAATTTTGATGATATGAAGGTTGTTACTACACCTATTAAATCTATCAATTCATTGGGCAAAGATGAAGATGGACAACCTGCTGAAGTCAAGCTTTATAGATCAATGATTGGCTCTCTTATGTATCTCATCGCATCAAGGCCCGAGTATCATGTTTGCAGTTTGTTTGTGTGCAAGATATCAAGTCTCACCAAAGATCTCTCACATGAATGCAGAAAGAGAATTCTGTTATTTGAAGCAACAACCAAAGTTAGGGTTGTGGTATCCAAAAGAGTCACCTTTTCACTTAGAAGCTTTTTTAGATAGTGATTATGCAGGTGATAACTATGATAGAAGATCAACCACTGGAGGATGCCAATATCTTGGAAGAAGATTAGTCTCCTGGCAATGCAAGAAACAAACAATTGCAGCAACATCCTCTACCGTATCAAGCTGATATGTAGCCGCTGCAAGTTTGTTTAAGTTTTGTGGATGCAAAATCAGCTCTTGGACTATGGATTCAATTTCAAGAATACTCCTATCAACATTGATAATGAGAGTACCATATGTATTGTGAGAATCCAGTTTATCATTCCAAGACCAAACACATACAGATTAGACATCACTTTATCAGAGATTGCTATAAGCACAGGCTTATTAATGTGGTTAAGGTTCACACAGATGATAATGTAGCTGACTTACTCACCAAAGGCTTTGATGTTTCAAGATTCACTCACTTGGTGGTGAGCATTGGCATGATTAACTACTGAGCTATATTTAAGGGGAGGACTATTTAGTCTTAGTATAGTCCCGTGTATTGCTTAGGGGAGGATAGTTATGTATACTTAGTTGATAATGAAGAAATTGGAAAAGTACTATTTTCGTGAAAGTACGCTTGGAAAGTCACTTTTTGGGAAAGTAATGCTTACGTGGAAGTACTGTTTGTCTTATTAAAGTACTGTTCCAATGGTTATATTGAGGGGTAATTAATGCTAACGGTAACAATGTTATTTTGGGTCAGATTTTTCAAATCTCACCTATAAATACCTACTTTCCTATTTTCCTTCTCATATTGATACATTAGAATCTTTTCCATCTTTCTCTCATCATATTCATATTATTCGATTACAACTCTTTTGTGCTTACATAATCAACAATGGCAAATCGTCCCACTTTTTCAAAGCATAATATGGTCGCTAATTTGGATAAGACTGAAGCAAATATACTATTTCATGATATAATTGATTATCTTACTGGTTCGCCTATCAGTTATGCTCTTTAGTGGAACCGATATAATTGAGCCCTAGATTCAAGAATTTTGGGCTAATGCTAGGGATAACATGGAGAATGATGAATATTATATTCAATCAACAGTTGCTGGAAGAACTGTAAGATTATCAAGCCTCCATCGTAGAAGATTTACTGCTCAATGATGCGATGGGGCTATAAGGTTTGATAAGCAGTTGGGATACTTTTCGACATATTGGTTATGAAGGATCTTTGAATGAACAAACGCTTAGAAAACAACTATTTTGTCCTCATTGGAAATTTTTGGTTCATGTGTTGCTCCATTGCATAAGTGCTAAGAGTACCTCTTGGGAGCAGTTTGGGTCAAATATCGCATCTGCTATGGTTGGGTTAGCTACAGATAGAGTTTTTAACTTCTCAAGGCTAATACTGGATGGAATGCTCTCGCATATCTCACATGGATTGTAAAACCTGAAAATCTAAAACATAGATAAAGACTAAAATACCCTTGAAATAAAAAAAAATTATAAAATACGTTTATAATCATTTAACGAAATTAAAACCTAACTTACGAACAAGTAAAACTAAATGAATGTGTGTACGTGATCGATTTTGGTACGACGAAAGATTTAAACGTTTCGCTAAGAAGGCCATTTGGGCCGTGGGTTTTGTTTGTTCGGTTGGACCCAAGCCGAAACCCCCTCCTCAAAGCCCTAAAACAAAAATGATACCACCTATAAATACAATCACTTATCATGAAATTGAAACCCTAGTTTTGTTGCCTCTCTCTTTTCTTTTCTTCCCATTCGGCCGAACCCTAGTCTTGTGGTGTCGAGACTTTTGCTTCAACAAAGCTAAGGTATAACAATGTTTATTCGTCTTCTTTCTTTTACACCTTACGTTAATATGTTGTGATATGTTTTGTTTAGTCGAAGTTTTGTATTTTTCTTTTGTGGCCGACCCGTGTGAAACCAAACAAAGACAAACCGTAATGACTTGAACCTCATAATTATTAAAGAACATGTTATGTAATACGTATTATTAAATCGGATCATAGATATATGTTGAGCCATAGAACCGAACCATATGTATATAAGAACCGAACCATGTATATGTTTAGGCTAAGATAAAAACATGACAACTTGAATATGTAAAGTACGTAGGTGAGCTAGAGTTTGCGTAAAACCTATTAGCTGAACCCTCTACATGTAAACCGAACCATATAAAAGTTTTGAACAAGTATTAAACGAGTAAAGATCATGTAAACCTAAACCCTAGTTTGAAGTGTGAACCGAATAATGCAAGCCGAACCATAAATGGTTTGTGAACCGTGTCTCATATGCGTGCGTTTTATAAGTCAAGTGAGTTGTGGATATGTAAACGTAGTACTGTCGGATCTAGTCTAAACTTTTGTGCATGTGTGTGTAGATGTGTAATTAATCCGAGTAATAAGTAACTTGTGTGTCACATAAAATCATAAACGTGCATGGGAATAAAAGTTGAAGTATAACATGTATATAAGTAACGTATGGTTAAGACATGAAGGTGTTAGGTTAAGTAGCGAGTCATTAAAAGACGTAACATGAAAAGTAAATGCACATTAATATGATATTAAAAGAAGGAGAAAACCCTAGAACATAATGAGAGTCGATTAGGGTTTGAAGCTAAGAGTGTTAATTCGTTATTTCATGTGTGAGTTATGACGTTTAAACTATTTTCACATTTAACCCTAAACTTTAATAAATGACATAATGAACCCTAATCTACGATATTAATTATAAAACACTTAAGTCTCATTTAATCATAAAACCCTAAAGTATGAAGATCACTGAATACACTAAGTATAAACACCAAATGTTAAAAGATCATTTCGACGATTATGGAATCATAAATAACATGGACCGTTAGTGTATAGGTTCGAGAAGAAGGAGTAATCTTTGCTTTTCCGTATTCTCGCTGATCATTTGCTTTGGAATAAGGTACGATATTCTGACCTTTCAAGAAGGTTCCTTTAACGTTTTCTTTTTGTTAGCTTTTCTATTAGGGTTTCCTAAGCCTTTGCTATGAACCCCATTCCGTTTGTTTGAGCTGTTGCTTATCTGAACTCGATTTCAATTATGAAACATCTTATTTTGAACTATATGATATGAAAACTCTGATTTTGAAAATATGATTAATCTTCTGATAAAATATGATCTGTGTCAGTTATGACATTCTGATTTGACCTAAGATAGTTTGACACCGAGCCAAATATTTCACTAGTCATGGGGGTTCCATGTCCGTATCAGTGATGCACCTCTGATATGACTCTCGGGCAGTAGAGTGATGTTCTGCCACGTTCCTGGATGGTGGAGCATATTTTGTATATGTAGGAAGGGGCGTATGGATGCATCCTAGATCTGTTATATGTTATCTGTTATATGTTATCTGTTATCTGATGATTGATGCTGCGTGCATGCACGTCCTTCATAACTCTGGTAGGTCTCCCCTACAAATGTTGCCTTACGAGAAATGTTGCCTTATGAGAATATGATTATGATCTAATATTTGTTCTGGGCTCGTGGTAGTTAACTATAAACTTTATTTGAAAATTCTGATTTATACTTTGAAAATGATTATGATTTTGCTATCTTTCGTTTATTATATTTCATATTCGATATCGTTTAGTATTCGCTTTGCTTTCATATCTGCTCACCGGTGGCTTTTGAAGCTCAGCCGCATTTTCTTTTCTTCCGCGGCAGGTATCTAAGCAATGGAAGCTGGGTTTTGCTTTGGGATGAGTGCATGAGTGGACTTACCTTAGAGATTTATTTAGCTTTGATCTTATGATGCCATTTAAGACCTTACTATTTCAGATATTTTATTGGTGTTTATTTTTCGCTGGGACCTATGTATTGAAGTCATGTTGACTTGAATTATTTCCGCATTTATGTTAAGATTTCTTTTGGATGTTTATGTTTGCTTTGATATGACACCATTACTTGTGATTCCTTTACCCTTGTCGGGTTGGGGCGTTACATGGATCTATTTGGCTAATGTACCCACGGTTCATATAGGTTTTCTTAAACAAGCAACTTGCTGATGTGCCAAAACCTACAGATTTATTGCCTGTGATTGTTCAACAATCGAAGATTTTATTTTATGTGCAAAAAGGAGTGCTTTATTCAGAGGTCCAGATACTCCTTTAACTACTTCCATGATGGACGTTGTTCAGGCTGTTAGAGCTGATACGAAGCTGAAGCTTACTGAAGGTACTGCATCTGCAAGTACTGCTTCTCGACAAGCTACATCACAAGAAGGTATTGCATCTCCACAGGGTACTGTTTCCTCAAGTACTGAAGTTCAAGAAGATGTTGCAGTTTCACTTTCTCCATCTCCACAAGGGTCTGTTCCTGCTTCTCAATCAGAGGAACATTCACCTATTCAAGGAGAGGATTCACATACCATACCTCCTGACGAAATCACATTGGATAATTATGTTTTTGACAAGAGAGTTGGTCAAGTTGAAAAAGACTACTGAGGTTCAAGCCAAACAGATAAAGAAATTAAAACTGAAGTTTAGAAGGCTAAAAACTTTTGTGTGGCCATTAGTTCAAGAATTTCGTATCTGGGTTAAATCAAATAAAAAGGCGCAAGGCAGTCTAGGAACGCAACGCCAAAAGGTTCATCAACAATCTTCTGTCATTTGGGAGGAATTTAGAAAAAGAAAATTTGAAAGAAGATTTTGAGAAGGAGAAAGAACCTGAAGGTACCGATGATCAAGGTAATGAGGAAAGATCATTCAAGATTCTGAGGAACAAGAGGAACAAGTTCAAGTTCAAGGTACTGATGATCAAGGTACTGAACAACAAAGTACTGGTTTGCAAGGTACTTTCAGACAAGAGGTGATAACTCCAAGAGTATTGAATTTTGAAGAGGAAGCTGGTCCTTCTACAACTGTTATACAAGAAGAGGAGGAAGCTACACTCAAACCTATTCATTCTGCAAGTGATGATGAGTTTATTGCTACAATTTTAGAAGATTTATCACAACCTAGAGGTGGTGTTACTATTCGAGAAGTACAAGAAGAAGAACAACAAAGAACTTCTCAACCTGTAATTGATCCTAAGGAAAAAGGGAAAGGTGTTCTAGTAGAAACTAAGAAGAAGAAATTAACTTTGGCAGAACTTAGAGAAATTGAAGTTGCTAGGAATGAAGCTGCAGCTAGAAAGTTTCAAGAAGATTTAAATGCTAAAGATAGAGAAGCTTGGGAAGCTGAAGAAGCTCAAAGTAGAGAAGCGGCTAAAAAGTTGCAAGAGAAATTAAATGCTGAAGCTGATGAACCATTACAATCACCTACTCCTGTTAGATATATGCCAAGAAGACCTAATTTAGCTAAAGACAGGAATGCTATGATGGCTTATTTGAAAGGTCGAGGGTATAAAGGATTGCAGAAGCTGAACTATTTTGACATGAAAAGACTCTATGATGCTGAAACAGAAGCTTATAAGAAGAGTGTTGCAGATATCAAAGATTTTAGAGAAGAAGTTAATTGACTGAGCTGAAAGGAAGAAAAGCTTAAAAAGAAAAAGGAAAACTGAAGTTACAGATAGACAGTTCTCAAAGAAAGAAAGAGTTGAATTAAGATCTGAGACTAAAGATGCATTAAGAAATTATCTCAGAGTGGTAGATTTTGATTATTCAAAAGAAGATGCTGACATGAAGATGAACAGATCTCAGATTAGTGCTTTTGAAGTTGTGAAATCCAAAGAAGGAGATTATATTATTTTTTATAAAGAAGATGAAAGCTTCAAAGTTTTCAATAGGCTATGGGATTTATTACATATTATAGATAGAGTGGATCTATTCTATCTATATCATGTGGTGAAAGCTTATTTTGGAGATAATCCATCAGAAGGAATTGGTCTAGTTTTGCTTGGAGATCTCATAACCATGTGGGAAACAGAAGAGGAAAGCACTGATGATATTTGGAAGAATCAAGAAAACTGGGAAATTGTTTGCTGGAGATTCTTTGAAGAATCTGGAGTTCATGTTTTAGAGCTGGAGAATGGTACAATGATACACATGTTTGTAAATAGAAGATATCCTCTCACAGTTGAGTTCATGAGAAGAATGCTAGAGCATGGATTGGAAGTAGAAGAGGATAATGAAACTGCTTGCATGGTTATCAATCTATTTATCAACTGGACTACTATTGCTGAAGAAGATGAGTAAACTGGTATGAGTTTTATTGAATAACTTATTTTTGATAAATCAGTACTTTATTCAAAGTACTCAGCTGATCAAACAAACTTTCATCAAAGTACTGCTTGCAGCTTTTTAACCAGTTAAGTGATTTTTGAAAGAAATCTTTTTATTAAATATCAAAATATTTTGAAAACAAAGGTTAAATGAATTAAATGGATTTTGAGATGAAAACATCAATAGGTCATCAATCCACCATGGTTACAAAAGGATTGGCTAATCCATGAGCAAACGGCTCTGGTAAAGATATATCAAATCCGTTTTTAGTTGACAACTTGCTAATAAGTTGTATGGTAATCAACTCACCATATCAGTTAATGTGAAGAGTTGGCTAGCCCACAAGAAAATGGTTTGTGGTAAAGGCAGTGGAAAATCCATTATTGGTAATTAGTTCACCATTAGATATAAGAACTAACTAGTCCAGAAGGGTACAACTTTTGGTAAAGACAAATCAAATCTGTTGATAGCTGATGATTTGCTAAAAATCATATGGTTATCAATGTACCATGGTCTTACACACCAAAACATTTGGCTACTCCAAAGATAATGGCTTTGGTAAAGAGATCTAAATCCATTAAATTTTCAATGATTCACTTGGAAGTGATGAGAAAAGTATGCAACTTAAACTGAATTAATGTACAAATTGTCATATGTTGTTGTGTTGCTGAAAAGATGGAGCTTGCTGAATGTTGCTGAGAAAGAACAATTCTAAGAGATACTTTGACAAGCACAGACTCTACAGAGATATAATGTAAAGACTAAGAAACAATTTGTCCTTAAAGATGAAGCTGTTAAAGTTACATTCACAAAGGAACTTGAAGTCAAGCAAGTAGAATTCAAGTTAGGGGAGGATTGTTGGGATATGAAAGTGCTGAAGACATGAAAGTACTGAAGATATGAAAGTCTGTAATACTGCAAAGTACTTGAAAAAGTCAAAGAGTCAAAGTACTGCTAAAGACAAAGTCAAAGTACTGCACCTAGAAGTCAAAGTACTGCAAGAACAAAAGAACTGTTATATTCGTTTATGGAAAGTATTGTATTCTATGTTTAGATTACTTGTCGTACAAGGTTACAAATTGTAAACCGACTAGGATATCCTTGAGCCTATAAAAGGACTCCTAGATTGGAATTAGATGTACGAGTCTATGAGTTTTAGAGTTTACGAATTCACAAGTTAATTAGTGTTTTAGAGAGAAGTTCGATTATCTTAGAGTTGTATTAGAGTATCTGCATAATAAGCAGATTTAGAGTTTATAATAAAAGTTATTCTTCTTAGCTTTGTTAAGTAAATTCCGCATACTTGATAAAGATTGCTCAGTGTTTCTTTGTTAATAACTTAGGATTTATCCGAGGTTATTAAACCTTAACAAGCCAGTTAAGTTAGTTTGATTAAAGTATATCGATCCAACAAAACGCCTCACATCCCCATACCTTTAAGTAAGAAAAGTTGGGAGCTTTTCCTGTCCATATTTCATATGGAGTTTTAACAACCTTCTTCATTGGAACCATATTCAAAATGCGAATAGCAGTTTCAAGGCGTCGTAAGTTCAAACATTGATCGTACCATGTCAAGTAAGGTACGATTTCTCCTTTCAGATACACCATTTTGTTGTGGAGTATAAGGAGATGTGAGTTGCTGGATAATTCCACACTCAGCTAAGTAATCTTTGAACTCTTGGCTTATATACTCACCACCTCTATCGGATCGAAGAGCTTTAATCTTCTTACCGAGTTGTAATTCTACGTCACTTTTGAAAACCTTAAATGTTTCAAAGACTTCATGTTTATGTTTAAGTAAATAAACATAACCATAACGACTGAAATCATCCGTAAAGGTTAAGAAGTAGGAAGCACCACGTTTTGACACATGTCTAAGTGGACCACACACATCAGTGTGTATCAATCCAAGTAGATCAGAAGCCCTTTCCACTTGTGGTGAAAAAGGTTTCCTTGTCATCTTCCCAGCTATGCAAGACTCACATTTGTCAAATGATTCATCATTGACCGTTTGTAAAAGCCCATCGTGTTGCAGCTTTTCCATGCGTTTCTTGCCTATATGGGCAAGGCGACAATGCCAAAGATAAGAAGAGTCACAGTTCAACTTGCTCTTATTATTGCTAATGCTATACAACGAATTATTTTCATTGGATATACAACCATCCATATCAATTTCAAACACACCAAGCATAGGAATTGCATTAAAGTAAAAAACATTATTTAAAGAAACTGAAATTCCATAACTGGTAAAAGTGTGCACAAAACCAATATCTTTTAACAAAGAAACTGAAATAACACCCCTAACAATAGAGGGTGCATAATGACAATTATTTAGTTCTAAAATTAAACCCGAAGGCAACACTAAATCAAAAGTCCATATGGCTTCGACAACTGCACGCTTTCCATTTCCAACGTACAAGTATCTCTCTCCACAGGTCAGATTCTTCGCCCCTCTAAGTCCTTGCGATGTATTACAGATGTGAGTACCACATCCTGTATCATATATCCAGGAATTTTTCTTATGAGGAAAAGAAAATAATTCAAATATAAAAATACCTGATGAGCTAGGCACCATCTTATTTTTATTCTGAAGGCACTCATTCAGATAAACTGGACAGTTCCGCTTCCAGTGACCCGGTGAGTTGCAGTGGTGGCAAGTTAATTCCTTCTTAGGATTCTCTTTTTTCTTGAGGTTCTTCTTAGGAGCTGGTGGGATGACAACTGTTTCCCCTTTCCTTTTCCTTTCCCTTTCTTATCTGCTTGCGGCTTTGGCTTATTCACCCTACCACCCTGTATTGCTAGTACAGCAGGTGTAGGAGCCTTCTTTGGCAATCTCTTCTCGAAGTCTACAAGCATTGCATGTAACTCATTCACTGTCTTCCCCGTGCAATGCATGTTAAAATTGCGGACAAAATCACCAAATTGTTCCTGATTAAGGGAGTGATTGATGAGGCCGACACATACATCATTCGAGTAACCACAGCCGAGCTTCTCCAATTGGTCCAAGTGATGTTTCATCTCGAGGACGTGGTCGGAGACAGATTTGCCAACCTCCTGCTTGCAGTTGTGAACCTTTTCAATTAGTTCATACAGTTCAGCTGTTGGTGGCTTCTCAAACATACGTTTGAGTTCATCTAGCATGCTCATAGGCGGATAGTGCTCAAATTGTTTTTGCAATTGAGCAGACATCCCCGAAAGCATTAGATACGCCACATCATTGTGCTTCTCATATTCAACACGATATGCCTCTTGTTCAAGAGCAGTAGCCGTGTCGGGAGGAGCATCGAGGCGAGGTGTAGTCAAAATTTCATGTCTTTTGGCAACACGAAGGATGATCCTAAGTGCACGATGCCAATCATTGAAATTAGGGCAGGTCAGCTTGTCTCTTCTAATCATATCTTTGAAAGCAGAACTCATTAAGCTCATAGTGTTTTCAGATTGAGCCATCTACATAAAAAGTTCAAAAAACCATAATTAGTATTTTGATAATTTTCCTTTTCAATAAACAATTAAATACCCAAGGTTCATATTCATATAACCAATTAATTATTATTGAAAACTAGGATCCAAATTGTCATAATTTCATCACGTCAGTTGATCTGCTAGTAATGAACCTTATACAAAGTGGTAGAGCTTTTGCTCAATTGCCAATTTCAATTGCAATTCCTAGATTTATGGGATTTACATATAGCCAATTTCAATTGCCATGTAAACATGTTTTATCCCATCTTAGGCCTTGAGTTGCCAGTTCTCACCGCCTAACTCAATTAAGTTGTCCAACTTAAGAAGCTGCAAAATCGTCCATGCCCGTTCTCACGACACGTGGACATTTTACCCTTTGATTACGATCTAAGTCACGTTCTCACGCAAATAAAAGGTAATCTTAGGTGTTTCCGTTTCGCTGGATGGCATATAACTTAAATTAAAGGGTAATATTTTTGATGTCAAATCAAATATGTACAAAGATGTCATGCATTCATCTTCGTAGCATAGGTTTTATTAAAACATTTATATCCTTGTTTTAATGTTTTAATCGAGGTATTGGATAACCAATTAAAGAATCACCTTAATTACCACTATATCCTACTACTGCATGAGTCATAACACCCAAGTTATTCGGATAATTACCACAAAAGTGGCGCGTAGAAATTAAAGTAATTCACCCTTAAGATTTTATGCACACATATAGGAATACTTGGTAGCTCCATTAAGACGCACAAACGAGCGGAGAATTAGGTCAGCGCGAAGCATATTACGTACCCTCATCTTTAAGGTCACACTTTAATGCGTACCAACCTTATACCCATCACACAGTTTGTCATTAATGGGTGAGCTGTTCTAGCTATTTTGTGCAAAAAATCAATCAATTAAACGATTATGATTACTATGCTTAAAAATACATGTTTCACCATTGTTTAGGTCAGTTTATTTTTCTTATCAAAATACCCTTGTTACATATAACAAACAAGCAAGTATTTAAAAATAAACAAATAAACAATGAATGCATAACATAATAAATAAGTCATGCATATCAAATAGCCACATGCAAACCTTTTGATAAATCCTATTAATAATCAATTCTAGATCTGTCAATATGTATATGTTTAATTAAGACTCTCACCCGTTTTTAGCAATGTACGAAGTGAGCCACATGCATCGATTCATCGATTGCATGAGTCAAAATCAAACACATACCACATAGCACATAATTGATTAAATTAATAATGATTGAGGTCTTCCCCAATTTTAGATCTATCATAATAATTAGTGTATATCACTTAATCAAGAAAGACATACAATAAAAGCAGATCCATGATAAAACATGCATATAATTATCATGGATATAAATCACACTTAACAATTAATGCAATTAAACAGAGTTACGCAATACACATAAAATTGCATGCATCCTAGGGTTTCTAATCCAATTAAAACTTAAGTTTACAAAACCCTAATTAGGGCACCAACCCCCCCCCCCCCCCCCCCCCCCCCCCCCCCCCCCCCCCCCCCCCTTAAAATTAGGGTTTAGGTTTTGCAAACCCTAGATCTACGCATACAAATAATAACACAATCATGTTTATTTTAATTATGTGTTTCAGTAATTAATTACTTGTTATACAAGGCTCGTGATGCCACTGTTGAGTTTGTAATACATGAATACAATAAAACCATGTAGACACCACAGAGTACACAGCGGAAGACTTAAGATCATAACAAATAAATAATTAACTGAAAGTAAGCGTAACGTACCTCTTGCAAATGTCAGATCTCTTTGAACAAAACAGAAGAAGTGGTTTAAAGAGTTGTCCCTTACCGTTTTATAACTCAAACCAATTAGCTATAAGAATAGTGTCTTACTACCACAGTTTTGTACACACGAATTAACCAACGAATCAAGCGATTGCTAGATCTAACACAAGTCCTTGTTTTATGGAAAAACAAAACCAAAACACCCTTGGAGGAAGGTTTCGGCCGAATAGGGACAATAGAGGAAGAGGAGAGATCCAGGGTTAATTCAATGCACAAAGTAATGTGAAACCCTAAACCCTAGCCTCTGTGTATATAGTGAATGGAAAACTTTGGGAACAAGTTAGGGATTTGGGTTGTGAGAACCCCCCTATGGCCGGCCATCATGCAAGCCCAAGGGACCCCAAATCTTTTCCATTTTAAGATTTTCCATTACTAGTCCTTCTCTTTACATTTAACGGTCGTTAGTCATTTTTCCGTTAAATACTTAACGATCGTTAGACGGACTTTATGTACAATAATTAATCGTAAACATTAACATTAATTATTTAACTTTAATTCTCATTCGCTAATGTGTGCAATCCCGTGGTCACGAGTTCGAATCCGGACATTTACGTATTTGTAAATATATATATTTCCAACAACGATTGCAATGGTGAGTCTAATTGTCCACGGGGGACCTTTCCCTCGTTCTTTTTGTAGATGTTGTGAAAGTGTTCAGTTTGGCACAAATTCATATACAAGAATTTGTTCGCCTTTTTCAATGCAACAACCAATAGGCGAACTAGGTTTGGGTGGTTTACAAGAGAGATAAGTTTGATCTCGTTCATTACTTGATCATTTCCAGTCCATCTGTGTCTCTCTTTTCGTATTTTTTTAACTGACTACCCATTCGTTGCTCTTTAACTTTTCAGCATAAACCGTTCCATATGCTCCTACACCTTATCTTTGCTTATCGGAGAAAGAATTTGTGGCTCTCTCGATTTCTCCTATACCTAATCTTTTCTTATCGGAGAAAGAATTTGCTGCTTAACTGATTGTAGACGAAGATCATGCAGCATGGCTGGTTAGTATGGTTTATGGTTGTTCATATGAAAGATTTGGTCTTGATAATTGTTTAAAGTTAAATATAAATTTAATACTAGAAAATTAAAGGGGAAAATGCTGAATAGTGTTTCGGAAGTTAAGTCTTCCTTTGCAAATTTAGCCATTGAAACGAGTGAAATGGCGATAATACCCTCAGTGACGTGGCACTTAACGAGTAAAACTACCAAAAGTTAGTGAACAGTGCGTCTCGGTTGCTATTTTGCAAAAAAATGAAACGTTAATGTCGTTTTTGCAACACTTTTTGTCTCGGTGTCATCCTTGCGCATTTGAGTTACTTTAAGGACCATTTTTGCAATTTACCCTTATTACAAATTGTTAATATCTAATTGTATTACGCATACAAAATAATATCTTTTAGTTTTTTAAAACAAAGTTATGTACTCTTTTTGAAAAAAGTAAGATTACCAAAAGAGAAAGGGTTATAAGAGCATGCCCAATCATAACGCACCAATGGCATTAGAGGGCAAAATAACGCCCGTTAGTGGCGTTAGCTGTTGGAGTTGTGGCGTTATTTCACCGTTGGTGGCTTTAAAAAAAAAAAAAAAAAAAATCAAAAAAATTTCAAATCTAGTCCCTGCAACGGCTAGTAGCCGTTAGATTTCAAAAAAATTTCAAAATTAGTCCCTAACGGCTAGTTTTTACAGAGAAAAAAAAATCAAAACCATTTTTTTACCACTATAAATACCCAACTAAAACTCAATTTTTTTCACACTTTCATAATTCAAATTCACAATTTATATACTTCCTGTCACACTTTGATAATTTAAGGATCAAGTTCGTTCACAATGGATCCAAATGAATTTGGTGATATTCCTCTGTCTTGGTCAGACAGAGAAGACCAAGAAGACTTCCAATTTATGGCGTCCGCGTACGAGTATCACCTTCAGTTGGAGCAAGAAGAAGGTATTGAATCTCAACATCCTAGTCGTTCTCGTAGCCATATATATCGTGAACGTGAGCTTGCAGAGGAACGTCTGCGCAACGATTATTTCGTACAAGGTTGTAAGTATTCAAACCTGAATTTTCGTAGAAGATTTCGTATGAGCCGGAAACTATTCCTGAAAATAGTTGAAGGTATTGAATCTTATACTTCCGATAATATTCCAGATCATTTTACTTTCTTTAGGCAAACACCCGATGCTTGTGTTCGAATGAGTATAAGTGCTTTAATGAAGTGTACGTCTGCCATACGCCAATTGGCGTACGACACATCACCTGATGCATTTGATGAATACTTGCAAATGGGTGCGAGTACTTCAAAAGTATGTCTTGATAATTTTAACAAATGTATTATTGATTTGTTTATGCCGGGGTATTTAATAAAACCAACATGGGCCGACATTCAAAACATTTATCAACAACATGAAGAAAAACATGATTTTCCGGGAATGCTTGGTAGCATTGACTGTATGCACTGGGAATGGAAAAATTGTCCAGTGGCTTGGCAAGGGCATTTTGCTAGGGGTGATAAAAAATGCCCAACAATTATGCATTTTTTGGGATGGTGGGGGCAAATAACGATATTAATGTTTTAGATAACTCTCCGTTATTCGACGACCTTCTTGCTGATAATGCCCTAAGAGCACCTTATATGGTCAACGGAACTAGGTATGAACAGGGGTATTACTTGGCTGATGGAATTTATCCACAGTGGGCAACTTTCGTCAAATCCTTCACGGCAACAACTGATGAAAAACTGATGAGTGTGTAAATACTCATCATTTTTGGGTCAATCTGAACTGCAAAACGTTTAAAAATGCTCAGAAATGCATCAAAATACTGAAAATATTCCAAAATTGCATTTTATATGTTTCAGATGCAAAATGTTCAAAAACTGTTGAAAAATGAGCAAAGTTTGCATAATTGGCAGTTTCAGTCCCCCAAGTTTCTAAAATTGTCAAAAATAGTCCCTGAGCCATAATTTCAAAAGTAAAATCACCAAAGGTCCTTTTAAAATCATAACTTGTCAAAATTAGTCCTTTGGTGAAAAATATCAAAAGTTTGAGAAAATTACAAGAATGGTCCTTCAAGTTTGAAAATTGGCAAAATGGCCCCTGAAATTTGAAAATGTCAAGTTTAGTCCTTGCATTATTGAAACTTGTCACTTTTAGTCCTTGGAGCAACTTTTCGAATTGGCACCTAGGCCCTTGTATTTTCAGAGATGGCAACACTAGTCCTTGTCATTTAAACCTTTTGGCCTTGTCACTTAACCAATTGGACCCTGCCTTGCATTTTGCCCCCTGTCATAATACATTTTGAACCCTTGATTATTAATACTGCCTCAGGTCAAACTTGGCTCTTGGCCCATTTTCCTTCTCCCCCACTTGGTGCCTGCAAATGCCTGCTACACACAACCAAACCATCCCCCTCCCTCACCTTATCCCTTCCATGTCCCCCCAACTCCACACAACTCCAAATAACATTAATTACCCCCTCCTCCTTCACTCAATCTCCCTAACAGGTTAAAACCAATTTTGCCGCCAAAATCCAATCAAATGGCTAGAAACTCTTTAAGCCATCCAATGGCTCAAAATGCATGTGGGATTATCTCAGAACAGGAGAGAGAAGCTTTTGGAGTATAAAAAGAGGAGGAAGAGAGTAGCTAAGTAGTAGCTAGTTTTATATTTTTTCTTTAATGTCGTTTTTCAATAAAATGTTTTAGTTTTAGTTAAAATGTTGTAATTTCAGTTTCTTGGTACATCATTTATGTTAAATCATCTTTGTAATGTGTTTTGAACATCAATTCAAGTCTTTTATATAGATTCCAATTTTCAGGATCACTGTTGAAAGTTTCAGTTTCAAATTCTATGTTTAAGCTTCTCATAAGCATTTGTTGAAATCAAATAAGCTTAAATAAGCTCTATATAGTCTTTGGCACGCCTGTTGAATCATTTTAAGCAATTTTGGCTTTTGGTCAATAAAGTCAAACGGTGCAAATGGGTGTGGAAATGGATAATGGGGTTGTTGCAGAGCCTTGGATGGGTTTTATTAGCTTAGGATAGAATAGGTTTGGGTTTGGTTTAGCCTGCATACAGCTGGACCTCTTGTGAGTATTGATTGTCTAATTTTCATTTTCAAGTCTAATTTGCATATTTTGCTTGTATATGTATCTGTGGTCACTCTTGGTTTTTATGTGTTTATTTAGGTGTATTTAGGATAGTTAAGCTTACTTGGATCAATGGTTTAAGTCAGTTTAATAGTTTGAGTAGTTTAACTTGCTATCAGTGAATTAAAGGTGTGTTTGGTTCTGCTGATCCATCTGTCTTAAAGATCTATTCAGTGGTTAATTTCTCTTGGTTCATGTTTGTTAAGCATATTTGAGCTCATTTGAGTCATTATTTTGTGCCTGCTAGTTCAAAAAGTCAAACATCAAGTAAAATCCATCTCAACTGCTTATCTGTTGTGGTTTTGGAGAATCAAAAGGTTGTTTTGTGTTTAAATTCCATAAACATTGCTTGCATTAAGTTCATTTCATCCATTAACATTAATCTCAGTCCTTTAAATCAGTGTCAAAGTTCAAATAAGTCAAAATCTTCAAAACTACTCAAAAGTCAAATTTGCAAAACCAGTTTTTAGCTCAACTAGAGGGAATTTTCTTGAGCTCAGTTCTGGGCCAAATCAGATGAAACTTGTTGTTTTTAAAAGCCCTACTGGTATATTTCCTTATATCTATTTTAGTATAATTTTGTAAATTTTGTTTAAGCCTCAAAACTGCTTTTCAAAAATGGCCTAAGTGCCCTGTTCATAAACATCAGCTTATGCTGAGTTTTGCAGATCTTGCAGAGCTTGTGCAAGGCTCATGTGAACTCACCTAGGTCTGATTTTTGGTTTACAAGATCTCACCCAGGTCTTGTATAGGTTCCAAGTTATTGTTTCTAGTTTCTAGCTTATTTGTGTGCTTATTATTCAGCTCAAAAGTAGCACCTGAAAACTGTTTTTAGCACTTATTTCAATTCCTCAAATCATTGCAACTTGCAAATCAGAGGTCTAGGCTTGTTGAGACTTGTTTCATTTTGGTTCTTTTAGCATATTATAGCCTTTGTTATCAGTTGGTGGTTTATTTTGTTCATTTGGCTTATTCAAGTGCTTATTTCAATAAGCACTTACACATCAGTTGCATATTCCTCCACACAACCCCTGTTGTTTATATTTTTCTTAGATTCCTAATATTATTTTAAGCTTTTCTTGAATTTTTCAGATTTTTCCTAGCTTGTTTGCTATTTTTCTACATTTTAATTAGTTTTTAAGCCTTTTTAATTAGCTTTAAATACAATTAATTAAGAAAAGTTTCAAAAAAATAATTTTTCAATTTTATTAAGTTAAGATAAATATAAAAAGCCAAAAAAATATTTTTCCATAATTTTCTTAGTTTAAATAGTCATTTCTAGCATTTTAATTAGTTTCAAATAGTTTTAAATTAATAATAAATACATAAAAAGTCTAAAAAATATATTTTTAGTTTTAAAATTAGTTTTATGATATTTTAGATTTTTCTAAGTCTTAATTTTATTTTTCTAGCTTTATTTCATATTTTCTTGTATTATAAGCTATTATTTATTAGTTAAAAATAGTTTTTAATTAGTAATAATTAATTAAATAGTTGTAAAAATAATTTTCCTTTTCTAATAATTTTCTTATATAATTAGGATTGTAAAAATGTATTTTCTATATACATAGGTATTTTCCTTCTTTATTTTCACGTTTTATTTTGTACGTTACGTAGTTTTTAATTTAAACGTACGTTTTAGGTTTTAAACGTTCATCACTTTAAATATAGTGATAGCGTTTATTTAATATTTTTTATCTTTTTAATTTTCTTAATTTGCATTTTAGTCGCTGTAATTTATTAACTTTTTCAGTAGTGTAATTTCTCAAATCAAAACCTTTACAGATCACTATCCTTAGTGATCATTCTATCGTCTGAGTTTGTTTTGACACACCATTGAGTCTCCGTGGGACATAACGACCCGGGAATTCATTCTATTCTCCAGGACTTCATTGCATTTGTGTTTTAAGCAGTTTTAAGCTTCTTACGGTCGGCCATTCACAAGTGGCCGGCTTGTGTGAGGTAACTTGACTGTTTTCAGCACAGATAAAAAACATACGTACTTTAAAAGGAGACAAGAAAGTGCCCGAAAAGATATTGAACGTGCTTTTGGTGTTCTTCAAGGCCGTTGGGGTATACTACAACAACCGACACGTCAATGGGAAATTGCCACGATACGTAGAATCATGTATTGTTGCATTATTTTGCATAACATGATTATAAAAGATAAAAATTTGCATTACGTGACTATAACGAACTGTGGGTGGATCCGTCAGCAAATTTGAGGCAACGAAGATGGGTCGAAAGATGTGATACTCACAGTCGTAAGGCAAAAGAAATACACGACCGACAAACGCATACCCAACTCCAACAGGACCTTATGGAGCAAGTTTGGCTGAAGAATCTTGAACGACATGGACAACAACAAGAGAGCGACGATGATGAATAAATATTTGCTATGTTTTGTTTTGTTTTTTTTTTCGTTGTCATTTCCTTTATGTTGTAACGTTTAATTTGCGGTGTGTGTGTTTTTTTAATTTCGATGTATTTTTTTTATTTGTTGTAATTTTTTTTCGATGTATTTTTTTAATTTCGTATTGTAATATGTTTTCAAATTTAATGTTATGTTTAGTTTAATAAATGAAGTGTTTGTTTTATTTTAGGGGTTGAAATTGAAAATATGAAATGTTATTGATGTTATTGTGATGTTATGGTTGTGGGTGTTTTTTGGGGATGTTAATGTTAAATGTTAAAGCTGATGTGGCGCTGACGTGGACGGTGTTATTGGAGTTATGGTGTTATGATTGAACATGCTCTAAGATGATGAGCTATGTCATTTACATGACATACTATTATTTGAAGTGACATTTGACGATATGAAAAGATATCAATATAGATTTCATATTTGTCATAGATCCAATGAATCAATTATGTCTATTCATATTTTGTTAAAAAAAAAAAAAAAAAAAAAAAACACTTTTACATTTAAAAATAAATTAAATATCTCGCAAATCGTTAATTGTTACGTGAAAAAAATCATACCATCACGACGAGAATTAAATTATATTTCTATAGATATGCACTTCTATATACTTTCAATTATCTTTTTTCAAAATTTCCGCCTTACAAAATTTCCGCCTTACAAAATCACATGTGATTCGGAAATTTCACATGTGATTTTTAAAATGAATCACATGTGATTTTTATTAAGTACTATGTTAGTACTCGTGTATAACAACAAGATATTATAATGACAAATAATTATAGTTACGATATTAATTAAGTGTTTCGTGTAACATTTATGTATAAAATGAAAAATAATCAAAATTTAAAGGAAAAGATGTGTGTAGTCGAGTATAACATCAAGAGTTGAGATCAATATATATCACATATTTGTCATAAAAAAAAAAAAAAAAAAAAACCTTTTACATTTAAAAAGAAATTAAATATCTCGCAAATCGTTAATTGTTACGCCAAAAAAAGCATACAATCACGACGAGAATTAAATTATATTTCTATAGATATGCACTTCTATATACTTTCAATTATTTTTTTTCAAAATTTCCGCCTTACAAAATCACATGTGATTCAGAAATTTCACATGTGATTTTTAAAATGAATCACATGTGATTTTTATTAAGTACTATGTTAGTACTCGTGTATAACAACAAGATATTATAATGACAAATAATTATAGTTACGATATTAATTAAGTGTTTCGTGTAACGTTTATGTATAAAATGAAAAATAATCAAAATTTAAAGGAAAAGATGTGTGTAGTCGAGTATAACATCAAGAGTTGAGATCAATATATATCACATATTTGTCATAAATCCAATGAACGAGTTTTAGCCATCTATTTTTCATCAAAATTAATAAAAAAATAAAAGAAACTCTTTTCCATTTTTTTTAAAACAAACATATCTTGCAAACGGTAAATCTTCAAGGTACGAAAAATATACACGAGTACTAACATAGTACTTAATAAAATATAAGAAGTCTCAAGTTCAACCCCTCTGGATTCAAATAACGTCGAATTATCATACCAAACATTTTGAAAAATGAATCTTTTACTTAGTTTAAGTCCGTGTGATGGTAAGTCGGCAAAAATGTTTGGAAACAAAAAATCTAAATGTTTGTTTAGTTGATGAAAAATACTTCAATTTTCCAGGAAAATTTTCATTAGAAATTGAAAAAACTGAAAACCGGTTTAGTAACACATTTTTAAGAAATTTTTCTAAAACAATGAAAATCTCATATTTTTAAATTTATCTAGAATTCAGGAAAGTGCTCTCTACTCTTTCTTATATTTTTCCTTCCTTTCATTTTATATCCTTTTGCAATTTTTAGATTTTTGAGAATTTTTTCTAAAATAATAAAAATCTCATTTCTCAAAATTTATACTATATATAAAGGAAAAACCTATATTCTTAAAAGTGAAAAATTAAAAAAGAAAATATATATGGAAAGTTGGAAACCATAAACTTTTATTATTATTTTCGTTTATAACCCATAACCTATATTATTTTCATTCAGTTTAAATCGTGTTTAATCTTCAAATTCTTAAACATTTATTATTTTTCGTTTATAACCTATAATTTTTTTTATCACTACAACTATTTTTGTCGCTATAAATCCCATTACTATGCACGGATACTTGGCTAGGAAAAAGTCAAATTTCTCTTTACTAAAAAATGAAAAATGTAACATCACGTCTTCAGCTAAACAAGTTTTTCAATTTCTTAGGGCCCGTTTGGTTGAGTGGTTTAGAGTGGGTTTTGACTTTCAAAAGCAAAATTTGACGTTTGGTAGGTACTTTTACTGTTGGTTTAGATTTAAAATTCAAATATTGTCTGCTGTGTCAAATCTAAGCAACATTAGATGGTATTGATGGTTATTATGACATTTGGTGGGCCATTATTTTGTCTCTTTCTCACAATCTTTTTTTTTATTATATTAAAAATTAATAAAACTATTTTCAAATAATATTATTAATTATTAAATTATTCATTTTTATTTAAATATATTATTTTCTTTTATCTCACTTTTTTTTCCCCACATCAAATCCAAATCATAATCTAAATTTAAATCTAAATCCAAATCATAAACTCATCTATATACCGAACTGACCCAAGTTTTTCCTAAGAAAACCATTTCATTTTCGGAAAAACCAAAAATAAAAAAATGATTTCTAACGGACGATTTCTTTATTTACAATCCCCAAATCAACACCAACAAACAAACGCACACACTCACATTTCCCGCTCACAAAACAAACAAACCCTCATTTCAAAATCCTAACAATCAATCACCCACCGAATGGAACCACCGTCTTTCCCAACCGAACATAAACGCAAGGCACCTTCCGATGTCGAATCATGGAACCTATCCAAGTGTCAGAAAATCTCCCCCGAAAAGTTTATCGTTCGCCTTGAAATTACGTCTCCGCAGTCCTTTTCGGTCAAGCCGTTGCCGGTTGACGGCTATACATTTATCGGAGAAAAGGAGTGTTTTAAACAATTGAGCTATTGTCTCTTTAATGTAGGTTTATTGTATAGATTTAAATTATGTATTATTGTTTTTACTTTTGTAATTAGTACTAGTTTAAAGTCGAGCATCATGCCGTATCGTAGAAAGGATACCAGAATACCGGATCATTAAGATCTGGCGTTTCCATCATTTGATTTTAATGTAAGTTAATAGATACATTTTAATAATGAATTAGTTATTAATTAGTGCTAGTATAGTCTCGAGACTTGTATGATATCGTGGAGAGGATGCCAGATCATTAAACAAATTAGGCGTTTTAGAATTCTTTACTTTCAGACGTCTCAACACATCTGATTATTAGGGTTTGCAGTGGTACAATTGGCTAGTTGCTAATACATTTAAATCGCGTCCTTTTTATTGTGCTTTATTAGATACGTTTAAATGATGTACTAGCTGTTATATTTAGTACTAGTACAGTCTCGATACTCGTATGATGCTATGATGTCGTGGAGAGGATATCAGATCATTAAGATCAGATTAGGCGTAACTGAATTGTTAAATTAGGGTCTGGCATCACTTGTGATTTTACAGATATTAGGGATTGCAGTGGTACGATTGATTAGTTGTGTATACGATATGCCTAATTTACTAATTAGCTGATGTTATTAGGTGGTGGCGTCACATTACACACAAAACAATTGTGGTGGGGAAGCTTGTGTTTACAATCTCGCAGATTATGATGCGGTTGTTAGGTCATTAAGGTCCGAGCGCATTGAGTTTGAGGATATTCCTTATGTAACACGTAGGGCTATTAGTATACTGTCACGGTCGTGTGTTGATGGGCGATGGGAGCCTTGCAGGCCGGAACATTTGTCTGATGAGAAAGTAGGCGAATTAATGGGGCAGCTTTCGAAGTCGTTGTTGGAGGTTCTGCTTCCTTTTCAAATTGAAGGCGTGAAGTTTGGATTGCGTAGGGGTGGACGGTGTCTCATTGCTGATGAAATGGGACTTGGGAAAACACTTCAGGTAAGCATCGGGAAATTGAGATAAGTGTGCAGTAGTATAACTTATCTTAGATTAGCGGATATACACTAACATGGTTGCTTGTTTGGTTTTTAGGCCATTGCAATTGCAAGCTGTTTCATGAATGAAGGTCCAATACTAGTTGTTTGCCCTGCTATTTTACGATATACATGGGCAGAAGAATTGGAGCATTGGCTTCCATCTTGTTTGCCCTCTGATATTCACTTAGGTATTTTTCTTAACTATGGATTATCTTGTTGTGCAATGCTATTAGTCCTGTTATGGTTAAAAAGCATAAAGATGTCCTGCCAAAATTGATAGTGAGCGCATTTGCTAATAGATCGTGATGTTAGTTTTTGACAAAGGTGTCGCGAGAGGTACAGCTGGCTTAAAGTATGCTTTCTCCACCCTACATTAGTGTTTTTTCCCAGTAAAATGGAGTGGAAGTTATTGAGTTTCACATATTACGGAAGTTGCAACATACTAATTGATGGTTTAATAAGAAAGTGACATATATAATGCGGAATATTGGATTATATAAGTAGTTTTCGGAATTTTGATTAATCGTGAAGCAATTGTCATCTCTCCCTGCTAGCTTTTATTATTGGATTTTTTTGTTTCATTTATACACGTGTGTTTTTCTGTGCTAACATCTGGGGTATCATTGTGTATGTAAAATATTGCTTCCCTGGGACATGTGCCTGTTTTACCTGATGCAGTAATTTTTTTTGCTGTATTGTACGACACACCATATAGTGTTTTCAGCATATGCAATTGTTATCAATGATAAGAACTATTAATTCTGAGTAACTTTTGGTAGCTAATGCATTGCTTCTTCATTGAATTTCGTCTTTCAGTTTTTGGTCATCTAAACAATCCTGCAAACTTAGCAAGGCTTCCAAAAGTTGTTGTAATTTCTTACACAATGCTGCACAATTTGAAGACGAGCATATCAAAGCTAAAATGGGCTGTCTTGATCGTTGATGAATCACATCATGTACGTTGTACAAAACGGCCTTTAGCAGAAGCGGGGGAGGTATAGTTATATTCTACTGGCACTCGGTTAACTTTGATTTTTTTTTTTTTTTTTATAGATTTCATGTAAGTAGCGTGTTGTGTCTTCAGTTTTATGTAATCCTTTCAAACTAAGCACTGTGTCTATCATATGGAACACTGTCTAAAGTTAGTGCCTTGAATTTGCTAAAAAAATAAAATGGAAAGAGTATTGGAGGACTATGCACAAATGGTTTTTGTGATTTTTGCTCTACTTAAAGTTTTTTTAGGGATAGCCTAGGTTCTAGCTATAGGATGTCTTTCTCAGGTTGATTTTTTGTACATTTAGGCCCTGAAATGTGATGCTTTCAGTTTCTCACAGAAGTAAAACTAGTTACCAAGAATCTTCCAAAGGTTTAAATTAGCGGGGAAATCCTGACCCCATGCACCCTTTTTGGGTGCGGACTGACCCTTCCCTAAGAATCTAATGTAATGAAATTGCATTAAGTACTTTTAAAATTTGTCCATGTTTTATCTTGTATTGAATTGCTGTGTTACACTCTCTTGTATGTTGAGTTTCTTGATTTGCTTTGGGCTTGGGTGGTCAAAACAAGTTATTGGTGGTGTCTTATACTCATACTGTTTTTCATTTTTGTGCTATTTTGGTCGCCTTATTCTCTTGTCAATTTTTTTAATTACAGACACAAGCTGTACTTGATATCTCGACAAAGATCAGCCGTATAGTTCTACTCTCAGGGACTCCTTCTTTGTCAAGGTTGTGGCAATGCTAAATTACATTTTGCGGATGATAAAACTTAATGCTTATTAGTTATCAGTTATCATTCATCTAGTACTTTAGAAATTTACCGTCTTTTATTAATACTTCAATGTGTGTCTCCTAATTTCTTGTCTGATATTTCTCCTAGGTGCTAATAGGCCATTTGACATTTTTCATCAGATAAACATGTTATGGTAAGTTTTAATGTTCCCTTTGTATTTTGTGGATAATTGTCGGATCATGTAGTTTTCTTGACATATCATCCTATCTTTGGCTAGGCCTGGACTGCTAGGAAAGGACAAGCTTGCATTTGCAAAAACCTACTGTTCCATGAGTATTGTGCGAGGTCAGCAGGGACATGTGTATCAGGTAGCATTTATGTGTGTGTATATATGTATCCTTGGGTGTGATTAGGTAATTGTAACACTCAAATTCTGCATATTTAAAGTGGTTTCATTCTTTTAGGATTTTTCAAAGGGCGTTCGCTTGGAAGAGCTAAATGTGTTACTGAAGCAGACTGTTATGGTCAGTTTTGTTATTTGCACTCCTTTGTCATTTCTTTAACTTCTCAGCGAGATATCCTATCCTTGAATGTTGAAACAATCAGTTATAAATCACAGTCTCTTCTCCCCATTCAAGAGTTTTTGACTATTATTCTTATTTAAAAAGAAGTAAACAATAATTTATAAGATCTAATTCATATTTAAGGTGAACTTTTGAAAGAAAACCATTTTTCGGGACAGAGAAAAATTGGGAAGTAGACATTTCAAAAAAGTTGATCTATTTGAAAACATCATATCTAAAGTTAAATCTTGATAGAGAACTTCTTTCTGGGTGATTTAGGACAAACCTAAAGAGTAGACCATTTAATCGTCGGAAGATAGGTTGATAATTAACGTGTTATCAGATGGGAGGGGATCATATCATGTGTGGGCCGGTGATAAGAGTCCCGAAGGTTGATAAAAGTCTTCTCGGATTTTTTTTTTATTTATTATTTCAATCATTCAAACTTAGCACAATAAAAGCCTAAACAATTGAACGCTATTTATAATACACGAGTAACAACCCTTATAAGATACTCACAAGTAAACCTAATTTTTATTAAACTAGGAGACAATTCCTAAATAAAAGGAAACTAATCTGATAAATAAAATCTTTTTTAAGAGACTTCCTAGTTTATTCAATTTTTTCTAATTTCATATCCTGTACCAACATGTTTTCATCAATGGGACAAAGAAAATTGTCAAGTGGAATTTATGGGAAGGAATGGGTAGTTTAGAAATGGTTTTGCTCAATGAATCTGGTAACGTATATCACGCTGTATCATTTTTAGCTTTATCATCATTTTCGTCAATATCTTGAATGTTATCTTGAGTATTGCCGCTATTCTGTGTCATGTAGATACGGCGATTAAAAGAGCATGTCTTGATGCAATTACCACCCATACGAAGACAAATCATAACCTTGATTTTGAAAAAATCAAATATTGATTCAGCAATAGCAATTTGCGGTGTGGCAAATGATGGCACTTCTGCAGGAAACGTTGCTGAAGATGTTCCATTTGATGAGCTTAATGAAAATAGTGGTAATTGTAAGATTTCAGCATATTATTTGTTAGTGATGTGAAGTGGGATTCTCTTTCCAGAGAAACAACCATGCTCCTTGTTTTAGTGACATAATATATGCTGATATCTAGTTAGCTTGCTATGTTTAAAATTTAAATTCTGTATTATAGAACTAGATGGTCTGATAAAAAGTTGACTTTTAAAATGTCTTTATTACCAGCGTCCTTGTATAATTTGAGCTGGCATCCTAACTTCTACTAAAGTATTTTTATAATGCCTCTGCCATCTGTAAGCGTTATAATGAGTTGCAAAAAAGTATCATATCAGCTGTAAGAAATTTCTGTTTGTTTTTTTGTTGCTTTCAGAGGATGATGCTGCTCGCAACTCTTCAAAACCTTCCAATCAAGCTATCAGTATAGCAAAGTTATCAGGATTTAAAGAGTGGCTACTTATGCATCCTATCATTGCCGAATCTGATGACGAACATTTTGACTCAAGTGAAAGTTCACATAAAATGATAATTTTTGTTCATCATCTTAAGGTGCCTGTCAGAATACAGGTGAGGGAGTTTTCGTTTCCTGTTTGTATAGTATTTATTTGTTAGTATAATCGTTATGATTCAGAAAGATTTGTATTTCAAAAGAGAGGAAATGAAGTAAGTCCAAGAGAAAAAACTAACATATCCGGTGTCTTTCAAATACAAACTAAGTTTGATTCTATCCGTCTGCTTTCATGTATTCTTTCTGCTAAAATATTGGATCGAACTTGGTTGTCTCGTATCGGAATATATATTTTGGTATTTCACTTTGTAATCATATCTTTCAACTTAACAGGAATTCCTATGCGAGAAGGGGATCCAGTTTGTACGTATTGATGGGCGCGATGGATCTGCCAAAGATCGACAGCAAGCTATCCAATCTTTCCAACATTCAAAACAGGCATGTCAAATGTTATCTTAGTATTCTCATTTGAATATTGTTTCTTTTTTTATTTATTGATTCCGGCATCTATCCATCTTTTGTAACTATTGATCATTAAACATTGTGACTTGCAATGTCAGGTTAAAATTGCATTGGTTGGGATACTTGCTGGTAGTAGTGGACTTGACTTGTCAGCTGCACAAAATGTGGTGTTTCTAGAATTGCCTGAGAGAATATCTGACTTTCAACAGGTATGAACATGCCGAGTCTCATGTCACATTCTTATTGATGCATGTAACGAAAAGAAGAAAAGTTTAGAGGTTGCTTTCTTTGACTTAATATTACTAACTATGATGTCACCATATATATACTGTGGTGTTTGGTTTTTTTTCAACTAGTTAACCAGGTTGTGAAAATGATTTACACGAGATTTAGGGATCTGTAAGGGTGTATTAGTCTGTTAGTATCCTTGATCTACTACCATATAGTGTAGCCATACAGCTTTTGAGAGTATATCTTGTTCTGTTTTTTCTCTGTTGTGTTTACTTGATGCAATTGTGAATATTATAGGTTGAAAGTCGAGCCCACAGGCGTGGTCAAACGAATGCAGTCAACGTTTATATTTTTCTTGCAAAGGTCTGCATACTCATTTATCTTATGTATGATTCAGGCTTTTTAAAACTGTCATGACCATTTCTAATTTCTTTTCAGGACACTAAGGATGAATCCCACTGGAAAAGATTAAATAGAAGTTTGAATCGTACTTCATCTACTGTAGATGGGAAGCATGACTCATTAGCGGAGAACATGGTATCTATTATTTTATCAATAGTTTTTGGAATATACTTTTGGTTAGTGATATAAGTTAATTCCTAAGAATACAAGTCACTCCTAGAATGTGTAACCTGTTTGTCCACATTGTGTCTTTAGGAAACACAATAATAAGAATAGTCTGCGAAGCTGTGTTATGATTTTCATTTATCTAAAATTTGTTTTGAAAATTTAAAATAGGAAGATTAGATAATACAGGCATACAGCATATGTATATATTTTCAAGTAAGTTACCCTCTTTAATTTATAAGATAATTTTGTTTTGTTCTGCAGGTTGAAGATATTTTTGAACATGAATCTGTCAAAGAAAAAGACTCAAAAGATAATTTGGTTTTTGAGGGGGAAGAAATTGATGAATCTTCTGACATTGATCCAGTGAGATGCTCTCAGTATGCAACTGGTGATGATATACAGTCTGATGAAGTTGTTAATGGACCCAAGACTTCTGTAAGTGAAGATGAAAATCCTTTAGGTCCATTTGGCAAGTACTGCTACAAGAAAAAAGTAATCGCTCCAAACCCTTCTTAATACAACTACATTACGTGGCTTGTTTGAAACAAATGCATCATAAACTTTAATTCATTGACAGGCTCCCTGTTATAAATAATGAAGAGATTATGGCTTCCAATGGAACAGCTCAAGAATCTACACATGAAAGTAAGCGAGAAAATGTTGTTCATTCACACACTTCACTTGAAATACCAAGTGATGGAGAACCTACTGACCAGGTTGAAGCTGACCCTGGTTGTATCCCTGCTTATTCTTTCGATTTGAGGTATGTTTTAGTGCTTATGTCATTCACAAGGGGTTGATAATATCATTTTCCATGTATTTAGTATGCATGCTTCAAGTTGAGTGGTGGACATTTACAACAATTTTTCATGTCTTTTATTGTTCATGTTTCATCTTAAGTGTCTGGCAAGGGGTAATAACATCATTTTACATATATTCAAGTATCTTTGCTTTAAAGAGTGTTTTGGACAAAGGGTATTTCACATGCATTCGTTATTTAGTTTGTTTTTCTTCGGGTTCATTACACCAAATTGCAACTTTATTTTATCCCTCTCTCTTGTATGTAAGAAAAAAGTGTTTTTTTTCCAATTGTATGTAATATATTTTCAAATTTTTGGCATTGTATGTAACCTTTTACAGCATTATAAATTGGTGATCTGACATCAGTTTTTTTATATTGTGGGGGTGACACTATCTTACTTGTCCTAGAAGTTACATACCTACAGCAGTACAGATTGAAAGTATTTTGCATTACAATATGTAGTTTCTATTATCTTACCTACAATGACATTAACGTAAAAGTGAGTTACTTTTTGGTGCACTTAACGTGTTTGTAGCACAATTCATACAAATGAAAGAAATTTGGGCCCACCAGACACAAGCCTGTGCAACATATCGCTTTAAATTGCTTATAGTAGTTTGAACTTTTTCCAGGTTAGCAAATACACAGGAAGGATCCACTTGTATTCCTGCATCCATGGAGTTGAAACAAGGCCAACCCCACTGTTTAAAAATTTCAGACCAGAGGAACTTGAGACAAATGATCCACCTGTTCATAACAACTTGGCTCATAAATTAATCAACGATGATTTAATATACAGGCATGCTCTTTTAAGTTTTATTGATGAATGGAACAATCTCTGACCTATTGAGCAAAGCAAATTATACAACAAGCCTCTTCAACTTCCATTGGCCTTTGAGTTGTGTTTAAATGAAAAGCCAAAACCATAATAAAGAGGTATGCCTGAAAGTTATTGTTCTTTCTTGTGGAGTGGAAAAACGTGTGGTCCGGTAAATGGGTCAAATGTCCAAAACTGGTAGTTTTGACATATGGGTCAAAACGTACTGGGTCTTGCTGTGCAATCCAACATTTTTTGTCTGTTCTGTAATAATTACTGTATTCAATGTTAGGGGAATTCCATAGAAACCTATGGACTTTTAATTTTTGTGTGGAGTAGTCCCTAACTTATAATTTTTTGCTGAAAGGTATTTGATGTAAGAAGTTTAGGAACTTAATCACACAAAAGAAATTTTTAGTGATATTTTAACAAGTTAAAGTATTTCTTAAAAAAGGCCATTTTTTAATTAAAAATGACCTTTTTGTTACTCTTAAAGGGTCAATGGATTTAATCATGCAAAAATAGTTTGGGGAATTTCCCAAACAAAATGTCCAAGTCCATAGGGTTTTCTGGGTTTTGCCCAAAATGTTTTAAAAAACTATAAATTTCGTATGCTTTTTTGATAAATTGATTTAGGGCATTGTAAGCTCTTGAATACATGTTAAATGACTTTTGACCAGTTTAGTTTTAACTTTTTTTAATCTATATAGTTTACTCGTTTGACCCTTTATCAAAAAGATACAACTCGAATTGAACTTTTATATATAAATGAGCTTTATTATATGGGTATTTCTTTTTTTTTTTGTTTGTATAAATGGATGTGTGTAAATTGTTGGAGTGAAAGTTAAACGATCACCATACAGGGACTGCTGAAAGGAGGAAGTAAGAAGAGGGGTACATCACTAGATGATATAAGCCAGCCCCTCCCCTCAAATGCTGCTTGGAAGACTATATCTCTCTTTCATGGCAAAAAGGAGAGACACTATTTGCAGGCTTGGACATTCGATAATGAACCACTCTGTAAATTGTGTCAGAAAATTTGCATGTAAGTTAAGCTTTTGTCAATAAAAAGATCTTTTACTCTAAGATGCAAACTGAGCAAACTCATATTTCCAGGAAGAAGAGTGCCAAGGAGCCTGAGTTCTTGAGGATTTGTTCTGTGAACTGGAGTGTTATGACGAATTTCGCATAAGAACTAGTAATAGATACCTACGCACGGTATTGTATCATTTTGATTCTTTCTTATGTATACTTTTTGGTAGGATGGGATGTTTTATCTAGTCTGAACCATGAGATTTGCAGGGGCTCGCTCAAATTGAACATGGTGTATGCACAAATTGCCATCTTGATTGCAGAAAACTTGTGAAGAACATCAAACCCATGTCGTTACAGAAGGGGAGAGAATTTATAATGAAAGAAGCCCCAAAGTTGGCAGCACGTAAAAATTTGTGAGTTTGTACTTTGTACATCAAGTGTCACATTGTTTTATCGTTTTCCTGACTTTCAATTCCAATCTTTGACTTTCGATTTCTTCAATGGAAATACTTGGATATCAACTTAATGCTTGTGACCTCTTTCGATTTTTTTCTTTCTAGAATCTTGAGGTCAGCATTAAGGCTGTTGATGTAAACATTGCATAGAGTCATTCATGTATAAGGTTTGCATATAAAATTGAATGTGGTGAACATTGCCACACATTTCATAAACCTAAAAAGTGTTACCGGGAATTTAAAACCTCAAAAGTGTCACTGAGAACTGAAAATCCAACCCTGCTGCCTGCTGACAAAACACTTGGCTTTTGCTACTTTCTGGAAGTATGTGGTTGTATGGAGTATGCATGAGTAAAATATTGTGAACATTGAATTTGTCATCTTGTTAAAGTTGTTTTTCACCTATTTGGTACTTAAGGTCAGTGTATTGTATATTACTGCTTACTGTTGTTTTATTAATTATGACCAGCAATTTGTTATAGGTGGTGCCTATCTATGGTGCTCTGTTACACATCTTTTATTATTAGATAATATCATACAATCATATCCCTGATCTCTTCTATTATTTTTTGTAGACTTGAAAAGCTCATTAGTGATCCAACAGAAGGAAATGCATGGCATGCAGACCACATTGTGCCAGTATATCGAGGGGGAGGTACCCTAAAATAATTACTCGTAAATTGTTTAATGATTAAAGAAATTTCTGCTGTATCTTAAATGGATACAACCAGATAATATTACATAAATCAGAAACCGGTTGGTCGGAATATTCCTGAAGTGTATATTTTAGGCATATATTAGTATTGATCTAGTATAACTTTAGTAATCATATTCGCCTATTTGGTACGCTAAATGTTTCTAAAGATCTTAAAAATTTGGACAGAAACGTTTCAGACCTGACCCGCTCATTTAATGATCAGTGTAAAAAAGTACCCGCATTTTGACCGTGACCAAAATCTGCCTATTTTTTCATCTGTAATTGTAATTGTCTGCAACTCGTCCTGTTAGATCCAGTTCTGAAGTTTTACCTGATTTTCTATGCAATTCATCTGCAGGTGAATGCAAACTAGAGAACATGAGAACCCTTTGTATTGCATGTCATGCTGAAGTTACTGCAGCTCAGTGTGCTGAGCGGCGCTCAGAAAAAGCCAAGGCTAAGGGAAAACTTAACAAGTTACTGTCCGACCTAAAATCCGTTGAGAGATCTGCACAGATCGACAATGAAAAGGTAGTAATTTTAAAGATGGCAGAATGGGCAGATCCGGGGGTTGGTTAATGGGTCAATATGAGTTGGGTATAGACCTGCCACAAAAATAACCAATTTGTGTAGACTCTTATGAATAATTAACATGTTAAATATGATTATTGGAACCTCTGTTATTATAGTAAAAATGTTTAACTTTTTTGTGATAAAGCAATCTAGGAGGTCGATGACCTATTGAACCATTTGACCTTTTTTTCATTACTCAAGTCTTTTAGGTTAATCCATCCGACCCACTTTTTTAGCCAAATCTTTTAGCATAATGTAGGTGACCCATTAGAGATGCTACATAACTCCAAAACGACCTATTTATAAATAAAATGGGTTGAAATTGCCACTTGTATTTTCATATTTTAGAAATAAACAATGCATGTTTTGTGTGCATGCAACCTTTTTGATAAATATAACTAATTTTTTGCAGGGTTGTGATCATCACCGACTGCTAGACAGTGATCTTGACAGTGAACTTTTTGTCAAAGTCCCTGGGAGTGCCTACAATACAACAAATGTACAGAGTTGCAGAAGTGAAGAGGGTGAGAAAAGGCCTCATAAGATGCAAGTTCTTGACTTGCATTGTTATGTAGCTTTGTTTGAGGACATGGCTTTGTATGTAACAAATAGGTTTGAGAATGCAAGCAACTGTAAACATTGAGAGATGGATCAAAAAATGAGAGTTTTGTTTCGACCAGGAATAGCCTTGAGCAGGGACCGGTTAGGTCTGGTTACAAATAGGATTGGTCTTGGTTTTAGACTCCAAAACCCGGCTTTAATCATCTTAAACATTCTTGATAATTTTTGTGTAAAATATACTCGTAGTTCTTTATTGTAAAGTGGTGACTACCCTAAATGGTTAACTTGACTGAATATGTTCTACGGTAAGACCTAATGCAAAGTGACTTTTTGCTAAAAAGTTTAAAAGGTCATTTATTTATAGTCAACACGCGTCTCTCCGTTTCTTTCACTTTATCTATCTTTACTTCTTCTCTTTCACAACTTCTCCAAATCTCTATCCTAATTTTAGTTTTAAAAATCATTCGAAATCACAAAACTAGACTTCGATTTATGTTGAACTTCATCATATATTCGTTCAATCGCTACAAATCATATTTTTTTCCCATCGAATTCGAGGTTCACTAATTTCAAAAAATAGGGTTTCGTTTAACATTAATTCTTCATCTTTTTTGTTTTTATAAAGTTTTTTCAAAAAAATTCAAAGAAATTACATGTTTGTGAAAACACCCATAAGATCTCAATGAAGCGATTTTGTGATTTTTGAGTATGAATGTGTTTATTAAAATATAAATGTTTTAGTAATTTAAAAGCTTCAATATTTCCTTAAAAAAATTAATATTGTGATGAATAAAACTTTAAATATGCAATACGTGTTTATCAGTTTATTTTATGTTTACCAATAGGTGTTCATCAATACAAATGTTCATAAGTTAGATTTATGTTCATCAATACATATTCATCATCTTTTTTACATTCACCATCAGAAAATGCTCATCAATACAAATTGTTCATCAATAAAATGTTTGGCAGTCAATACAAATATGTGTTATGTTTATAAATATAAAATGTTCATCAATACGTGTCTATCAATATTCTGTGAGATGTTTCAGTAGAAAATGTTTATCAATACAAAATGTTAATCAATATTCAAATGTTCATCAATACTCCAAATGTTTATCATTTTTTTTGTAAGAGCTGATGTTCATTGATGTTTATCATAACCGGATCGTTGGTTGGAGGAATATAGGAAAAGTAAAAAAGAAAAGAAAAAGAAATGACATATGTCACTCTCTGATGACTTTTTAAACTTTTTAGAAGGAATCAACTACGGAATATCTATTTGATCCTCTTCTTCCGTACTATATATTTTATGATAATCTTATTTGTTAATTAGTTTTTCTGTAATTTGAGTGTTTTCGGATCACTTTTATGCCTTTTAACAAGAATAGAAAAGGAAAACAAAGAAAGAAAGAAATGCCATATAAATGAGAAAGATAAAATCAATATTCAAAAGTGAGATTTAATTTTGCAAAATAATGTTTATATGCACACGTTACAAGTGAGATTTACCAATTAAACTGTGTTAATTTTTCGCTTTTTATTTGACTCTCCGCAATTAAGTGACACAAATGCACCTGTATTTTTTATAAAAATTTTGAGTCTTTCATTGCTTATTATGTCGTCCACGGCGTCTAAATTCTAAATTCAAGACTTCCTTAATGGGCCCCCCTGGAGTTTTAGTCCACCTTAGACACATTCGGATCATACATAACTCTCGCTCTTATGGTTTAACCACCAAAATCGATATTAATGTTCACACACTAAACCTAAACAATTTGGGTATTTTTCAACTTTCATCCTTAGAAATCAACTGAGTTGAAAAACATAGAACTTAACTCGAGCTTAAAAGTGACTCGAGGCAAGTTTACAAAAGCATGAATAAAAATCATAAAAAGGAATATATTAAATCAACCCTCCAACACAAGTCAAGTTAAGGCAATCAAGGTGTACCCTTTTTCATCAACTAGAATTCAAAGTACAACATCATGGTAACATAAAATCGATATATCGATTATATTACAAGTAATGCTAAACTTAAACAGATTGAACTACAAATTATTTGTCGATGCCGTAGCTACGACGTGAAGTTTTGTTACATATTGAGTTATCTTGTACATTATTGTAATAGCTTTTGAGTATTGGGTGCCGAGTGTTGGGTGCCCTCATGTTAAAGTTCAACAAGCCTTTTATTGCCCTCGTGTTGCGACAAGATTAAAATAATATGTATGATAAAATTGTAATTTATAAATGGTTATAATATATATTACGAGGAAAATTTTAATTTATATAAAATAGATTGTTCACGGTAAAAAATTGTTAAAGTATAATATAAGTGAGAATTATAAAGTGAATAGGATTTAATAGTACTGTTTTGTTTGAAAATTAATATTAACGTAAGATACCCAAATTAAACCGAAAACTTTTTCAAAACTTCGGTTAGCACCGAATATCGACCCAAAGCCGAATAACCTAAAACCGATGAACCCAAATCTATTTGAATGGGTGTTTGGGATTGCTTACGTTTTTCTAATTTGTGTTTCTGCTTAAAAATAAGTACTTATAAATGTACTTTTAAAACTAGTGTTTGAATTTGCTTATTTTATAAAAAATCACAATGTCTTTGTAAAAGTACTACGTAACAAGCTTAAAATAAATTTCCAATTAAGTTTAATTATAAAAGATTTTAGGTTAGATATGAAAATTAAAAATTATTTTTAAATAAGTATCAAATAAATAAATAAAAGAAAAAAAAGAAAAAACGGCTCTTAAGATTATTAAATGAGCCCCAACTTATACTCGATTTCATTTAAACTCGATTTGTTTGAACTTTTTACCGATCCGATCTCGAGGTTTTAATAAGCAGCACGGATCGTTTAGTTCTCTTAACCTTTAACTTTAACCTGCTTTTGTATGGAAAAAAAGCCCCTACACGTTTCACAAATAAACCAAAAACCCAAACGCAAACCCTCACCGGAGAAACAAACAGAGAAAATGGCAGGAGCGCCGTCACGTTCACAAATCCTATCACTATTCCGATCACTCCTCCGAACATCTCATCAATTCCCCGACTACAACATCAGAGAATACACCAAACGCCGTACAATCGACTCATTTCGTACCAACAAAACTTTATCTGAACCGTCGCTAATCTCCGCCGTATTCGATGAAGGCCAGTCGCAGCTTCAGGTTGCTAAAAGACAAGCTGTTGTCTACACGCTTTATGCTCCAAAAATCAAAAGCATCATGGATGTTAAAAATTGATGTTAGGGTTTTATTTATTTAATATCGGAGTTATGTAATTTAGTGCTACTTGAGCTTATGTTTTATAATAATTTCATTATGAATGTGTACCAAATGTTTTGGGAATTGTGTTATTGGATCTATGCATTCATTTCTTACTAAATTTTATGTCGTTTTGTTGTATTGGAGACGAGAACGATTGGGTCGTTAAATTGAGTTGGAGGTTTAATGTGCTAGTTTTGGTATTGACTTTAGGGGTGTTTGCTTAAGCTTATATGTCGACTTACGAGCTTATTTGATTTCGACTTATATTTCATAAGCCCCAATTTTCTAGCTTGTTTTGACACTATTAGCTTGTTACGATATAACGAGTTTGTATAAGCCCACAAGTCTCAAAATAAGCCAGGAAATTTGAGCTTATGAAATATAAGCTGAAATCAAATAAGCCCATAAGCCGACTTATAAGCTTAAACAAACACCCCCTTTGTGTTTGTTTTGATTTAAACGTGCTTGTTTGAAGTTTGAACTGTAGCTGTGTGACATATGGAATTTGTGGTTTGCAAGTTTGTTGATCTTAAGCTTTTGAAATGAAATTTGTTTGTTAGTTTTGTCAACGGTTTCAAACTTGTTAATGTTAGCTGTATGTCCTCTTCTTAACATGAGTTTGCTGGCGTCCAGTTAGATATTTGGTTGTTAGCGTCCAGTTTACCTTGTTCAAATAGTGTACTCATTCACTTGAACTAAATGAAGCACCTTAAGATAACGCCAGTGCTTTACATAGGACTAGTGCTTATTGTTCTATGGAACAAGTTATGATTTTCTTATGCAATCTACTTTCTAGTGCAAAATGGAGAATCGGTTTGTATTAGGGCACTCATGGGAGGTGTTAAGAAGCATAATTATAAGTTTTGGATAGTTTGAATCTCTGACAAAATAGATATTGCTTATTGAAGATTCAGCTGCTTATTTCTTGTTGTAATGATCAGTTTAGAATGAGTAGCTTCTGCCTGCAAATAATCAGATAAGCAGTTTGGATAAGCAATCACAGATACATTTACAACTGCTTACTGCTGTATTAAAACGCTATAAATAGTGTAAGTAAGAAATTATACGGCACTTGGCAGTTATGTTCGAAACTTCATCAAACATTGGAACCTGAGAAAAATTATTTTCTGCCTTTGAAACATAATCATTCCTTGGTTTATATGCTTGTTGGTGGATATTAATCGTGTCTGAGATTGTTTGGAAGTTAGAACACTAAGGGGGTGTTTGGGATTGCTTATTAAAAATAGATTATGCGTTTTGGAAATGGATAATTAGATAATCAACGGTTACAAAACGTGATTATGAAAAATAGTGTGTGGATTTGATTATGCTGTTTGAAATTGCAATAATCAGATAATCAGTTTTTTTATTGTTTGGCAAATCTGATTATTTGTTTGGTTAAAAGGTAAAGTGACCAAAATAGACATTCTTTTGTAAAAAATGAAAGAGGATAGTAGTAGGTGGGGGGTATTTTTGTTATTTTCATATGGAGTACAAAATGCGTTTTGTGGCAGTAGCTAACCACCTGCAGTTTCAAAACTGCGTTTGGAGTGTGTTGAAACGCAAATAATCACTTATCAATATTCCTTTGCCAAACACTCAATTTTGATTATTCACATTTTGATATCGTGATAAGCAAATAATCCACTTCTAAACGCAAACACAAACACCCACTAAGATATCACATTCTTGTTTGTTATGTGTACCTACAATCTTTTCTGCTTTGTATCTTATTATTAAACAGTTGTATATGCATGTCAGAATATTAATCGAATAACAACAAACTGCACCATTCTCGGGGAAGTGGCTAACTGAAATTATGTAATATATAAACAATAAGTAATGTCTCTAATCATGAATATTATTCACTAATTAGAGATGACTACATAAATGATCATTGTAGTTAGCCACATTAGCAGGAAGGGAGAGATTATGTGTCCCAAAGCAGAACAAATCAGGAACTTACTTATAGTTAATCTTATCGACCAATCCGGAGACCACAGGTAAGTGTTCTTGAATTACAAACTGTGTAACTTCGGCAAAGTTATACATGAACCTTCAGAGAAGTAAATAAAAATAGCAGATAGATTAGCATAAGTATCAGTTATGAAGAGGGTTAGGTCCACCAGGAACAAATCGCTTCTCTGTGCTGAATATTGTATCAGTCCCTTCAGGCAATCCAGGTGGTGGTAGTCGATACTCGTACAATAGTCGACAACGGACACAGAAGTACCTTTTATGAACGTTAAGCGTTCTTCTAATAGGCTGATGATAATTGTTATAGTTGTCTTCTGGAGGGCTCTCATGAGACATACCTTCTGCTTTTAGCGTTGCAACTAGGCAACAAAGAAAGGTGGCTGCGAGAATCTTGTGGCTAAACAATAAACTCTTCATCGTTGTTTGATAGTAATAGTTTGTGAGACTAAACCGTATCAGCAAGACCCCATAAATAAGATATCCTGTGAGCTGCTTAAAGGCTTTTAATGAATGAACTTCTTGTTTGGTAGCAAATATATTTGTCAGGCTTGGGAGGGAAAGACAGGGGCCGGGTGCATGAGATACGGGAAGAGTTGAGACTGTTTATAACCTTCCTGGAACTCCTGAAGAATTATTAATTAGCACCATTTATTATATAATGAACGTCAGCAGGGCCCGGGATTGTGTTTGAAATTCTGTCTGGAGGAGGTTGTTGTAATTTCTTTTGTTCCCGGTTCTTAGATTTTATAGTAGTCGAAGATACAACTGATTGTGCATGCTGTACTACTTGTGAAGCAATACAACTGAATACAAGAATTGTGTCTCTTTAAGTGCCTCGTATATCACAACAGTAGCTGATTGCAGGTATGATGACACTTTTTAACAGTGTCAATGTCATTGTAAGAAGCATTTATGAGCACTTTACTTTATCACCCAAAAACTGATGCTAGATTGCTAGTGCTCCAACAGAATCTGGGCTTTGTGCCTTTTGCCCTTATAAACATGCTGTAGAACTTGTTTGGCATCACTGGGCGAATGCATCTCTTTACATTGTGTTGTAAAGACGAGGACATAACGGTTTGACAATAGTTTAATCCAGTAATGTAGATTTTGGAACCATTTCTTATCTCTTATTCTGTTTATAGTCTACCCAAACTAGTTTACTGAATACTGAGTGTTTGGGTCACTAGTAACTAGAAGTGGCGGAATAGGCAGGTTGGGTAACGGGTCCAAATGGATTTGGGTATGGTTAATATTCGTAGGGGTCAAAGTGGATTTGTTCGGCTTGGGCTGACCTGCAAAACCTTATGTTCTCCAAATATTTAGTATATATTTAGTGTGTTAAATATATCTACAAAACTACATTAATACAGTGACAATTAAACTAATTTAGTAAACCGTTTTTGGGGATTTTGTGATTAAACTTCGACAGATATCCTGGATCATTAAATCTTGCAACTTAATTCATTTCACCTAGTTAGAACTTTATATCCTAACCCAAATCAACCAATGTACTGAACGAGTCGAAATTGCACTTTCATTGGGAACACCCGCAAAATGGAAATAATTTTTGTAATGGGCTAATGAGCACTGGTTTGACACTGCAACATTTTTCCAACATGGGTTTGAATCCGTGGTGAATGATGCAAGTTGGTTAGGGTTTGCCACCATTGTTGGATTACGTCCAGATGTTACCCGGATTGTTGTTGACTGCATTTACTACCAATGGACTCAAAAGCTCACAAAAATGGTCATGTATAAAGCTGCCATGACATTTCTTTTTGTTGGTTGGCTGAAATTTTAAATGCTATTCATTTTCATTACTTTTTCCATATGATATACAAGTATGGTTTTGGATATTAAATTACAAACGTGATTATTGACTTGAACTCTTGAAGTACTACGGAGTGTTTAGACACGTTTTGAATCTCATTATTATGACTTGAACTAATACTAGTTTGATACTAGTCGTAACAAAATTGGTTATCAAAATGGTAGGTCACATCCATACTCTGTATAATACGTGTTTTCTGACGAGAATGGTATCATGCCAACTGTGATTATATGTCTTATTTTTTTAACAGTGTCATTTCATTAAAAAGAAAACTAGCAAGGAACTAGCAATTTCATGGATATTTTAACCAATCAGTCCAACAATAGAGCATACGACCTCTAGACTTAAACCAAGAAAAAAAGTACAAACGAATATCATCAAAGATGTCACTTTTCCTCATATAGTAAGAGTTACGAAACCGCCAAATCCACCATAAAGAAGTCGCGATGATGACATAAATACGACGAATCTTCTCAAAACCTCCATCGTGTTTTCAATACATGTAATCGTCTAATTTCGATTATGTGGTACGGAGTGTTACATAATCACTTCTGAAACACACAAGTCCAACATATTAGCACTTTTGACCCCCTTGTGGTCACGGAGGTTCACCTGCGCCGACTCTAAACAATCTAAAAAGGTAGTCATTCTGGGATTAGTCAGCTCGCAATATCGAATCGAAAACACAGGTAAATAAATAAATAAAAACATACTATTAGCACTTTTGCACGCTCTATATATCTTCTAATAGTCATAGAAGGTAAAGTTAAATTCACAGTCGTATTTGAGAGTGTGCGAGTTATGCAACCGCACAAGGCCCTAAAGTTGTAGGGGTCTCAAAGTATATATCCCTTTATATATATTGGGGTCTCAAAATTTACTTTCAACATCCAAAATGTTAACCATATATGAAATTAAGTTCTAAATATTTGTTAAACGCTACTGCAAGTAGTCGAGTGTGCCAAATAACTGATGAAAAATTAAAGCTAGATTGTTACAATATATTCTTTTGTCATGTTTAGTTATCATATAAACTTTTGTACAGGCGTTCGCTAACTCAGCTACAAGACTGGTTAAATTGGAAACTTTAATAAAAAGTTACAGTTAGTTCTAGTTAACAAAACTATAATATTGATGATACAATTAGAACTATAAAAAGATAGATGTAGATATGAGATTGGACATTCTGGGACACTTCTGCAGATGCTTATTGTGTGCAAGTAACCAGTTAAAGCTGTTCCTTCATATATGAGTCATAACTACCTCAACTACCACAATCTCAATTGTTAAAAACATAACATCTTTAAAAGGCTGTACTATACTACTATGTGCATTTAAGACTTGGTATCATCTTTTCTTAAGTAATGACGTTATGTTTTGTCTCTAGAACTTATGTTCCATCATTGTCTCAATATGGTCAAACGAATTACTTTATCAGTTTAAATTTTCACCTCCTTTCCGCGAGGAAATTATCGAAATGGACTTTTCACAAAAATCATGAGAAGTTATGCAACAATGTGTAAAAGCTAATGCAATCTTCAGTGCACTAATACATCGTTTTTCTTGAAAATGTATTTTTGCAATTTTGAGCATTTAAATAAATAAAAGGCACAAAGTACGCGGCATCACCGTGTTACTTAGAAAGGGCGAGCCTTTTGACTCAAATGTATGTGGCCTCACCGGTTTCCGACCCTTCTCTACTTTGCAAATACTTCTTTTCAAAATTTTGGTCAAATTCTAAAAAATGTTGCAAAAAGAAAATATGAAATTTGTTAACGTGTGGTATTCTGTATTCACTACTTTTTTTTTCTACTAATTTATAAATTGGTAATCATGCCATTTCTATGCATGTTTTTTTGTTAATAATAAAAAGATCGTTTAAAAAAGAAGATAACCTCACACATCATAAATTCTCATTTACTTGATGTGAGAGATCCAAAATGAATATCGAAACAAACAATATATCATAAGTTTGTTAGGTTTTATGAATACATAACAATTTATAAAACATAAACATCATCAAAGCAAATAGCAGAAGTAAGTAGGATCTAAATACATGTAAACTAATTAACCGAATTTAAATAGAATGCGTACCTTTTATCAATCCATGCAATTAGGGTTTATGAAAACCCCAAATTAGGATCAAGAACCAAGAACCCTAAAATTAGGGTTTGTGTAATTCGATTTACAAAGAAATCGACCCAAGATATGCAAACACAAGTGTATTTGCTCTTCGTTCAATGTACACACGTATTACTAGCGAATCAATGAGAAAAGCTAGCTTCTTGAATCACCAACAACCAAACACTTATTGTGTTCTTGGAAATCAACTCCCATTTGGGATATGAATTCGGTCGAACCACAATGGAGGAGACGAGAAGAGAAGTTTAGGGTTGTTAGGGATATCAATGAATAGAATAGAACGAATACAAGAGGCTTGTATTTATAATATTCTAAACTTGGAGCCCAAGTAAGGGTTTTGAAACCCTAAACCTTCTATTAGGCCGAATATATGGATCCCAAGGGATTCCGAATCCTTCTTGACTTGTTTCCATTTTTTCGTATCTCTTAAACCTCTAACGGTCGTTAGTCAATATTCGTTAAATACTAACGGTCGTTAAATATTTATTTTAGTGATTTAATAATTAAAATATAACGTTTTATATATTAATTATTTTACATTGATTCTCATACGTAATGTGTGCAATCCCGAAGTCTCGAGTTCGAATCCGGACATACACGTATTAATTTATAACCATAAACTAACAACTCCCACTTGATTATATCTTAATACAGTAATGACATTGGATAGCCTAGCTTTTCACACCAATGTCCCCAGATTTAAACCGAGTGTGGTTTCCCTGGAAAAACCATTTTAATGATTCATCATTAATACTTATCTTTTTGCTTCTAATACTTCATTAACTGTGAATATGGATCGAGTCATTTCACAAGTTAATATTTTGTTTCTCGTTATATCTGATTGAACAAGATTACCAAATTATCTGAACGTATTCTAGATAGATCTTGGGTAAGGCTTACAAACATCTTGTCAACCCTACGAGGGGCCCAAACAGTATTACGCTCTGAAACAAATTCAAATGAGCAAATTCTCTTGACTACAAGATACTCCGTATAACTCATGAACTTTGCAACACTTCTGAAAATAACCCTTATGACCACCTTTTACGGATAGCGTTAGACTATTTCACACAAGTGCACTACATTCATAACAGATATCTGGTATCTCAAGTCTGAGGATAAATATTCATGATTTACTTAATGACAAGGATCCATAAAGTACAATCATGTTAAATTGAAATCTGTCCTATATTCAATTAATTGAATATCATGTGAATTTGGCATGTCCCACGCATTAATATACTTTAAGTATATTCTACCAAAACTCAGATTTGTCTTAATTCAATGACATTCTCACATCATTGATCGACAACGGACTTTTAGAATAACATAAGTTATTCACGGATTTAAACATGCAAATATAGGATATAATATTAAGAAAATGAAAAATAAACATAACCAATATTTTATTTCATTTAAATAATATTTGTTCAAAACATCCTTTATCCTAATATTAAATAGATTAATGCATGATAATACTAGTTAATGAATTATGCCTCAAGTAATGATAATCATACTTGTTGACAAGACATAATTTCAACTAACTTTGATCTATTGGAATTTTGAGAATACTTATTTCAAGAATTTAACTAGTGAAGTTCTTCTATGTGTGCATTCAAAATATCTTGATATTGCCACATAATATTTCATAAAGTGTGTGACATCCTCAACCACCAATTTATGACAATCAAGCTTTCAAACATTTTAAAGTTTAAAGTATTCTTATTCTTTAATGTATAATGCAACTATGCTCTTAGTTGAGCAAAACTAGTTCACATGGTCATCAACAAGGATGAAATCCTCCCATGACTAGTATTGGGTGTCATCTTAATTAAACCAACATCATTGTATTCAAACAACAATATGCTCTTTAAAATCTCCGTAAACTTCAATATCTACAGTGTAATGTTTGATGCCTTCCAATCGTTCAAGTTTGTTAGCTATGACAATTACGCAACAATTGTTGTATTGCTCATCCATAAAATTTTGAGAGCAACTCCAGGCTCAGGAATGTAATTCTAAATTCAAACATATTCCATTAGAATATTTATTACACTAGTTATTTAATAATTTCATTAGATATCAATGTTGTCAAATCATCTTGCATTCTAGCATGATACAACAATAACATGATGTACATGAAAAATCCTTGTGTCAAACTAAGATTTCATTCATGTTCTACATATCCATTTTCCAAATGATATATCATGTTCTATTCGACTCATTTATTTAATACGCACATGTTTACTAACAATAAACATATACTCCAATGTTGTATGTCTTATTTCTAAATCTTTCAAGTAAAGTTTCATTCAAAAATGAAACTTAACATTTAGTTTAGATGGAATGTTACTTCATGTGTTATACAACATATAAGATTTTAAACAAGCATAATACTCCCACTAGCTTTCAGGAATACTTAGAAATTATCTTATTTTAATTTTAAATCAAAACTTGGATTTAATAGTTAAACATAAGAATCATCTCCTAGATGCATGCATATATCCATTCATGAATTATTGCATTTTTGTACACTTCCAAAGATTATTTGAATTCAAAAACTCCTTTTGATTACTTACCGTCCTCGCTCAAGTAATCACTCAAGAAAGTGTTTTTATATTCCATTTTCATTTTTCATATTATGAAAATAAGTATGACAATAATCATCTTTATATATTTAATATGTCTAGGAAAGAAATTAATTGCTTAAGTGTCATTAACAGTCTTGTCACATGCATTAAATATGTGTACAATATTGTCCATGTAATTTCTACACAAAGATTTAAACCACTAGGGTTTTCCTTCCCTTTGAAGAAACTCATCTGCATTAAGATAAACCAAGTTCCAAAGTTGATTATCTTTATGGACAGCATCTTAACATTCATAGTATGCATAATTTACCACAATTCAATATTAGGTAATATATCATTATGATTAACAGGTTTACAATGATCCTCTAATTCATATTTCTCATCATATTAATAAAATATCTGAGATATCCTTGCGGATCTATGAATGAGAATTCTATCATCTTGAGGTCTATCAGATTTAACCTCATCATGATATTTACTAGTGTATTTTAGAAGGTTACATGTTTTGTAATTTAATCTCTTCAAGATCTAAACAAAACTCCCACTTGCTTTTGTAATTTAAAGACTATCTATAAATACTTTAGCAAGTATAACAACACTAAATTGTTTTCTTTTGGGATATTACAAATACACATTGACAGTTTCTGACTCTAGTTTGTTAATAACCTACTCATAAGTAGTTTAACAAATTCAGAACATCATTTAAAGACTTAATGTGATTCATCACAAAAATAGTGTCTTATTAATCTTCTAGGTTGGAGTCTTATTAAGTATATCCAATCCATACTCAATTTTCTAACCTTGATAACTTTTGGAAGAAAAGAAGATATAGTTATCTTGAATCAAACAATATAAAAAATGTTTGATTCTTCTAACTGAACATACCATATACATACAATATTTTATTAGAATTAATATTGTAAGACAATCTAACAATATGTAAGATAAACATATTTCTTTTGGCCTACCTATTTACCAACTAGGTCAATTTAATGGTATAATAGAATTTTCAAGTCAATTGCATGCTTTATAACATAAGTATTCTTTGACCAAGTCAAAAGACATAACAGTTATAATGTCTTACTTTATATTATAAGTCTTTAAAAGACTTTATGTTTGTGAGTTTACACAGAAACACATAACCACGTATAATTTAAAGTAATTATGAACACCACGTCTTGGTTTTAATTAATTTTCAAGTTTAGTACTATTTATGTCATTCCAAGAATACATAAATATTTAAAGTAGCATTAAATTACTTTATTTTAATTATGTCATCCCTTGAAGTGTACAACTTAAGAAACTACAAATGCATCTGCCCGATCTCACGACAAGTGAAGATTTACCTTGAGATTACAATCTAGTCAAGATCTCACTTAACCTAAAATGTAACTTCAAGTGTTTCTATAATTTGAATGACATAAGACATAAAAGTAGTCTATGTTATAATCTTGACACATGTTCTTTAAACAAGACAGTCTTATTAGAACGTTAATCTCTTACCTCAAGAGAATCCATTAATCATATTTGTATGTGTTGTTCCTTTGCACACAATAAATACTTCTTCCACTTGTGCATAGAACAACATCATGTAGTAGATAAAAACCATGACATTCGTTTGTTTATGTGAGCAATATGATAGTGTCATAGATATATAAGCATTACAGGTAGATGCAGGACCACTTAATTATCAAGGAAACGTTCATGACTATACTTGAGAATATGAATGTCTATATTTGAACGTAATGTATTATTTCAAGAAAATCTGGAAATAATCTGAGTTACTACCAAGATAATAAAGCTTGTAACTCCCACTGAATTAGACAACGTTAAAATAATGCCTTAATCAGTAATACACAACACTACTCCTAATGGATTTGACAACATTATAAGTGTTTCATTAACTAGTGAAAATAGCGTGTTATTATGTTGCTGCCCTTTTGTAAGACATTCGTAAAAATTACTTAGGTACTAAAAGAGTGTATTCTACTCTGTAGATGATTGATCATCCATCAATGCTATTAACTTGAAAAATTGAGCATGCAATTTCTTCCTTAATAGGTCTACCATCCCTATAATGGTGTGTAGCACCTTTAATTGGTCAAAGCAAAACAACTAGATAAAATATACTAGTTTGTCTTTTACCAATTTTGCGGTAATTAGTCTAGCTTCTAATTTAATAACTCATAAAATGTCATATAAGAATTCAATCACCAACAGAGGGTAATGAAATCTCTTAAGGAAAACAAGGTGTGCAATTTTCTTAACTATGTGTTATATTAGAATTTAGACAATTCTAATGTTTCTAACATACCTTTCTCAATCATGAAAAGGAATAGGATTGAGTCTCACTCCTCTTCCAAGGAAAAGAGACTATGTTTGTCTTTTTAGTAAATTTTTCTTGATCAAATATTTGTTTGAAAACATAACTAGATCAATTTACCAAAACCCAAACCACGTTTACGGTTTAATGTTGCATTAATACAATCAAAAGAATTAACAAAATTCAATTTTAGTATTTTCGATAATTAAATCTTTCAAGAAAATTAAATACCCTTGGTAAATATTCATATTAACCATAGAATTTTCCTTGAAACTAGGACCCAAATTGCTATAGTTCCACCACATCAGTTGATTTGCTAGTGATGAAAGTATTCAACATGGTAATTGTCGAACAATAATTGACAAACAATTTTCAATTTCTAAGTATGGGATTACAATTTGCCAAACCTTTATGCAAATGTAAGCATGTTTCACCCTATCTTATGCCTTAAGTCATAGATCTCACTAACTAACTTAATTAAGTTGTCTAATTTAGAAAGTGCAAATTTATTCCATTTGAGGTCTCACACAACATGGAGATTTACCTTGTCATTGCAATCTAGCTAAGATCTCACATAACATAAAATGCAACTTCAAGTGTTTCTTATAATTAGTTGGCATTAACTTAAAATAAAGGGTACAAATTTTGATGTGTAATCAAAACTTATGTATGTTAGCCCATATTGTTGTGTATTAGTATTGTAACGGGCTCAAGCCCGTTTCTAGATCCTTCCTCATTTGATTATATATTTGTACATTGTATCATTGTTTCAATCAATCAAAATCATCCTTATCTCACAATACCGAACATGGTTTCAGAGCCAACTTAAACATCCATCCTCCAAATCATTACTGCCGATCCAATTTCTTTTTTCTTTTCTGTATTTTGGTATTTGTGCTTAGGTCACAAATCATTATCTAACTCGTGCTTAAGTCACGATTGTTTTGTTTAATGGTAACGTCACGAGCCTCCCAGTAAACCAAGCCTTAGTTCAGTAGCCTTAAGGTTTAAATTAATTCCAGAAACAGTTGTGCTGTCAATCGAAGGAAATAAAAAAAAGAAAAGAAAGGGGACAATTGCTAGTGGAAATAAAAGAAAGAAAAGACAGGGGTGGAATAAAAGAAGAGTGGTGGAATAAAAGAAGAGTTGGTATTGAAGAATTATAATGATGGATAATAGTCGATTGGTGGGACAGCAGGGATTTAATCCCACAGGACACGCAACTTTTTTACCACAGTTTTTTAATGCCGGAACACTTAATGATCCCTCTAATGGAGCCTGGAACATGGACACAGGTGCGAGTTGTCATCTTAATGCTTCAGTTAATAGTCTTAGTCATGTTTTTAATACGTGCATGTATCCATCCGTCTCGGTTGGTGATGGTCATTCTATTCCTGTCACCAATACGGGTCAAAGTATTTTGCCAACTCCCTCTCGACCACTTTACTTAAATAACGTCCTTATTACCCCTCATATCGTCAAAAATCTAATTTCTGTTCGTCAGTTTGTTTGTGATAACAATTGTACTGTTGAATTTGATCCTTTTGGATTTTCTGTTAAAGATTTCATGACACGTCGGGTTCTTCTCCGATGTGATAGCACGGGGGACCTTTATCCTGTCACACCTCCGTCTCCCATTCCTCAAGCTCTCCTAGTCAGTCAACATACGTGGCATCAGCGTCTTGGACATCCAGGAAGCGAAGTGTTACGTCGTCTAGTTTCAAATAATCTCATTTCATGTAATAAAGAGAAGCCTCCCGTGCTTTGTCATGCCTACCAGCTTGGCAAACATGTTAGACTTCCATTTTCTAGTTCCAATACTGTCGTTAATGCTTGTTTTGACATCATTCACTCGGATGTATGGACTTCACCAATTCTGAGTCTTTCGGGCTTCAAGTATTATGTATTATTCTTGGATCATTATTCGCATTTTGTTTGGGTTTATCCTTTAATTAACAAATCTGATGTTTTGTCCAAATTTGTAATATTTCGTAATTATGTTAACACTCAATTTAAGTGTGAAATCCGGTCCTTTCAGTGTGATCATGGTGGTGAATTTGACAACCGTAACCTACATACACTTTTTGCCGACAAGGGCATTAAGTATCGCTTTTCATGCCCCAAAACCTCACAACAGAATGGCAAGTCTGAACGGCTGATTCGCACCATTAATAATCTCATTCGGACCTTGCTTTTTCAGGCCAACCTTCCACCAACATTTTGGGTTGAAGCTCTCAATATGGCTGTTCACTTACTCAATTTCTTGCCCTCCACTACTATTGCTAACGAAATCCCTTACACCCGACTGTTTGGCCAAAACCCGGATTATAGCCTTATACGCACATTCGGCTGCTTATGTTACCCCCACTTATATCCTAATCACAAACTTGAGCCACGCGCCACACCCTCCATCTATTTGGGTCAAGCTTCAAATCATCGTGGGTATCGTTGCCTCGAATTAAACACTAATAAAATAATCATTTCTCGCCATGTGACCTTTGATGAAACTGTTTTTCCATATGGCACTTCTAAACCAACATCGGCACCCAAATAAAATTTCTTGGATGACTCACCCGATATAAATCCTCCATTCATTCCATCCGCCCCCCTCGTGCAACCCACTATTCCTTAACCCACAAACGAGCCAACTACACCAATTCCCACCAATCCCAATACATCCCAACATGACGCAGCCCATGACCCATCACCATCCCCAACACCACCTGCCGCCCAACAACATACACCAAATCCATCACCACCCGCAAACCAACACCAACACATTATCCCGGACCCTCCTCACAACCCTAACCCTGTCTCGATTCATCCTATGGTCACACAATTTCGTGTTGGGACTAATCGTCCTACTGAGCGTCTCAATATGCATGTGTCTTCGGTTTCACCATTACCAAAAACCTATCGTGATGCGTTTACTGATCCAAATTGGCAAAATGCTATGTGTGATGAATACACTGCACTTATTAAGAACAAAACCTGGACTCTAGTGCCTAGGCCCACTGGCATCAACATTATTCGCTCTATGTGGATTTTTCGCCATAAGTATTTGGCTGATGGCACTCTTAGTCGGTACAAGGCTCGTCTTGTGGCGAATCGTAGTAATCAATTAGAGGGAGTTGATGTAGATAAGACCTTTAGTCCGGTGGTTAAACCAGGCACTATTCGGACTGTTCTGAGTTTAGCTACTTCTCGACATTGGCCGATTCATCAGCTTGATGTCAAGAATGCTTTCTTGCATGGTGACTTATCTGAGACAGTTTATATGCATCAGCCTCCGGGATTTCGAGACTCTGTTCACCCTGATTATGTGTGTTTGTATCTGTATGGGCTCAACCAGGCCCCTAGAGCATGGTTTTAGCGATTTGCATCTTACATCACTCGGGTTGGATTCTCTCATAGTCGTTGTGACTCTTCATTATTTATATACAGACAGGGGACGGATACTGCCTATCTATTATTATATGTAGATGATATTGTTCTTACAGCTTCTTCTGATAGCTTGTTACAACGGATTATTAGTTCCTTACATCAGGAGTTTTCTATGACTGATCTAGGTCCACTTAATTAATTTTTGGGTATCTTTGTTTCTCGTGATTCAACAGGGTTGTTTTTATCTCAGAAGCAATATGCACTTGAGGTTTTGGAGAGAGCTCATATGGTTAATTGTAATCCCAGTCGGACTCCTGTTGACACTGAGGCTAAACTGGGGGATGATGGTGATCCAGTCTCTAACCCTACATTATATCGGAGTCTTGCAGGTTCTCTTCAATATCTTACATTCACTCGCCCAGATATATCATATGCAGTTCAGCAGGTCTGTCTTCATATGCATGATCCTCGAGAGCCTCATCTATCAGCTCTTAAACGGATTTTACGGTATGTTCGGGGTACATTACACTATGGGTTACAGTTGTTTGCTTCTTCTACTTCATCCTTGGTAGCATATTCTGATGCGGATTGGGCTGGTTGCCCCACTACTAGAAGATCCACTTCCGGCTACTGTGTTTTCCTTGGAAACAACCTTCTAGCTTGGTCATCTAAGAGACAGCCAACTCTATCTCGTTCTAGTGCCGAAGCGGAATACCGTGGGGTTGCAAATGCTGTTGCTGAAACTTGTTGGTTACGGAATTTACTTCGTGAGCTGCACACTCCTTTATCTTCCGCTACGCTAGTCTACTGTGACAATGTTAGTGCAATCTCCTTATCATGTAATCCGGTTCAGCATCAACGAACAAAACACATAGAGATTGATATCCATTTTGTTCGTGACTTGGTTGCCACTGGTCAAGTTCGGGTTCTTCATGTCCCTTCTCGTTACCAATATGCCGATATTTTCACGAAAGGATTACCGTCTGCTCTGTTTGAAGAATTTCGCTCCAGCCTCAGCGTCCGGTGTCATCCCGCTTCGACTGCGGGGGAGTGTTAGCCCATATTGTTGTGTATTAGTATTGTAACGGGCTCAAGCCCGTTTCTAGATCCTTCCTCATTTGATTATATATTTGTACATTTTATCATTGTTTCAATCAATCAAAATCATCCTTATCTCACAATACCGAACAATGTATGAAGAAGCATGCATACATCTTCATAACATAAAATTTTACAAAACTTTACTCATTAGTTTTTAAATTGCCAAGATTAAATTCTACAAAGTTTTAATCGATGCGTTGAGAAACTTACAACTTTGCATTAAGATGCTTCGTACATATAATGGTTATACTAGGTAGCTCCAAATATGACGCACAAAGTGGCAGAGAAGCTGGTCAGCGCGAAGCATACTAAAAACCCTTCTTCTTTTGAGTCGCAATTTAATGTCGGACCCTCCTTAAACCACTCACACAGTTTGCCATAATGGGCGAGCCGTTCTAACCATTTAGTACAGTCGCATCAGTCGACTAAAAGTTCAAGATTTAATACTTAGAAAACAAATCCAATTTCACCATTATTTAGTCCGGTTAACTTTTTTTTCATAAAAAATACCTGTTTGCTTACAAACATGTCAAACAATTTTATAAACAAAAGTAACAATTAACCAACTCAAGTAATGCACATATATCATAACAATTAACATATGTAAAAACAAATAGCCACATGCATAATTTGTTCGATAAAACCCATCGGTTTATTAACAATGCATAAATTAACTAGGGCTTTCACCTACTAAGGTAAGTGAGCCACATAGATCGACGAGTCGATTGCGTAAGCCACAGTTAATCATATACCAATTAACACATAACTGATTCATTAGATATATTGAGGTCTTCCCCAATTCAATATTTATCAAACGAATTATATGTGAATTTTCTTAACAATTAATCACATAAACATATACTTAACGCTTTAATCATATAAGCAATAATCCATGATAAAACATGCATGTTTTTACCATGGGTTCCACATAACAATTATTCAAGAATACCCAAGATACGCATAATTATGACAAATAACGATTATACATAATTATTCACATAAAATTACATGCAATCTTAGGGTTTCAACAAGTTTTAACAAAACTAAAACCTAATTAAATAAAATTAGGGTATTCGACCCATATTAAAAAAATTAGGGGTTTCAATTTTTAAAACCCTAGAAACCATAAACATGTAATAATCACATAAAGGTTCAATTTTTATGTGTTTCAGTAATTAATTACATAGTATTAACGGTTCGGGATACCACTGTTGGGTTTTATGAATACATAACAATTTATAAAACATAAACATCATCAAAGCAAATAGCAGAAGCAAGTAGGATCTAAATACATGTAAACTAATTAACCGAATTTAAATAGAATGCGTACCTTTTATCAATCCATGCAATTAGGGTTTATGAAAACCCCAAATTAGGATCAAGAACCAAGAACCCTAAAACTATGGTTTGTGTAATTTGATTTACAAAGAAATCGACCCAAGATATGCAAACACAAGTGTATTTGCTCTTCGTTCAATGTACACACGTATTACTAGAGAATCAATGAGAAAAGCTAGCTTCTTGAATCACCAACAACCAAACACTTATTGTGTTCTTGGAAATCAACTCCCAAAGGGATTTGGGATATGAATTCGGTCGAACCATAATGGAGGAGAGGAGAAGAGAAGTTTAGGGTTGTTAGGGATATCAATGAATAGAATAGAATGAATACAAGAGGCCTTGTATTTATAGTATTCTAAACTTGGAGCCCAAGTAAGGGTTTTGAAATCCTAAACCTTCTATTAGGACGAATATATGGATCCCAAGGGATTCCAGATCCTTCTTGACTTGTTTTCATATATTCGTATTTCTTAAACCTCTAACGGTCGTTAGTCAATATTCGTTAAATACTAACGGTCGTTAAATATTTATTTTAGTAATTTAATAATTAAAATATAACGTTTTATATATTAATTATTTTACATTGATTCTCATAGGTAATGTGTGCAATCCCGAAGTCTCGAGTTCGAATCCGTACATACACGTATTAATTTATAACCATAAACCAACAAAGTTTTCCAAACATCAAAAGTTGGTTCGACTGATGAAGGTAAATCGTACATGGCAAAAGGTAAAATACTGTCTGGTTTTTTTATTTTTTGTGTGTGCTATTTTCCCTCTATATAGCATCTAATAAAGTAAATAAACACTTCGAATGAAAAGTTAGAAAGTTCTGTAAATCTGTGGAAAATATTATCGGCATTTGCTGTTGATAACAACATTTTTATTCGTTTTTGGTAAAAGAGTTTGCTATAGATATTAGGAAAATTGCAAACCAAAGTTGTCTAAAATGTATTCAAATTTTTACAATTTTTTTTTATTATTATTTTTTTAAGAAAGGCAACAATAAATATATGCTTATACTCTTATTTTTATTTTTTTGAACATAGACACAACTTTTTTTAGAAGGGCAAATTGAATAAAAATAAAGAAATGCTACATCCATAAAAAATTTACAAAGTATTCACATAATAACATGGCAAAGAAGTTGAACCAATAATGTTTTATAATGTTTTATCTTTCATCTTCGCGGTGTTATTGTGTCGGGTTGTCGGGTTATCGGGTGTACCAGGTTGGGATGAATTAGGTTTAGGATTAAAATAATGTGACCCGCAACCCGACCCTATAAGGATTCGGGTTATATCGGGTTTGGTTACCAGATCAATTCGGGTTGGCACCATTTCTATACAAAGAAAAAATATCAAGCCTTTTTAGTTGCGAATGGTTTGATGGAGAAACAAAATAAATCGAATAGTTGGCAGTAGTGAAAAATTACTTGCAAATTTGTTTAGTTCATTAAAGATCTTGAAGAACATAAAACGTTTTTCTTTGATTTGTATGAAAAATCCAACAGTAGGCAAAATACGTGTAAATTCGTTTAGTTCATTAGTAGACATTAACACTGAGTAAAGTAAAACACTTTACTTCCTTTGGAAGGAAACCATTCTTCTCACACAAATAAGCCTAACTTTACTTCCATTTCATTTTTCCTCCTTAAGAAAACTGAATGAAAAATCTTCACTTTACTTCCCTTTCATTTTCTTTTCTTTAATGATCCGACTCGAGAACACAGCGTAAGAGTATAAAACGTTCTTCTTTGATGAATGAAAAATCCAAACAGTAATAAGAAGGGATAATAATAAAAGAAATGCATCAAACTTGGCCACTTTTGTTATTGTATGTAGCCATTTTTTTTTTGTCAGTGTATCACAAATCTTTTGAATTTGTATTATGATTTAATATCATTTGAGAACAAAACATTCTTTACATACCAATGGATTAATCTCCACCTTCCATTTTACCTCTATTTTTATTTGATCTAATTGATGAGATTAATCCCAACAATTAAAAAAACGCACTTTTATCCTTTTTTTTCAAATATAAATATCTTTCAAACCGTTAATCGTTAAGCGAAAAAAAATATACAATTATGACGAACATTTAATTATCTTTCTATAGATAGGCACTTTGATATACTTTCGACAATTTTTTTTCTTCATGTTTTTCACGTTTTTTCTTTTTCGTTACTGAAATTTGCATGAAAAAAAATCATATATGATTAAACACTAATTTGAATATCACATGTGATATTAGTGTTAAATCATATATGATATGTACATCATACAGTGCGGATCCCAGGATTTCGGATTAGGGTATGCACTTTTTTAATAGAGTTTTTTTTTCTTAACAAAATGGGATTTTCGGGTTTGGTTTTTCGGGTCGGATTATCGAGTCGGATTTTCTGGATACAATTACGCACGATTGTTTTGTTTATTTTTAATTCGTCACAACAGTTGATTTGGTTTATCTGTGATTATATTGGTTAGTCAGATTTAACTATTTGTATTACGCCGAGTTATGGTGTTGAGCTCATCTAATATTTTTTAATAATCGTATTAATGTTAGAGTGATCGACTCATACAAAAATACTAATCAAAGACAATAAATAAAACTAGACTAATGCTCATTTTTAACTTTGGTGCTAAATGAACAATTGAACAACAAAGCTCACAGTTTCACATTTAGTATAGTTTCACATTTAGTAATCTTATAAAAAAGAATCCTAAAAGCATGTTAAAGGATAAACTATAGATTAATATTCACGTTTACAACATAAAAGACAAAATAAGTGTTGATACAAAAGTTGGGCGTTCCTTGTTTGGGCTCCGGCTCTCGTACCAATTGATGATTGTTGCTTGAGACCTGCGCACTAAGAAGACAGAAAACACCGTTAGGCTTACCGTGGGATTGTCTCCCACGATTATCCTCCGGCGTGAGAGTAAGTAATCGATTTAGGGTTAAAGGAGAGTTAGGGTTTGTAGATCGTACCTTTAACGAGGGATATGATTCCCTTTATATACACACGGAATCCTTGTTGGTTCCGTGTTCCTCAACCTTCGGCGTATCCCGCCTAAGTCGGTTGGGGAATGATTATCTCCATAATTAGGATATATCCGATATCGTGTTACGTAAATAACATTGGGTTTGGGCCTTCGTGGGCCTAAACACTTATCGGCGTAGCCCGGTTCGTGTTGGGCTTATTAGTATTGGGCTTTGGTCGGTTCGTGACCTGAATATAGACTATACGTCATCATGTCCCCAGCCTAGTATGCGCATGAAGGATCGCGATGCTAGACTAAAAACTGCAGACAATGAAAACCCACAAAGCGTAGCAAAGAAGCCAAAAAAGATACCCGCCTATACATTGTATCTAGACATAGTATTTTAAAATGGACGCCTCGTAAATCGGGGGAAAGTAACTGCAGCAACATCACATCAAGTGATCTGAACCACATGTTGGTGATAGTGGGATCCACGTGTCGCTCATCGCGTGGATGAGGAGACTTATATAATCGGCTGCCTCATTTTACTGTGTGTCTCACAGTGAAAAAACTCAATCCGCCATTGTTAAGAAACCTTTCATTTGCAAAAAACAGAAAACTACCTAATCCAAAGGTAACCACGCGTGTGCCTTTAAAAAAGAAACATAATACCATGGTCAAACAGTTATATGATTTTACCTCCGATATAACTGAGGGTGAACTTCTAGATTTCACCTCGGATTATTTTATACCACTTGACGTGCATCCGGTTGTTCCGGGTGCACGGGCATCTATTGCAGATTTCCCCGAAGGGAAAGTAGGGGTATACACACGTTTTTCGAAGTTCGCGAATCAACGTGTGCCCATATCCCGATTTCGGCGTATTAAATTATTACAATCGCACCTATCCCACCGCATCGGTGCGCGAAATAAGATTACCAACTTCGAGGTTAATTGCCGACATTCGGCGATTAACCCGACAATCCACTTATTCCGTGCGTTCTACCACACAACGTGGTCGCACGGGTGGGTCTCATTCGCTAACGCTACGGGCGCTTCGGTGTTATACTGAGAAACCGACGCCCGAACTGGAGAGAGACTTTTTCGGGTAGACGACGTGTGCTTCCCACCGCGTTTTGAATTTTATACCCAGTGGACATTGCCTAAGGATGAGCACCCTGCCGGATCATATGTCGTGGAGGATGCGGAACTGATAAACGCCAACCGCATCCCTATTAGTTCCTATCCCGAGGAATTTCTGGTGCATATGGGCATTAGCCGTAATTACTTTGGTATGTCGGATGAGATGCCAATCTTCTTAGCGCTAATGGCGGGTGGTTGCTCATCCCTTCGCATCCCCTTTCTTAATTAATGTAAGAGCTTTCTTTTCCTTTTTTCACATTATGTAACATGTGTACTTGTTGTCTTCTTGCGAGATGGATCTGCTTACGATTGTGCAACTAGCGAGGCCGATTCAAGTGAGTGTAGGGACGCGGCCGCTGAAAGAAGGAGAAGAGCCCCTACTGGATGCCACCGCAGGCGCACTCGGCAATGAATTTAGGAGAAACATGAACCGCTCCTCGGTCGCAGTGGAAGTGACGCCGCGCAAAGCGTGCCAAACCCCATAGTGCCATCCCAAGAGCGCAGCCACCACCCGTAGAAGTGGCGCAGCCTATGGAAGAAGAAGAAGAGGAAGAGCAAGAATCCGGGCTAAAACGCAAAAGATCGCCCGGAGAGGATGGCGCTAGTTCATCGAGGAAAAAATGCCCTGCGGTCTTCACTGTGGAATCATCCTCCGGTGATGTTGGCCATCTCACCCTCTCGCTAATAACTCGCCCTCAGTAAGTAACGTCGTCAATATATATATATATATATATATATATATATATATATATATATATATATATATATATATATATATATATATATATATATATATATATATATATATATATATATATATATATATATATATATATATATACCGATAATTCTCTGTGTATGCAGGTTTGAGCAGTGAATCGCCCCAAGGATAGTCTTGTGCAGTCTTCCGAGCCACACAGCCAAAAAGATGAGGATGTGTCTGATGGGGATGCTCCAATGGAACAACTGGTTGAAGAGTTGGTGCAGGTGTCTGCGCATCAAGCTTCACTGGTTGAGAAGCTAAAGGCTCAAATTTCTGGTGAAAGCAGTCAAGGCGCCCAAAAGGATAAGGCCATTGCTTTCTTTGGAGGCGCAGTTGGCTAGTGCCAAGGCTGAGGCAGAGAGTCTGAGTGTGTACGCCCAGAAGCAGGCTGAGGAAAAGATGGTGCTGATGGGCCAACTAAGCCAAGAGCGTGCAGAGGACTCAGGGTATAAGTCTGCGTGTCACTGGGCATTGAAATATTTGGAGAAGGGCAAAGAGGAGATGACTTCACAGCTTGAAGACTTCGGTACCAATGTGAAAAGTGCCCTAGAAGCGCAGGAGATGAAATTGCGCAAGCTCAGCATAGAGTACGACGAGGAGTTATATCCCCAAATCCTGTCTACCATTGCTGAGCGCAGATGGCTCATAGGCCATGGGCTTCGTCTTGTTGCACTTACTACCTTGGAGTCTCGAGAAGTGGCAGATGCGTTCGGGGGAGTAGTTCAGTGCGCTTTGGAGCGTGGTAAGGCAGAGGCGGTGGAAACGCTTCTTGAGGCGGAACTGTTGAAGGTGCCTGTTGATAAGGTACCGGGGTATAATGCGCAGGCATATGATGAGCTGGTGTCTGCCATGGAGAAGATGAAGTCTTTGGAGCTTCCAATGATTGCTGAGTTGGAGCGCGACCAAGATTATCCTATAGGAGTAATAATGGAGGGGCTAACTTTGGCTAGGCATCGTTATGAGGATGCAGAGGCGCAACAAGATCACTTTTTGAAACCCAATGAGTCTCAGCTGCAGATGCCTGTCTTTGTTCGCCCTCGCGATATCTTGGACCCGTTTGCTCTGGAAAAGGAAGTTCCATTGAAGCAAGTTTTGGAAGCTCATGCCACAAGGCTCGCCAAGAAGGAAGGTATCAAGGGCAAGGCCATTTTTTGTGGTGTTGGTGCATCTCACCTCCCTCGGTCTGACGGGGTGCCTGTTAGTGTTTCCACGGTGTCCCGTCAAGACTCCGATTTGTTGAAGAGTTTGAGCGAGATCAAGGAGTCAACAAACCGCGCGGGTAGCTCTTCCCTTGAGCGTTGTAATAGTTGGTAGGTTGTAACTTGTTAAGTAAACATCCTTTTGTAAGCACTTGTGGTACTTAATGGAATTTTATGTTTGAATGGTGTTGTTGTTTATAAGAATTGCACTCAGTTACGTGTCTTTCCATAAAAAACGTGTGTATTGTCTAAGAAGCAAACTATTGTATAAGCGCAGGTAATTATCATAATCATGTATGAGATTCATAATATGCTTATGAAATAATTTCTAAGTACCATTTGTTTTTTATTATCATAGTCGTGTATGTTGTGATATGCAGCGTACTGTAAATATCATGTCAAGGAATCAAGTGTCTTGGTTCCTAAGTTGTTAAACGTGCACCATATGCGCTGTTGCGCACCCATCGTGAGATGCGCATAAACTTATTCCAACGTCTTGAGAACAAGGTGTTTAACAAGGATACGTGATCCAGTGTTGATGGGTTTGCAACCCTCTTACTCAACGAGTCCTTTAGTAGGTTGACTCATCCTTTTACCATCGTTTTTTTAGTGCATGCACGCCATGTAGGCAAAAATAAAAAAATTGTTAAGACATACAGTATATGGAAATAACAAATTAAAATGTGTCGCGGAGTTAGCTAGAAACCGCGACGTTTTATTGATACTTGCAAGTTTTTATGAGAGATAAATAAAACATTGTACTAAGGAAAACAAAAAATAAATACATAGATGCTTATTGGGCACTCCAATAAAGTGCGGGAGCGTTTGTGCGCTGGGCCGTAGCCCTTCCTATAGGTAGCACCTCTTAAGGTTGCAGATGTTCCATGTGCGTGGCAGTTCACGACCATCCAAGCCTCGTAGCTTGTACGCGCCTGTTCCTAATGCTTCAATAACCTCATAGGGTCCTTCCCACTTTGGTCCAAGCTTACCTGTGTCTTCTGCGTGGCTCGCATCATTGGCGCTGTAAACGAAGTCACCGGTCAATGAAACACGTAGCACTTTAGCGTCCATAGTATCCCTTCATCCTTGACTTTGATTTTGTTTCCAGTATAGGCTGCGCGTTCGCGCTTTCTTCTAGCGGTCTAAGTCGATGCGCGCCGTCGTCATTGGTTGCCACATTGATTTCAGAAGGCGAATAGTTGGCATTCGATTTTAGCCGGTATGACAGCTTCGTCCCATAGACTAGAGAGAAGGGGTGTTCCCTGTGCTGGTTTTTATTGAAGTGCGGTGCGCCCACAGAACATGCGAAAGTTCTTCCACCCATCTTTCTTTGTGCTTGTCCAAGCGTGCCTTAATTCCTTCGCCCGTGCTTCGATTCGCATGTTCAACTAAGCCATTGGTTTGTGGGTGTTTAACCGACGCGAAGTCTTTGTGTGATTTTAGCTTCTCGCACCAGTCCTTGAAGGGGTTGTCGCAGAATTGTTTCCCATTGTCCGAGATGATCTCCCGTGAAGACCGGCGGCATACAATATTGTCCCGCACAAAGCGCTTTACCTGGTTGCCAGTGATTGTTACCACTGCCTTTGCTTCGATCCACTTGGTGAAGTAGTCTATGGCGACTATGAGGAACTTTAATCCTCCTGCTGCAACAGGAAAATGACCTTCGATGTCAATACCCCACTTGTAGAATGGCCATGGTGCCGTAATTGGTGTTAGCTCTTGTTGTGGTTGGCGGGGAATGGGTGCGTGAACTTGGCGCCGCTGCACTTTCTTATTAAGTCCCGCGCATCGCGGTGCATTGTGGGCCAATAATATCCTGACCGTAAAGCGCGCGCCACCACAGACCGTGGTCCTGAATGCATGCTACATGAACCTTCGTGGATTTCTCGCATTACATAGTTTGCTTGTAGGGGACCAACACAGCGGAGCCATGGTTGCAAGAAAGAGCGTCGATATAGTATGTTGTCCCGAATTTCAAACCTTTGTGTTGTGCGCCGTATCCTTATGCTCTTGGGGTAATATTCCCTTGCTTATGAACTCCGTTATCGGTGTCATCCACGTAGGTCCGTCTTCCTCTATTACCGTGGATACTTCCATCTCTGAGATGGATTTGCTTTTCAATGTTTCTACCAACACCTGTTTGGATAGGTGTGCAAAGCTTGTGGATGCAATTTTGCTTAGTGCATCCGCCTTGCGGTTTTCCCCTCTAGGAACCTGCTTGATGGTAAACCTGTCAAAGCTTTGAATTAGTGCCTTGGTTTTGTCGAGGTACTGAATCATGTTTTCCTCCTTGGCTACATACTCGCCCAACACGTGGTTGGCTACTAGTCTGGAATCTACATTCGCTTCTAGGTTGCGTACACCCATTCGAGATGCAATGCGTAGTCCGGCTATTAGGGCTTCATACTCTGCCTCATTATTTGTTGATGTGAATTGAAACGCAGGCGTAAGTGAATTCCATTCCTTCCGGTTTGTGAGGATGAGGCCCGCCCATCTACGCATGAGGATCCATCGTAAACAAGATCCATAGATCCGGTAGTTCCTTCGTGCTTGGTGCGGGTGCAACATCGTGTCCGGTTTTTCTATGATGAAATCTGCGAGTATTTTCCCTTTACTGCAGACGTGGTCTCGTAGGAGATGTTGTGTTCACCTAGCAATACACTCCACTTCGCAGTCGATGCGTCAGTTTGGAGATGATTTGCTTGATCGGTTGGTCGTGATCACGCTATCGGGTGAGCTTGGAAGTACCTGCTGCCGTTTGGCGGTGAATACTAATGCGAGGACCAACTTTTCCATTGCGCTATAGTTCATCTCTGTTTTCTTGAGCGCTTTGCTTACAAAGTACACCGGTGTTTGTACTTGAGTTCCTATCCGTTAGTAACATTGCGCTTACTGCTCCATGAGTTGCAGATAAGTACATAATCAACTCTTCTCCGGTCGGGTGCTACAAGTGTAGGGAGTGTTGCCAGGTGTTGTTTAAGCTACGCGAAGGCTTCTTCTGCCTCCGTAGTCCAACGAAAGTCTCCCTTTTTTATACACTTCTTGTGTGTTTTGAAAAGAGGTAGTGATTTGTCTGCTGACTTGGATAGGAATCTATTTAGACCGGCTAGCTTACCATTGAGAGATTGGACTTCCTTCAACGTCTTGGCGGTGAAGGAAGGTCGATGACGACCTTAGTCTTTTCTCGGGCACGCTTTATACCATCGAGGTTCTATCGGTATCCAAGGAACATGCCTTCAGTAAGGCGTCGAAAGTGCATTTTTTAGGATTTAGCTTCATGTTGATCTCTTTAAGTGTCCTGAAGGTTTCCTCAATGTCGCGCACCAACTCCTCTTCAGTGTGGCTTTTTATGACCAGGTCATCGACGTAAACCTCTAGGTTGCGCCCAACCTGTTTTTCGAACACATTATCTACTAACCGTTGATAGGTGGCACTCGCATTCTTCAAGCCAGAGGGCATTTTTGTATAGCAGTAGACGCCTTGGCTTGTGTGAAAGGCCGTCTTTTCCTCGTCCTCCTTAGCCATCTGGATTTGATGGTATCCTTTGTATGCATCGAGAAAGCACTTTAGTAGATATCCACACAAAGATTCCACCTTCCAGTCTATCTCTGGTAGTGGGTAGCAGTCTTGTGGACATGCTTTGTTGAGGTCGGTGAAGTCCACGCACATCCGCCAGCTACCATCGCTATTCTTTACCATAACTGGGTTGGAAAGCTAGTCATGGTAGTAGACTTCCCGCATGATTCCTGCCTCTACTAGCTTGTGTACCTCTGCTAGGATTGCTTGCGCGCTCTCCGAAGCCTGGTTGCGCTTCTTCTGGCGTATTGGTGAGTATCCTTGTCGGATCCTGAGTTTATGTTCTGTGATTGAACGTGGTACCCCAGTCATGTGTTTTGGCTTCCATGCAAAGATGTCCAGGTTCTTTTGCAAGAGTGCGCACACCGCTGCTTTGCCGTTGTGACAGTGATCCTCCTATCGATATTTCTGTTCGGGTAATCGGGATGAATTGCTACCTTTAGGTTTGGAGTTTTGGTTGCGCACGTTCGTAATGGGTGTCGTTTCGCATGTGACCGCGTTACATTCTTTAGGTGGTACGGCAGCATTGTAGAGGGTAACAACACCTCCTTCCATTGGAAATTTGAGCATCCCGTGTCTGTAGACGGACTGCGTATGGCTGATATTCCCGGTCTTCCGATAATGCCATTGTATGGCGAGGGGATTTGATTACCATAAAATCCTGCCATGCTGTTGTGGAGTGGTCGTTATTACCTACTCTAACCAAGAGTCGTAATTGCCCCATAGGCCATATCTTTTCTCTGTGAAGCCGGTCGGTATTGCCGTGGATGGGCTCACCGGCTAGCGTATCTCCGGGCGCAGTTGTTTGAAGCAATGTTCGTACATTATGTCTGCAGATGCTCCACCATCAACATACATGCGGTGGATGTCGTGACCCCACGCGTTAATTTCGATGATGAGCGGCTCTACCACTGCGTTGTTCGTAGTTAATGTAGGGAAAGTGATTGCACTTCCATGGGAAAACTTCGGCTAACCTTCGCCTAGTTACTCTTTACCATGATTGTATCATGTAAATAGTATCAGCCTTATCTTTGGGCCCCTCCTTCTTATTCCCAGTCTTTTGTCTATCTTTCCCTTCTTTGATGTTTTTGACCAAATGGTCCAGTCTACCTTCCTTGACTAGTTTGTCGATGAGTGGCGTAGTTGGACACATTCGTTAGTAGTGTGGCCCTTCGTCCGTGATAGTCACAAAGACCCACTTCCTACGCTCCGATCCTCTGGGGTGCGCATTGGTGGAGGTCTTGGGAAGTTTGCTCCTTCTGTTGCAAGTATCTCCTTTGGAGTCTTTGTCAGCGGGATATACTTGTCATTGTCGCCCACTCCCACGGTTGCGATAATTCTGTTACGGTTACTACTCGGTCAGTGGATTGTTTCCCAAGTTGTTCCTGTGACTGTTAGTTCGAGTAGTTTCTCTTGCTATCCGCCGTAGCGGCCTCTCCTTGGATGAAGGACCGTGTGCGTTTCATGGCCTCATCAAAGGATTGGGGAATCTTGTCATTCAACCTCTTGATAAGTTCGGGTTCTTGATCCCATTCATGAACCACGAGATTTTGAGCACCTCAGGACACGCTTTAACTTGCATGCATTCATCCTTGAAGCGCTCCATAAAAGCGCTTGTGGATTCCCCTTGGCATTGTTTGACCCTAGCGAGTTCAATGGGGTTTTTTGCACACTTTTTCCGTTGAGTAAAGTTTAGGCGGAACGCCTTTCTCAATTCTTCAAAACCATTAATGCTTCTGCGTGGAAGCTTATTGAACCAGTTCGGCGCATTTCCTACTAGTGTGGAGTTGAACATGTGGCACCATACAGTGTGGCCGTTTTCAATTGTAGCGGTGATTCAAAAATTTTTAGGTGATCATCGGGATCACCGTTCCGTCATAGGTTTTCACGTTGGTAGGCATGCGCCTCCTTTTGTTCTCTGAGAAATCACTGATGCGTCGAGTGAACGCATCCACCTTTTGACGGCGCTACGGGAGAGATATATCTTCCTCGTCTTGGTCATTATATCGTTTCGGACTTCCAATGTCTGATCGCTATCCTCGTTGTCCGAGGAATTATCAAAGGATGAATTTTCCTTTCGCCGGCGCTTACCGACCGTCCCTCGAATCTGGACTTGAAGGTCTTTCACTTGGGGAGTATCGTCGCCCAAGTCTGTCATGAATTCTCCGGCTACCAAGTCTGGCGTGGACATTGGTACTGCTTCATCCTCCTCACTTCCTTCCAGATGTTGTGAGTTGGATGTCTCATCGTCATCAACTCTCCTCCCAATTCTGTTAAACACGACTATCCCTCCCGCTTCTCCTTACGGCGCGATGGGGATGTCTCTAACTCCGGGCCAAAATCGAGCCGGCATGCGACTCGACCGACCTCTTCTTTGCTTCCTTTTACATGAGAGCAGCCAAGGTTTCGTAGTTTTGCGATACGAACTCGTCGGCGCTAGTTCGACACAACCCCTTCTAGAGTAGGAGTATCAGTTTCCACCACTATACTCTTATTTTTATCGGGCGCATCAGGTGCTTTTGTGAAGTTTGTCTCCACCACCGTTTGGAATGGAGTGGCAAAAGGAGTGCGCAGTGGGTCTCCTGCGCTAGCGGTGGTTTCCGTGGCCTGGGTTGTCCCCGAGCGTGGTTCCACCAGAGGGAAGACCAAATCTTGGCCTGATCCCTGGTTTTTAGCAACACTGGTTGTCCCAGAAGTTTGTTTGGAAGCTGATTCGACATGCAGCTTCTTTCCCGTAAGATCTGTTTGCGATCGCTGATTTCCATGCTTCGTCATTCTAGTTCTTAGTGAATGGTCCCACGGATGGCGCCACTTGTTGATACAAAAGTTGGGCGTTCCTTGTTTGGGCTTCGGCTCTCGTACCAATTGATGATTGTTGCTTGAGACCTGCGCACTAAGAAGACAGAAAACACCGTTAGGCTTACCGTGGGATTGTCTCCCACGATTATCCTCCGGCGTGAGAGTAAGTAATCGATTTAGGGTTAAAGGAGAGTTAGGGTTTGTAGATCGTACCTTTAACGAGGGATAGGATTCCCTTTATATACACACGGAATCCTTGTTGGTTCCGTGTTCCTCAACCTTCGGTGTATCCCGGCTAAGTAGGTTGGGGAATGATTATCTCCATAATTAGGATATATCCGATATCGTGTTACGTAAATAACATTGGGTTTGGGCCTTCGTGGGCCTAAACACTTATCGGCGTAGCCCAGTTCGTGCTGGGCTTATTAGTATTGGGCTTTAGTCGGGTTCGTGACCCGAATATAGACTATACGTCATCAATAAGTACTAAAACCACGTTGTAGAAATTGTAAGATATTGATTTGCTTTCATTTATAACTTGACAAAACTAGTAAAAAATGGAAAAACTGATGTGTAAAGAGTAAAGACGTAAAAGCTGTATGAGTGGGTTGGGCTTGGGGAAAAGAAATGGTAAGCTCAAATTCAACCTTATAACTAATTAATTTACGTTATATGTGGCCCAAGTAAATACATTTAAGCCATTGACCTTTTGACCTTCATCTTCCTTAACGTACCACTGAAATATTCAGATTTACCAATCAAAATTTCTTCTTTTTCTTCGGAATCAATGGGTATGCACTGTTAATTTTCAGTATTTTAGAGGGTGTGCACTCACATATTTACAATGTAATTTATAATAACTTATGGGATAAACAAAAAAAAATTACACTACTAAATTTTTTCACAGGGTATGCACGTGCATACCCTGAGTATAAGCTAGATCCGCCCCTGACATCATATGTGATTTATTATATATGATTTTAACATATATGATTTTAACACTAATATCACATATGATATCACATATCGTATGTGATTTAACACTAATATCACATGCGATCTTCAAATTAGTGTTTAATCACATGTGATATTTCATGCACAAAAAACGAAAAAAAGACGAAAAAACGTGAAAAAACTATTATTCTTTCTTTTTTTGAAAGTATATCAAAGTGACCGTCTATAGAAAGATAATTAAATGCTCATCACGATTGTGTAATTATTTTCGCTTAACGATTAACGGTTTAAGAGATATTTAAATTATAAAAAATAGGTGAATTAATAAAATGATTTTAATCTCAGTCATTGATTTTTTTTTATCAAAGGTGAGGATGAGTCCCTTGTTATGTGAGAAAAATTTGGTATGTAAAATAACTCACCTCTTTATGTTATTGTATGTATCTAGTCAAGCTAAACTTGACATCGTTAGTCCTTTATACTAACGGTCGTTAGTAAATAACTTTAAACTCCGTTTTCTTACGTTTTATAGGTTTGCATACGTTTTTATACGTTTTCGTCTATTTTCATCCCTTTTATACATTTTCTTCCGTTTCTTACGCTTTTTCGTCCGTTTTTATATGTTTTCGTCCGTTTTTATACGTTTTTGTACGTTTTCATCCGTTTTTATACGCTTTCGTCCGTTTTTGTACGCTTATGTCCGTTTTCTCCCGTTTTCTTACGTTTTTATACCTTTTCGCCCGTTTGTATCCATTTTTTACGTTTTCGTTCGTCTTTACACGTTTTGATTTTGTATGTTTTCGTTTGTTTTTATACGTTTTCGTATGTTTTTACATGTTTTCATTAGTTTTCATATGTTTTTATACGTTTCATCCGTTTTTATACGTTTTCGTTCGTTTTTATACGTTTTTGTCCGTTTTTAAACGCTTTCACCTGTTTTCTTATGTTCTCATACATTTTTTTCCGTTTTTATATGTTTTCGTTTGTTTTTATATATTTTCATACGTTTTCATTCGTTTTCGTCCATTTTTATACGTTTTCATCCGTTTGTACACGTTTTCATTTGTTTTTGCAAGTTTTTACATGTTTTGATTCGCTTTTACACGTTTTCGTTCACTTTTACATGTTTTTCGTTTATGTAAAAATGGACGTAAACATAAGAAAATGGGCGAAAACGTATAAAAATAGATGAAGACCTATAAAAACATTAAAAAACGTGTAAAAGCGAATGAAAACGTGTAAAAACGAACGAAAACGTATAAAAATGAATGAAAATGTATAAAAACGAAAGAAAAAGTATAAAAATGAACGAAAACGTGTAAAAACGGATGAAAAAGTATAAAAAAGACGAAAACGTATAAATACGAATGAAAGCGTATGAAAACGTAAGAAAACATAAAAACGGACAAAAGCGTATGAAAACGTAAGAAAACAAGCGAAAACATATAAGAAAAGAACGAAAACGTGTAAAAACAAACGAAAACGTATATAAAAACGTATAAAACATATGAAATTGAACGAAAACGTATAAAAACGAACCAAAACGTATAAAAACGAACGAAAACGTATAAAAACGAGCAAAAACGTGTAAAAACGGACGAAAACATATAAAAAGATACAAATGTATAAACGGACAAAAACGTTTAAAAGATGGACGAAAACGTAGAAAATGGACGAAAACGTATAAAAACGTACAAAAACGGACGAAAGCGTATAAAATGGATGAAAACGTACAAAAACAGACGAAAACATATAAAAACGGATGAAAACATATAAAAACGTAAGAAAACATAAGAAAATAGGCGAAACGTATAACAATAGACGAAAACGTACAAAAACGGACAAAATGTATAGAAACGGGCGAAAACGTAAAAAACGGACGAAAACGTAAAAAAAAAGTCATAAAATGGACGAAAGCGTATTAAAACGGATGAAACGGTGGTGTTAGTGAACGTGGTGGTGGTGAGTTATGATGGTGGTGGTGGTGATGGTGGTGATTGATGAAGTTGATGGTGGGTTGTGATGATAGATGAAGGTGATGGTGGTGGGCTATGGTAGTGGTGGTGATAGATGGTGGTGGTGGTTGTTGGTTGCCGTAAAAATTATCACAGGCAAAAGATCGTCGGTGAAGTACCTTAATTTGCAAACAAAACAAAGTTTGGTACACTTTGTGCATTTGCCCTTTTCATAATCATATTGTTTTTGACAAGTTAAACGGATCGACTAATTAGCCACTTTTAAAGTTCTAGTAAAGTGAAGCTATACTACAAGTGGTTCCATTAATAGAGGTTGAACTACTTTGGTGCTTTGAGCAAACAACTTCATTCATAATTGTCAACAAGCAAACCACAAATTAACACTACTACTAATCATACATATATAGCCTAAGCATGTTTTTGACATCAAAGTAGACGTTCAAATAACCCAATGTGTAGTTTATAGTCCGAGAACGTTTGATGAAAGTCATTTCTATCAAGAACAGGTGAATTTCTATATTTAAAGTACAAGGTGGTTCTTAGATGTCCTCAAATATAGTGGCTTGAAGTAAGTGGTAATCAAGCTGCAATGCTTTAATGGTTACTCATTAGCAAAGCGATCATGACCAGCAGTTTCTGCTAACGGCAGTAGGGGATAAGGTTAATTTTCACATTTTGTTGGTTCGTATATCTTATTTCACTCCATTCCATTCAGGAAATGGCAAGGAAAAACAGACAAAACACATAATGAAATAGAAAGGTATTGGAGAATTCAATAAAAGCACTAATATGCATATATGTCAAAGGACATGGTAAACAAAATCGCCACCTTTCTGAGTTTCTAGTAATTCAGATACTCGCACGATAGTTGAACCATAACCTTTAGAAAGCTTTTAGCCCTGTAAGATTGAAATGATGCATTCGCTTATTTCCCAGCTTATACTTATAATCACCTTAAAGTAAGCAGGTACCAATGCGCCTATATCATCTTAATATAAGCCAATAAGCAATATAAACACTTGAATGTGCTTCTTGCTTCTAAAGCCAATAGATTGTGAAAAATATGCAATCACAAGTGGCCTTTGAGATGCATGCCTTCAGTCAGAGGTACTAACCAATCACACAATTATTATCACAAACACCATCACAGCCTCTAATACAATGACCAGTGTGTTTTGCATTCCCAAAATACCCAATTCACGAGATGATTCATCTCGAATTTTCAAAATTAAATAAGGTTCAGGACAGGTTTTTCCTACAACAACCCATACATAGTTCACACTAGATCACTAAATACCTATGTTTGAAATTTGAAAGTAATAAGATACGAACAACAGAATGAAACTTTGAGAAACGCGACAAGGCATTATGTGTCTTGACCAGTTCACTGAGCTTTTGCTTGTTTCGCAACCATTGTAAGATGCTTCTGACCAGCCATATGATAATCAAACACTTTAGGGCTGTTACAAACAACATTGCACACAGTACAAGTTCTTAAAGAAGCGGGCGCTGTCCCTCCTTCCATGATCTTCTGCTTCTTAGTCTCAAGATCCAGTTGACTTCCTGCTCTCTTTCCCTTCCTGATACTTCCACCTTCATTGACAATTTTGTCATCTTTCAATGAATCTTGCAACTGGTCCACCACAATCGGGGTTGCAATTTCTCCACCGTCATCAGTAGTAGGAACAGGTTTATGGGGTACACTTGGTGTTTCCAATTTCTTCAGGTTCTTTTGATGCTTCCTTCCAGTAAAGTGGATATTGAGCATCTCATTAGTATCACAACTAATCCCACAAATCTCACAGGTGGGTTTAACTTCATGTGAAACAACAATTTTGTCATCTTTTTTCAGTGAATCTTGCAACATTTCTACCACCTTCGGGGTTGAAACAGGTTCAACCACTTTCGGGATTGAAACAGGTTCCACCACTTTCGGGGTGGAAACAGGTTCCACCACTTTCGGGGTTGAAACAGGTTCCACCACTTTCGGGGATGAAACAGGTTCCACCACCTTCGGGGTTGAAACAGGTTCCACCACCTTCGGGGTTGAAACAGGTTCAACCACTGTCCGGGTTGAAACACGTTCCACCACCGCCGGGGTTGAAACAGGTTCGCAAGTAGGAACAGGGTTATGGGGTACACTTTGTTTTTGTGATTTCTCCAAGTTCTTTTGATGCTTCCTTCCAGTAAAGTGGATATTGAGCATCTCATTAGTATCACAACTAATCCCACAAATCTCACACGATGTGGGCTTAGCTTCATTTGAAATGATAGTTGTGCCCTCAACGGGATCTGGTACTTGCACTGAATCTTTTACTTTCTTATGGTGTTTCTTCCCAGATATATGCAAGTCGAGGAGCTCATTGCTGGTGCAGCTGATTTTGCAGAGTTCACACTGAAACACATTGGAAGACAAAGGTTGAGGATTGCAATCGCCTTCTGATGTAGGGATTATTAGCTCACCACCTCCACCTGTACCCGCCTGCTGCATGATTGCCTGCACAGTTATGAAAGACCACTAAATTGTTTTATCTAGTGATTGGACGAACTTAATACATATTTGTAATAAGAAACACGTAATATCAAGAAAACAATCCAAACAAAGCATGAAAAAGTAACACAAACATGGAACTGTAATGGAGAAATAGGTAATTTTCAGATAATTTCAAAGCAGTTTTTATTTTAAATTATTAATTATGATTACAGAAGCAATATTATTACAACTATCTAAATTCTTTTTATAAGAAAATCAAGTAGATTGTGTTCATTGACTTTAGGCGCTTTTCAACCGGTTCAACCCATTTTCCCTCCTGGCTAGATTTTTATTGGTCCCATTGGACATATATCGACAACCCAATCACCCGAATCAATCCACTTTATAAGTAAATGGGATGAATTTTCCAGTTCTAAAAAATATAATCACGGATATTAAGATGTAAGATGTAAAACAAGCATGACATCGTAACAGTTGTAAAACAAGGGTACATATAATCTAAAGAAGAACCCAAACAAAGACATTAAGATGTAAAACAAGCATGACGTCGTAACAGATCTATCAATCAACGTTTATAAATTAGGCAGGTTTTTAGAGCTAAAGATTTACCTTTGCCACATGCTTTTTACTAGCAACATGGGTCTGAAATGCATTTTCATTATTGCATACGACATTGCAAAGATCGCAATGTAACAATGTATCAACTGATGCTCCATTTTGCAATATCCTGTGCCACTTATCCTCCAACTTCCCAACGGAAGGTGCACTTGCGGGTGTAACGGATGACATGTTTTGAGCAATGACAGATGTAACTGCTTGCTTTTGCACGTTCTTCAAGTGTTTTTTCCCTAATTTATGTGTCTCGAGTACATCTGCGGTATGACAGGTAATATTACAAACCTCACATTGCACGGGTTGGGTGATTCCAGGCTGCATTGTTGTCACTATCACATTATTCGTCATTGGCGGAGTTACAACCCCAAAGTTACCCGCGGGATGCATGTATGCCGACCCCATTGCAGTCATAGCCCCAAAGTTACCAACTCCCTGAATTTGACCAAAATAAAAAATAAATATGGAAAAAATTTAATCAGATTACTCGTTTTACAATTTATGAAATAAACATGGTTACAGCTTTGTTCCATGGTTTGAATAATATGGACCAGAAAGAAGAAAAAAGAATAAGCAATCTAGACTTTGGAAAATATTAAAAGAATTTCTTACAAATAGATAAATTGAACCTTAAAGAAAGATCGATTGCTTTAATCATGCAGAAACTGGGGCAGGTTCTTTATCTATCGTTCTTTAAGAACTTAGGAAGCATGATACGTTACAATCATACAATGTCCGTGACCCTAGTTGATAGTAGTTGAGTCGACAATGATCCTTTTGGGGTGTGTTTGGCTAAGCTTATGATTTGGGCTTATGCTTATGTTATATAAGCGGCTTATTGCTTACATAACATAAGCTTATAAGCCCATGCTTAGTGCTTAGTGTTTGGATTAGCTCATGTTTAATAAGCTTATAAGTTCAAGTGTTTGGTTTGGCTTATATTGGTAAATGACCAAAATGGACATGGTTTAATAAGCTTATAACCTCAAGTGTTTAGTTTCAATATCAACCAAACACCCTTTAAAGCAGTCACAGCATATGACAGCAACACAGACAGCTCGAAATAGGACTAAAAAAACAGCTTATGGTGGCAATAGAACAGCTCGAAATAGGACTAAAAAAGCGCATATGGTGGCAATAAAATAGCTTGAAATAACAACAAAGGGGACTAAAAAACAGCATATGGGTTCAAACCCCGTGGATTAGTCGGCCAAAAGGTTGGAAACCATGGTTACCCAAAAAAAAAGAGAGCATGTGGTGGCAATAAAACAGCTCGAAAAAACAGCATATTGCAGCAAAACAAACAACTTACTATTGCAGCAAAACAGCTCGAAATATGACTAAAAACAGCTTATAATGAGAGCAGCGAAACAGCTTAAAAAAGCACATATAACAGTTTGATAGCAGCCAAGCACTCATTTATGTTAATCGTCTATATTCAGCAATGGGTTTTAACCCTTCAAAGCAAAGATATGCACATATTTGAGCAATAAAGATCACCAAGAACTAGCCTAATGAGCAAATACAACACTGAATATATAATTCGATCTACTTATGTGCCTATAATATTTCACCAAGGAATATACAACATTAAAGATCACCAAGGAAAATAACAGTTGATCGATTGTATTAGAAAAGAAAAGAAAAAGAACAAATTTGTTTATCAGAAAAGGAAGGAACAAATACTAATCATTTGATGTTAAATAAAAGATAATGAACAAATTTGTGATAAAAAGATGAATACCTGATGATGGAGGCATAACAGTAACGAGGATAATGGAGGCGGATAGTAAAATGAGGTTTATAAAGAAAAAAATATGAACTTCAGATTTAGGGTAAATTTGTAAATTTGTTATATAAGCCCAAACCCTCACAAAAAAGCCACACTTTTGTGGCTTATCAAAACACCCAATATAAGCTCATAAGCCCACTCATATGAGCTTAGCCAAACACTTAGTTTGGGCTTATATGAGTCATATAAGCTAATAAGCCCACTATATAAGCTAAAACAAACACCCCCTTGGTATTTGAATAGAATATATAGTAAAAAAAAGGTCAATCATTATGCAATGTCCTAATGCACACCCGAACCCTATCCATTTCCAAGTTAGGACTGTAAGATGTACGGTTTCTAATTATTGCGTATTTTCTTCAAGGAAAAATAAACAAATATACACTACAAAGATGAGACTGAGACACCTTTACTTCCTAAACTAGATATATTCTACTTGACATACTTATAAAATGATAAACAACTCTATTTTAAATAAGGACAGTCTATCTAGATAGACGTTACTCCTAAAGTTTTTTATATTCGGTTAACCATTTGCTAAGGAACTTACAACCATCAAAACGTAGATTATTCCCACATTAAGGAATAAATTTTTTATCCCAATTCTTACCACCATGCCCAGACCCACTATCAATACTTTCAGAACCCATACCATCTACCTACATAACCATGAAGATTACCTATTGCAAGCCTGTTTCAAGATAGATCAGTTTGAGCCATTAAGAGCATGCGAGACAATCACATAATAACGTCCTTTTTACCCTTAAATCCTCTTTATTACATGTACATACTTAAAAAAACTCGTGACCTCATCAGAACTAATAACGAACTTGTAACCGCTAATTTGGTTCATATGATTTCTCGTTCATTCATCATAGCAAATACTACATTCATCATGCCGTGTTAATTTTACTCCTTTAAGGACCAAAAAGTTAATTAATTCAACGCGTGCAATTTTTGTATATTTACGGTCAACATCAGTCACGCCTGTATTTACAACCAGTTACTAAAACCTTTATAGTCGAAGGGTCACTAAAATTCTTAATCTGGAACAAGAACCAATGACCCTTCAAACAAAAATGCTAGTACAAAGTTACGATTACAAGCTGTCGTCTTTTTCCCATTTCTTTGTGGGTTCTTTTCATCATCCCAAATCAGTTACTGAATCTGTACCGACGTCTCACTAGTACTCATTTAATTAATTAATTAACGGCTAAACTTCTTTATAACCCGAGCTTTCCTTAACTAGTTGACCTTACTTCGTAGCCTAACCTTAGCCTCCCTTTCTTTATAGTTCCACTAAGTGACTTGGTAACCGAAACCTACTTTTTTCCTTACTGTAGCATAGGCTTGCGCCACTTCAAAATAGGTTCAGAGCCACTACATTTCTAATTTCGTAAATTCCAATTATACAGTTAAAATTAACAATTAAATCACACAGACTAGTCATTTGCCATAATACTTGATGTTCCCATTTATTTATCATCACACATTTAGTTAAAATAAAAACTGCACACTTCATCATATTAATTCAACCATGACTATAGTGCATACAATAATTCAAACATGGGTAAATTGCAAATTTCGTCCCTAATGTTTGCCAAAATTGCAAATAACACACCGAGAGCTAAAGTTGCGTGCAAAATAGCCACTGAGAGCTAACGATCGTTAGTACTCCCGTTTAGTGGACGCAGCCGAAGGGTATAATCGTCAATGCACGACTTTATTTTAATGGCTAAATTTGCAATCGACAACTTAACTTCACAAAAACTCCCACACAAACACACATTTAAGAACACAAAAACCAAATAATCCCCCAATAACCCGACCCCTGATAACCCCCAAATCACCTCCCCTCGTAACACATTCCCCGGCGTCACAAAAACCAAATTCACATTTTGTCTAAATATCATGGTGAAGAAAGGTTAGTTGCTTATATTATTTAGTCTTGTCGAATCATATATTCTTTTACTCTTAATTTTTATAAACATTGTGTAATCATTTGAATGATTTGGTGTAGAAGTACAGGACCACTCACGTATGAAGGACAAGAGCATATTCGTGACATCTCTTAAGGATATCCAGGAAGAAGAAGGTGAAGTGTTGTTCAGTTCACACAAACGGGTTATTTGCATATAGCCCACTCAGGTATGAAGGAGAATAGGATGAGTTACTAATGTGTGTGCTTTTAGTTGTGATAGGGATATCTTTAGTCAAGCATTGATAATGTATTATCAAAGATTAAGGAACCAAAATGGACATTGTTTTTCTATGATTCTAAACAATCCCTAGAAAATGGTTTGAAATTGATTAATAGAGATGATGATATTCATAAGGTGTATGAGTTGGTTGAAACACATGAGTCAGTTGATATTTTTGTTGCTCATAAGCCCCAATAGTTAGCAGAATTTTACTTAAAAAACATAGGTTTAGAGGTTGACGTTGGGTAGAGCAAAATGCTAATTTTACTTAAAAAGCAAGGTAGTATAAGCAAAATGTTGTTATCAAAAGGGGCAAAAATAAGGGAAAAAGAAAGCTGGTTAAGGATGAGGATGTTTTTTAAAAGAGAAAGGGCAAGGCTGTTATAACAAATTATAAGCGAGGTTTTGGTAATGTTGAAACAGGTCTGGTGGTGCTCTTATTGTATTCAAAGAGGATGGTGTTGAAAACACGGCTAGTGGTGCTCGTAGTCTTATGCCTAGTGGTGTTGGGAGACCTTTTAAAAGTAGTGAAAAGATTACCAACTGCGTACTTGCCCTTTTTGCAACAAGGCCATGTAAGGTTTCAATGTTGAATTGCATGGCATCCTTTTTATATTTTGAAACCGCAATTATAGCTTAGCTAACTTGAATATGTGGTGTTTGGATACTTGTTTTTGCAAGCACACTAGCAGTATGTTTATCACTTTTAAGTTCATCTTTAGTATGTTTATTGGTAGCAGTAGCAATATGTTTATCACTATTAGCTAACTTGAATATAGATCAGTGGAAGGTTCATCATTTGATGGTTGTTCATTTAAAGGTGGTTCATCTTTCGTGTTTTGTGAATTATCAGGTTAATCAGTAGTGTTGGACAAATCTTAAGTATTTGGTTCTTTGCGCTTTTGTAACTTGCATGTTATGGTAACTTAAATCAGTAGTGTTTTGTGAATTATCAGTATAAGGTTAATTAGTAATGTTGGACAAATCTTAAGTATTTGGTTCTTTGCGCTTTTTGTAACTTGCATGTTATGGTAACTTAAATTTGTATATTATGGTAATTTTCAAGTTTTAGTAACTTATGTTCTTTTGTAATATGTGGTTGTGGTTGTGGTTGTGTTTGCCTACCATGTGATGTCTGGTATAATCAGCATACCATAAACACATTGGTGCATATCTTCATACCATAAACACAGTGGTAAATAACAACTAATGCATGGTATAATTAGCAAAAACAAACAACCCTTTCTATCTGGTATCTTGAATCACCAAAACCAAAAACCCCTTTCTATCTGCTAGTTTCTGGAATCAACAAAACCAAAAACCCCTTTCTATTTGTATTGAATTCAGAGAAAGTGAATGAAATGTGTAATTCTCATTAATGAAAGTCAAAGTTACAAAGTCAAACTAACTACATACTACACTAGCCATCAAACTACATAAACCGAGAAGAAGCTACGGCTACTATCTTCCTACCAACTTTCTACTATCTTACTATCTTTGATGCATGGTATAATCATAAAACCAAACAACCCTCACAGTGGTAAATAACATAACATCTAATGCATGAAACATATGACCAAACCATAAGCAGCAATGTTATAAGGTTACATATGTTCAAACCATGATGTACCAAAAAACTAGAAAAAGATACATATGTTTGACTTATGAAAGTCAAACATGTATCTGCAAATATTGGATCTGCATAAACTATAATGTTAACACTTAATCTGTATAATGCAATGCCAAAGACAACAAAACTGCCAATGCAAAATGCAAATCCAAACACCCCCTATATTCCAAAATGCAAATGCTTTAGATACTTTGACATCTAATAGTCAAAAACTTAGATTATGATCTGAATTCTACAAATAATAGTTAACCTACCCAATTGACTTGTAAAAGTCAAACTAACCAAACACTTCAAAATGCAAACTTTAGCAATTCACAACCAAACACTATCAGTATGCCATAATTACAAACAAGCATTTTTATTGATCATTTTAGTGTTGACAACCATTACAAATTTCTGATTCACCAACCAAACACTATCATCTAAGCTTCACCAAAACCAAATTCTAAAAATATACATCCACCACTTTCACAAACTACATTACAGGTGCCTCTTTTTCATGCTAGTTCATCCCATTTTGCTAGAATCACAACCTTCACTTTCATTCCTTTCCTTGAGATGTTCATACAAAGCTTCAAGATTTGCTATCCTCGTTTTCAAATCATCTAGTTTTGATAACTTGCTATCCGCAAGCTCTTGCTTCCCCTCCTTAACACCCAACAGCTCTTCATAGTAGTACTTTTTTCCCTAAGCCAATTCAGAATCTTTTCTCTCAGCTCCTTAGGTATCTTCGTATACGAACCATATTCATCAATTGGTTCAGCTCCAAATGTATCAAGAACTTCATCAAAGAGTTGTATGTTCGATAAAACTTATGCCCACTCCTCTTCATCTGACCCAAAGTACAATGCCTTCCCCTTATTATTTTGTGCCATTAGAAATTGTGTTTTGGGGGAAATTAAGGTTGGAATGAGAGACTGTGTGTTTAGGATAGGGTTAAATGAGTCGGTTTGTTTTGGTTATGTAGTACAAGATCAAACTTTAAGACATTGCAATTTTTGTCCTTGGAAAAAAAGTCATCTTATCAAAGGCGGGGAAACATGAAATGACGAGATTACCCTCGGGACATAATCGGTTACGTCCACTAAACGAGAGTACTAACGATCGTTAGCTCTCGGTGGCTATTTTGCAAGCAAATTTAGCTCTCGGTGCTAATTTGCAAAAAAATTTCTCCCGGTGTGTTATTTGCAATTTTAGCTCTCGGTGCTAATTTGCAAAAAAAAATCTCCCGGTGTGTTATTTGCAATTTTGGCAAACATTATGGACAAAATTTGCAATCTACCGTTCAAACATCAACCAAATTCAAATTTTAGGGTTATGCTTAAGGCTTATAAGCACTTTAAAGTAATCTTATTTCCTCACTAAATAAGGCGGTGTTTGAATAAGCTAAAGCTTGATAGCTCATACACTCGGAGATGGTAAGGCACTTGGCTTCCCCATAAGTGAAGTTCGGAAACGGTCACTATCCCCGGGTAGGCCAAAGACTCTCCTTCCCCGAAGGATAGACCTCCTCATCTGTTTACCTATTTTAACAGCTTATACATTCTTAAAAATCATCTTTTTACAAGTTTATGCTTATTAGCTTATTTCCTACCAAATTTCTTTAAAGCCTATCCAAACACCTTCAAAGAGCTTAAATGCTTTTTAAAAACACAAAAAGCTATTAATTAAGCAAATAAGCACTTACAAGTGCTTATTTTTAGATGGAAAAAGGTAACTGGCCAACAAGTACTTATAAAAAAACCCTATAAAGTTGAAACACCCTTTATATAAAATAACAATAATTTGATTAAAAAAAGACTTGCATGTTGTTGGTAAGAAAATGAATAAGTGGGTTTGGTATGAAGCAGAATTGGGTATAAATGATTGTTGTTCTTGGTACATTTGGAATCTATCTAAATCTAAAATTTGTATCAAGAATAAATTACTCCACGAGTTAAGGTTTATGTAGACTCTGGTGATACATATGAATCAAGGTCACATGTTTTGTGTTTCTCAGTTTGGTTTTTTATATATCCGGATGTGTGAAAAATACACAAATGATGCGCATCTTAATTTTGGTAAAGGGAAATAAAAAGGTTTATACCTTTTTGGTTAACTCAAAAAAATTTTAAAAATTAAATTATTTCTTATTAACTCATGAATATTTAACGAATGTCTAATCCTAAAACATTGATTATATTTTTTCATTTCATTCAATAATTTCTTCATAATAATTTACAAGATATTAACATGCCGTATGCCGTATAAAAATGTGACACATTACGTTGTACAAACATGTCTCTTCCATAAAAATAGAAATAGTTGACCCTTGCATGAATCAAACAAAAATAATAATTTAGCACGTAACTATATATCGCCGCAATTTTGTGCGGATATCGTGCCAGTTTAGGTAAATGTAGATTTGTTTGCTTATTTTTGTTCAAGAAGATAAAGATATGAAATAATGCATAATACTTTTTATGATTACTAGCTGATACCAACTGAGTGAAATCTGTAAAATCTTGCATCTTGTTAGATGGTTTGTAATAATTATTGTATCATTATCAAGATATCGACATGTGCTAATAAAGAAATTGAGAGTTTACTCATGTTATGTCAAAAAGTAAGAAAAAGGTCAATCATTAAACAATGTCCTACTCCACACCCGGACCCTATCCATTTTTTAGTTAGGACCGTAAGATGTATGGTTTCTAAAGATTGCGTGTATTCTTCAAGGAAAAATAAAAAATATACACTACAAAGATGAGACAGACATCTTTATTTCCTAAACTAGATATATTCTACTTAACATAGTTATAAAATGATAAACAACTATATTTTAAATAAAAGAAGCCCGTCTATCTAGATAGACGTTAAGTCTATCTAGAGTCTATCTAGATAGACGTTAAGTCTATCTAGATAGACCTCATGGGAACTAATAATGAACTTGTAACCGCTAATTTGGTTCATATGATTTCCCGAGCCTCATTCATCATAGCAAATACATCATCATGCCTTAATAATTTTACTCCTTTAATGAACTTGTAACCGCTAATTTGGTTCATATGATTTCCCGAGCCTCATTCATCATAGCAAATACTACATCATCATGCCTTAATAATTTTACTCCTTTAAGAACCAAAAAGCTAATTAATTCAACGCGTGCAATTTCCGTATATTTACGGTCAACTTCAGTCACGCCTGTATTTACAACCGATCACTAAAACCTTTATAGTCAAAGGGTCACTAAAACTCTTAATCGAACAAGAACCAATGACCCTTCAAACAAAAATGCTAAGAAGTTGCAATTATGAGTTGTCATCGATTTCCCATATCTTGTGGGTTCTTTGCATCAACCCAAAGTACCAACGTCTCACTACTAATTTAATTAATTAATTAACGGCTAAACTTTTTCATAACCCAGGCTTTCCTTAACTAGTTGACTTTACTTCGTAGCCTTAGCCTCCCTTTTTATAGTTCGACTAAGGGACTTCGTAACCGAAACCTACTTTTTTCCTTACTCTAGCATAGGCCTTCGCCACTTCAAACTAGGTTCACATTTTAGGGCATATAATAATTCAAACATCAACTAAATTTCACATTTTAGGGTTATGCTTAAGGCTTATAAGCACTTTAAACTAACCATGAGTGCTTATTTTCTCACAAATTAAGGCGGTGTTTAAATAAGCTAAAGCTTGATAGCTTATATACTCGGAGGTAGTACAAGTAAAGTTCAGAACTTAGAAAGCATGATACCTTACAATCAGAAGTCAATTGAGTTATCTCAGAGATCGTTGGGTTCTCTCCTATCGAGCCCTATTTATCTTATTATTAAAAGTCATCAAGGCAGAAAGTCACACACGCAACAAGAGGTGGATCTTGCGGTTAATAGACCCGTGACTTGTTCACAGACCCAGGACCGTTACAAATTGGTATCAGCCAAGAGCTATGGGCGGATCAAGTGAAAATCTGGAGAAGATGTTCGAAACATTTTTGAAGATGTACCAAGAGTATCGTCTATGATCCTTTTGGTATTTGAATAGAATATATAGTAAGAAAAGGTCAATCATTGTGCAATGTCCTAATCCACACATATATAGTAAGAAAAGGTCAATCATTATGCAATGTCCTAATGACTGTAAGATGTGCAGTTTCTAATTATTGCGTATTTTCTTCAAGGATAGATAAAAAAATATACACTACAAAATGAGAATGAGACGGCTTTACTTCCTAAACTAGATATATTCTACTTAACATAGTCATAAAATGATCCTCTTGGTGATAATCATAAAATGATAACTATATTTTATAAAAGGATAAGTCTATCTAGATAGACGTTAATCCTAAAGTTTTCTATGTTCAGTTAACATTTGCTTAAGAACTTACAACCATCAAAACGTAGATTATTCCCACGTTAAGGAATACTTTTTTATCCGAATTCTTACCACCATGCCCAGAACCACTATTAATACTTTTGGAACCCATACTATCTACCTACATGACCATGAAAATTACCACTGGAAAGTCTTTTTCAAGATAGATTCGTTTAAGCCATTAAAAGCATGCGAGTGAATCACATAAATAATGTCCTTTTTTACCCTAAATCCTCTTATTACTTATACATACTTAAAAAAAAACTCATGACCTCATGGGAACTATTAACAAACTTGTAACCACTAATTTGGTTCATATGATTTCTCAGACCTCATTCATCTTAACAAATACTACATTCATCATGCCCCGATAATTTTACTCCCTTTAAGGACCAAAATGTTTTTTAATTCATCGTGGGCAATTTCTGTAGATTAACGGTTAACTTGAGTCACACCTGTATTTACAATCATTCACTGAAACCTTTATGGTCAAAGTGTCGCTAAAATTCTTAATCCGAAACAAGAACCAATGACCCTTCAAAAAAAATGCTACAAAGTTACAATTACGAGTTGTCGTCTTTTTCCATTTCTTTGTGGGTTCTTTTCATCATCCCAAATATCAACCGACGTCTCACTACTAGTCATTTACTTAATTAATTAACGGCTAAACTTTCTCATAACCCGAGCTTTCCTTAACCGGTTGACCATACTATCTACCTACATGACCATCAAGATTGCCTCTTACAAGTGTGTCTCAAGGTACATTCATTTGATCCAAAAAAAGCATACGCGTCAAATATAATGACCCTTTTTCTAACCCCAACTCCTCTGTATGAATAGGATCGTTAGAAAGTCTAACACATGGGAACAGCTAACAAACTTGTAAGTTGTAACCACTAATTTTGTTCATATTATTCCTAAGGCTTCATTCATCAAAGCAAATACTTTGTTCATCACGCCTTGTTATTTTTACTTGTTTTTAAGGACCAACAAGTTAATTAATTCGACGTTTGCAATTTCCATATATTTACGGTCACACTTCCGTATTTTACAGCCAACCGTTAAAACTCTTAATTGCTCAAAGAGTCACTAACGTTGCATTTAGTTGAGAGAAATACCCCATTTTTCCAAGAAGTTTTTCATAGAATAATGAAAAAAACATAAAACCGTTTAGTTACAATTTTTTGAGAAATTTTTCTTAAATAATGAAAGTCTCATTTCTCAAACTTTAACTAAAAATCTGAAAAGTCTAATTTACCCTTCTCTACGTTTCTCTTGACTAGAAAAAGAAAAATGTAACATCATCTAAACGGATTTTCGAAGTTCTCAACTCTTTCCTGAGGAGAAAAAAAAAGGAAAAACTTCCACTTTCAAGAAAACCAAAAATGAAAAAATGATAATATTTCTCTGCAACTAAACGCAACCTAAAATTTTAAATTTTAATAGTTCTTCGACTAATTGACTTCGCAACCAAAACCTACTTCGTTCCTTACTATAGCATAGGCCTTCGCCACTTAAAATTAGGTACAGTGCTGCATTTCTAATTTTGCAAATTCCGATTAAACAGTCAAAATTAACAATTAAATCACATGGACTAGTCATTTGCCATAATACTTGACGTTCCCATTAATTTATCATCACACATTTTGTTTTAATAATTAATAAAAATAAGAAACTGCACATTTCATCCGATTAATTCAACCATGACTAATAATTCAAACATCAACTAAATTCACATTTTAATTCCCCGGGACATCTTTTTACCCGTTTTAACAGCTTATACATTCTTTAAAAACTTATCACTTTACAAGCTTATGCTTATTTCCACCCAAAATTCTTCAAATCCTATCCAAACACCTTCAAATAGCTTAAATGCTTTTTAAATACATGAAAAGCTATTAAATAAGCAAATAACTACTTACAAGTGCTTATAAAAAAAAACCTTTATATAAAATAACAAGAACTTGATTTAAAAAAAAAAAAAAAGACTTACATGTTGTTGGTAAGTAAATGAATCAATACCAGGTGGAGGAGGGTTATCGCCAGGGTTAGGGTTACGGTTATGGTATGGAGCGTAATATTGTTGTTCTTGGTACATTTGGAATTGGTTCCAGAATAATTTATTTAGGAGTTAGGGTTTATGTAGACTGTAGTGATATGGAGTATACGAATCGATGTCACATGTTTTGTGTGTGTTTCTCACATTTTTGCCTGTGTTTCTCACTTTATTTTTAGTGTAATTTAATACAAATAATAATTATTCATTATAATTATCAATTGATGTAACTATGCACATTCAATAGAATTTTTTAAGTTGTAAAGACGTACTTTTTTATAAGTTAAAAGTACATATCTTAAAAAGTACGTACGATAAATAAACTTATGAAAGTACATTATTCTATTCTACAATAAAAAGTACATTATGAAGTACACTTCTAGTTAAAATAATATAAATATAAATTTGTAATTACATAAGTTTATAGTGATGTACATATGTATAATGATCATCCAATCTTTAAAAAATAATTTTGTAAATAAATTTTTATATACGTAATTATTAGACTAAAATACACCGTTAGTCCCTAAACTTGTCCAAAAACATCGTTGGAACCGTAACATGGATTTTTCGTCGTTAGTAATCCAAAGTATGAGTTTTTAAGACTAAACTGGTCCCTTGACCCGTCTTCCGTTAGTCAATGTTCGTTAAACTTTTCTCAAATCTCGTTATTTCTATTAAATGACTATTTTATCCTCGTCTTCTTTCCACTCTTATTTTATTTTGGTACAACACCCACACTACGATCACTACCACCACCAACACCACCATCATCTCAGTCACCTCCACTGCCGTCATCATCTTGTCACCACCACTCTTGCATCATCTTTTTACCACAATTTATCACCGAACACAAAACTCATTCCATCATCTTATTCATCCCTGCTTTTGTTACATTGAAATCAAAATCCAATAAACCGGCCATCAAATATTTTTTCTTTTTTCTTTTCGAAATGGCTGAATTAGTCATCGCAATAGTTGATGGGATAATTCAAAAGCTGGATGATAAGTCTTGGAAAACCCTAATCGAATCTAAACGGATATTTTCTCAGCTGGAAATTTGGGACATGATCCGAGATCTGCTTATTGATGTAGGGGATGAAAGGATTAGAAATGAAGTTGTTAAGCTTTGGCTGAGTAATCTAGAGGTTTTGGCTTACGACATGGACAATCTATTGATTGATGTGGCAGTCGAGGCTATACGACGTCAGTTGAATGAAGAATCTTATGCCAGCATCAACAACATAAATAAGAAGGTATTGAAGTTCATCCCAACTGCTATTTCTAATGCTACCCATAACTTTAAGTATGATCGCGCTATGAGTTATAAAATAGATGTGATTCATACATGGTTGGTTATATTACATTATGTGTTTGTTTGTCTTATAGGTTATATTCTACGTGTCCATATTAGTTTCTCAGTTGACCTTTATAAAGTCAAACTTCAAATGTCAAGTGTAAAGGTATAATCAGCACAAACAATCACCCTTTTGTGTGTTGCTGGTAAAAATAAGAAATTGGATTGGGTTACATTTAACTAAGGTATGGTATAAATGTGTATGTACTATTATACCCTCGACAAAATAACATAAATCGGACGTTGACCTGAGCATTACGGGTCAATGGACCAGTTTGGCCTAAAAAACCCGTAGTTTGGACTACTGGCGACGAAAAATCCGAGTTACGGAGCACGACGACGTTTTTGGGTAAATGTAGGGACAAACAATGTATTTTAGTCATTATATTATTATATATGTGTCACATAATCATTAATACTTACATTGAATGAAACTCAACTTTTAGATACATATAGAAAGATTTGTTATATGTGTCAGATAAGCATTAATACGTACAGTGAATGAAACTCAACTTTTAGATATAGATAGATACTAGACGAATACTCATGAAAAACAACGGTGTATAGCAACAAATAATTATACTTGTGAAATTGTGATTCTGGTTCGACCCTTTATGCAAAGCGTGTATTCTTTAAAATAAATATTTTGTGTGTTTTTGAAAAGTTGTCAAAGTTTAGAATTGATCAAGAAAATATATAATTTAGGTTGTCAAGTTTAAAGGGTACTTAAGGATAATTTAGGCTACATTAATTTAAATTTCAACATTAAGTTTCAAGAAATGATATGCACTCCCTGGTAAAGAGAGAAGATTAATGGCCTATAAATCTGAACCGTTAAGAGCTTTTGACAATTAAGCGTGTTTGTTTTTTTCCCCCCTGTTTAGATGTTTTAAGAGGTTTAAACCTCTTGCCCAACAAGACTTGGAGGAATATCTTACTACCTCTTAATGATATATAAACTAGTTTTTTGTATTCTAATCATTTAAACATTTAAAAAACAAACAACAATATTTGATTCGATTTAGAGTTTTACGCCATATATTCAGATTCAGATGTGCGAATCAAATTCAGACTCGAAGCCTCTTAACAAACAAACAACACCGTAGATATAGATTTGTTCGTTTCACTCATTAGATTTTGCTTCACAATGATTTTAGCTTCATAATAATTTACAAGTTCTTTCGACGATGACATGTTACAACTAAAGTTAAACATTTGTATTAACATGTCGTATGCCGTAAAAAGATGTGACGCGTTACTGTCTTTTCTATGAAAATCATCAATAAAAGTAACAATTTAGTACGTAACTAATTCATCGCAGCTTTATGCGTATACCATGCTGCTTTAGGTATGTAGATTTGTTTACTTATATTGATGATTTAGCCAGCTTATATATCAGCATTCATTCATAGAACGATATAAACGAATGTAACATACAAATGAAAGGTAACCTATCATTTCATTTCTCCCCTTATAACTCGATCAATGAAAGCATAACAAACATATATAACTTTGGTGGCACATGAAGACTCTCAGTAGTTTTTTACTATTCATTTTCTGAGTTTATATAACAACTCCGATAATGATTTTGAAATATGATTCGAACATATAACAGAGAGTTGTAAGTACTGATATGCTTACGTTTTGTAACTGAAATGTTATCACACCATTACGCTCACAATCACTGATATAAACTGTTTCTCTTCTTTTTTTACTTCCAAAGTTTCCCAAGTGGTAGAGATGATTCATCTCGAGTTCAATAATTTATATAAGGTTCCAAATCAGATAAACGTTAACCCAATTAGATTTCACTACGCTACTAGAGATTACCAAATATTGTACTCTGAAAGCAGCACAAACTAACAGGTACAGACTTGAAGAAACCGGACAAACTCGACCAGAAGGGTCATTTTTCTTGATCAGGTTGATTGAGCTTCCGCTTGCTTCAAAGCCAATTTAAGATGCTTTTTACCAGCAAAATGAGAAATCAACCCATCCGAGCTGGTACAAACAACATTGCACAAGGTACACCTACTTAAAGCATTTGATGCACCTCCTTGCAAAAGCTTCTGCTTCTTTTTCCCCACATCCTCATGATGTCTGGCTCTCTTTGCTTTACTATTACTTCCATCTCCTTCGACCATTTTGCCCTCTTCCTGAAACGGTCCAATCATCGTTGGTGCAGTTGCTACAGGTTCCATAGCGGGGGCAGGGCTCGGTCCAATTGGTTTTAAGGATTTCTCCAAGTTCTTCTGATGTTTCTTTCCCGAAATGTGTTTTTCAAGCATATCGTTAGAGTTGCAAGCAATCCCACAAAGATCACACGACAAAGGCTTACCTTGATGTAACTCGACAGTTTTACCCTCAGTGGATTCTGGTTGGTCCAGTGAAACAACGGACGGATCTGGAATTTCCTCTGATTGTTTAAGTTTTTTCAGGTGTTTCTTCCCTGAGAAGTGCCTATTGAGGTGTTCGTTGCTGTTGCAACTGATTTTGCAGACTTCACACTGAAAGGTGGAGGTTTCGTTACTGAACTGCTTTTGGAACCGCACTCTGATGTGGCGTTTTTGAGTCCATTTGTATCTGCAAGCTGCACAATTTGCTCGAAAGGTTATAAAAACCACCTAAACTGAATTATCAAGAGTTGATGAGGGTCGTTCTGACCCACATACACATTTTATAAGCAATTACTAAAGTAAGTTTAAATTGATAATCTAAATCCTTTCCTGAATCAATTTACTAGGTTGTAGAATGAAAAATAAACTTAGGCAATTTTCAACCCATTTGACCATCTTGATACATTTGCCCTGTCCCCTTTTAGCTAGATTTTTGCTGATTTCACCCATTTGACATATGACACAGACCAAATCAGCTAATCCTTATTTTACCGGGTGGAAGGCCCTTTACCCAAAAAAAAAAAATCAGCTAATCCATAAGAAAACTGGTCGAACCTTGTCACTTCTTCTATCTATGTTTATTTCAAGTTGAAAATGGTTATACAAGACTCCTATGTTAATTTGCAAGATAGAGTAAACAAAATGTAGAAAAAAGTAAAATATGCTACAAGAAAACAATCCAATCAAAGCATCAAAAAGTGACACAAAAAAACATGGAATCATCACAGATTTATCAATCAAAATTTATAAAAAGCAGGTCTTCAAAGCAAAAGACTGTAATCTTAAACAATTTACCTTTTTCAGAACGCTTTTTACTAGCAACATGCTCCATAAACTCATCTTGATTACTGCACCTCATATTGCAAATGTCGCCACTTTGCAATAACTCCTGATTCTTATCATCCAACTCTCCTAAAGTTTCACTTGCAACTGCAACAACTGGTTTTGTTGGTGACATTTTTGGTTCAGTAATTGCACTTGGGACTGCAACATGCTCCATATACTCATCTTGATTACTGCACATCATATTGCAAATGTCGCCACTTTCCAATAACTCCTGATTCTTATTATCCACCTCTCCTAATAAAGTTTCACTTGCAACTGCAACAACTGGTTTTGGTGGTGACAGTTTTGGTTCAGTAATTGCACTTGGGACTGCATCGACTGGCGACATTGTTAGTGCTTCAGTTGGTGGTACTGGTGTATTTGGTGCATTGGCAGATGATTCAGCTAGCTTTTGCAGAGTCTTGAAGTGCTTTTCTCCTAGTTTATGTATCTCAAGCACATCCTGAGTATTACAAGTAACATTACAAATCTCACACTGAAGAACTGGTATGTTTTTGGGCTGCGTCGTTGTTGTTGTCGCTATCACATCATTCACCACATGAGAAGCCACAACATCAGAGTTACTAGCAGAATGCATGACCGTGGATGTAGTCTCGCTCATAGTTCCACCAGCCTGAATACGTCAAACTATTACATTTGCATTCGACCAAAAAAAAATAAATACTGAAATAAAAAATAAGATTGGTATCAATATTTGTTTCATGTTTTGAATATCGTGAAACCCAAACGTTAGACTATCCAAATTAAACCAAAAGTTTAAAACACACATGAGTACATGACTAGGAATAGAAGGTTGAGGAAGGGAAAATTGGAAAAGTAAAACCATGATTTGACATTTCCAAAACGGATACCGTACAGATTAAAGATACATAAAAATTAAACATGATTACACATTCAATTTATCCAAAGCCCTCCTTCACCGGTCAACTAGAAATTTGCGGTAGGGGAATGATACTGCTAGGGCATTACCAATGACTATAAATTCAATTCAGAAGTAAAAAAGAAAGTTTGATTGCGTTCTCATGCTAATTTGAATAGTAATTCTTGACTGTAGGTGTTTTGTTTCAACAAGTTTATACACATTACTAGATGAGATTAAAATCAACGCACAAGTGTGCGTATATTAATGCCCATGAAGCTGGAACATAGATATGGATATGTACAACTTGCCACATATAAAGTCATTACAAAAGTTTACTATGTTTAAGTAACATTGGCAAAAGTACGAGTTTACAACCATCAAATCATAAGTTTTTATCCTCTTTCCCATTTTTTACTAACATCATATCCACCTAAATGACAGCGAACATTACCTTATACTAAAGCTTCTTGTTACACTATACGCATCAATAAGAGAAAAACAACCTTGCAACCATTAGCTTAGTTTACATGATTTTTATCTCGTTGTCTAAAAAAAATTCTTCATCATAGCAACAACCATGTTCTGAATCTAATATTTCCTTAAATACCATAACTATAAAAAAAATCGTACTCTATATTTTCCTCCGATTTTCATCTACAGACACCAAGTTAATTTTACTCAGCACATGCAATTTCACGTTTCTTATACTCAGTTGCTTACAGTTAACTTCTAGAACGTGTTCCTTATTTCACAGTTACATCCCTAGAACTCAAGTTTCCTTTAGCATGCTACTCTTCACATTTACATCCCTAGAACTCAGGTTTCCTTTAGCATGCTACTCTCTCACCGGTTCCCAGAGTCAAAGTGGTCCACCACTTAAGAAGTTATGAATTTTTAACAGAACACACTCACTTTGAAAACAGGTTCAAAGTGGTCCAACACTTTTATGAACTTATTATGTTACGAAGATGAAACAATAAGTTACTAACAGAAGAAAAAGAAACAAAAAAAAAAGAGCTGAAAATAAGACCAAATAAACGGGCTTATAAATTATAAGCCGAAATTATATAAGCTAATAAGGCCCTTAATAAGCTTATTTTCGGGCTTATGAGCTTATTTTGTTCAGCTAATTTTTCATAAGCCTTTATTTTCGGCTTTTTTCTTAGCTTTGAACTTATTATAACTTAGCCCATTAAACAACGTACATCTCAATCTCATTTGAATACTATTACACATTTAGGGGGTGTTTGTGTTAGCTTAAATAGCAGGCTTATGAGGTTGTGTAAAGTTGGAATAGCCCTTTTTTCGGCTTTAACAGGTTTGAGTATGTGTGATTAGGGCGGGAACCATAGTTACCTAAAAAAAAGGCCATAAGCTCAACTTATAAGTTTATAAACCAAAAAAAAAGTTGGCTTAATAGCTTTTCCAAATTAACATAACCTCATAAGCCTCCTATAAAAATGATCAGATAAACTCAAGAAACTAAAATTTATTCACAAAAACTAATTCTATCAGCATACATTAGCTTAAATAACAACATTGCACTAAACTACATGCAGATAATAAACAATATTAGATTAAAAAAAAAAAAAAAAAAAAGTAAGATAGTGAATTACATGTTGGTTTGTAGGTGAATCAGTGCCAGGTGGCAGAGGGTTTGGGTTTTGTTGCTCTTCTTCCAACATTTGGAGTTCAAAATCAAGATTTGGGGTTTAAGAATTAGGGCGATTGTACTCTCACGTGTGGGTGTGTGAAATTGGGGATGATTTTGAAATATATTTGTTTTCTTTTTCTCTTCGCGTCCCTTTGTTTTATGGGAATGTCTAACCAATGCCCTAAGGGCATTGGTTAAGATTTGTCTCTTGTGGTTTTTAGTTACACAAATGGTCCTTATATTTGACATATAATTACATATTTGGATGAGGGACCCACATAAATAGTTTTTATAAACCACAAAAGGACAAATCTTAACCAATGCCCTTAGGGCATTGGTTAGACATTCCCTTGTTTTATATGTTTGGGTGTCAATGTTATTCTAGATTACTTTATTCCTTTCACAAAGTTTTATGAATATCATAGATGTCGTAACGGTGACCAACATAATCATCGTTAACTCAGCGTCGTCGGTATATTCACACACAAATTATTTCTTTTTTCAAACAACTTGGTCGTTTACACGACCAAAATCTCACAAAAGTGGGAGACAACGCGTCGGTGGTTATATTGTGTTATTAGATGATGTTGGCGTATGTGACTGAATGGCCCACAAAGAATGAACCCCGGTTCCGAACGAACCTCATAAGGTCATTCGGCCTAACGGTAACTTCCGGATCTAAAGTCAAACTTGATATAAGGAGTAAACAGTACTTGATCAGAGTGAATAGCATAATCAAGACAGAGTCCACAAAGGGCAAAATGGCAGTTGCCCCGAAAGTGTCACCATCTCACATGTGACCTTCAGGTATGGACAAGAAACACCCAACTATATAAAAGGGTGAATTTCTCTCTCTATGGTAACTTACTTTGACTCTAACTTTTTACACTCATACACATTTCACTTGTAACAAACACTTACTCTCACGTCGGAGCTTCGTCTTGGGATAAAACCCAAAGTAAGGCTAACGCGTGCTTTCTGTGTGCAGATTATCTGAAGGACCCTTAGAAATCAAAAGGATCAGCTCACAAGTCTTTCGAAGGAACCATCATCTAGTTCGTCTGGAATACCAAATTAGCTTGTCATAAGTAATTGTAGAATTTTACTTCAACAAATTGGCGCAATCTGTGGGACCCGTGATTCAATCTACCAAAGCGAGAGACTGAAAGGTCCTACCTTCGAAACCCCCTAAGTAACGACGAAGGGAGCGAAAAGGACAACAATAACAGCGACACAAACAACCACTCCAGCATAGAAGAACAAATCCTAAGCCACATGACCTCATTGCAAACTTTGAAAAAGGAACACAAAAAAAGAGGGAATCCCGATTAAGCCAATTCAAATAGACTTTGACGAAGAAGATAAGCCATAATCAAAGAAAGATGATGCTAAAAAAAACTGGAAGATGACCTCGCCAAGCCGTACAAAGCAGTATCAAAGTGCCCCTTCACTCGAAGGATCATTGAACTTTCTGGACCAAAACATACCATGCCCACAAACATAAAACTTTACGACTGATCCACCTATCCGGATGATCACATCACTAGATTCTGTGGGGCAGCAAACCAAGGCGAATGGCCAATGCTGGTATGGTGCAGAATGTTCCAACAAACACTAGATGATTCGGCAAGAGGATGGTTCGACCGTCTACTTAATGGAAGTATCAACAACTGGGAGACCTTTCAGGAGCAATTCGTAATAAGATTCGCTCTCCGAAGGAAATTTATTAAGGATCCAATGGAAATTACTAAGATCACCCGGTAAGCAAACGAAGCCCTTCAAGAGTTCAAAGAGCGATGGGCAGATAAAGCTAGTCACATCCCCGGTGTCCCAGAAGTCATGCAAGTCTCATCCTTCATTAATGGCAGTAAATGTCCCGAATTGGCCAAACGTTTCTCGGACCGAATCCCTAAAACAGTTACAGAGATGATTATAAGAGTAGATGACTTTGTTAGATCAGAAGAGGCATACAATTCAACTGAGCTTCCCAGGGGTGAAAAATGGACACATACCGAAAGGGATATCACTCTACCTCCTAGAATGACAAACCCCCACGTACAACCTTCGGAGGAGATCGTCGTCGGAATGATCATAGGAATGACTACAAGTCCAACCGAAGGGACCATTACCCTCCCTATGTTCTGGCAAGAAGAGACAACTCCTACCGAACCGACTCCCGTCATAATGATAATCGAAGATATGAAACAAAACCAATAGATCTGAGCTCTCTAACTAAAGCCCCGAAAGAAATCTTGGCAACTGAACTTCAGCTAAGACTATCACAACCTCCACCGCTAAAAGGAAGACCCTAAAGGGAAAATTTAGATAAATACTGCGATTACCACGGAGAAAAAGGACACCTCACAAACGACTGCTACAACTTAAAAGAACAGTTAAAGATAGCCTTGGAAACAGGTAAATTGGACCATCTCTTGAAAGATGTCAGGCAAAGAGGAAGAGCACAACAAAAGGGAAATAATCATGCTAACAAAGGAAAGGTCATCGACATGATCTGAGGTCATGAAACCGCACGGAAACGCAAAGTCATAGATTCAGAAGAAAATTGGATGAATGCTCCGATCAGTTTCCCTCCTATTTTGTCGGGGCGACGTTTCCGACAAACCATTGATAATCGAAGCTGAAGTAAAAGGATACACGGTTCGAAGGTTATACGTAGATCAAGGGGCCTCGGTAGAAGTGATGTACGAACATTGCTTTGAAAATTTATGTCCTGTCATCAAAGCTAGGTTGAAGGAGACCAATACGCCATTGGTCGAATTCTCAAGTGAATCCATCAAACTGTTGGGAAAGATAGAAGTAGACGTGTGCTTCAGAGGCGAAGTTTTATTTCGACATAAAACCATGAAATTCATTGTAGTAGGATCACCATCTCCTTACAACATTATCCTAGGTCATTCCGGAATGAAAAAGCTTTGAGCAATCCCTTCAACCATACGTTCGATGATGAAATTCCCAACTCCAAGAGGAATAGCTGCTCTAGTCACTAGGTCGGTCATCGTCTCAGAGTGCCAAAGGTTTGAGGAGAAGCAATTTTTGGACAAGGAAGCAAACCTGAATGAACCGCAAGACACCGAAATGACTGACCCATCGATGAACGGATCGAAAAAAATCATGGTTAACCCGGCTTATCGTGAACAGTTGGTTACCATCGGAGAAAATTTCTTCGAAGAATGCCGAAGACAATTGGTAGAATTGCATAGAGATAATAAGGAAGTATTCGCATAGGAACCGGCAGATATGACTGGCATACCGAGACGAATAACGGAACCCCAACTTAATCTGAATATGCAAGACAAACCAATAGCCCAGAAGAAGTGAATTATCTCAGCAGAAAAGAATCGAGCAATAACTGAAGAGGTGGATGAATGGTTAAAAGCCAGAAATAATCAGACAATATAATATCCGACATGGATTTCCAACCCGATGCTAGTAAAGAAGCCAGACGGTAGCTGGAGGATATGCATAGATTTCAAAAACATCAATTCGTCATGTCTAAAAGATTATTACCCACTACCTGAAATTGATTGGAAAATAGAGTCAGGCATGGGATTCCGATACAAATGCTTTCTGGATGCACATATAAAGGATACCACCAAGTGCAGATGGCAAAGGAAGACGAAGAAAAAACAGCCTTCTACACCAAACATGGAACTTACTGCTACACCAAGATGCCATTCGAACTAAAAAAGGTTGGAGCAACGTATCAACGGCTAATAGAATCGGCTTTCCAATCACAAATTGGATGAAATTTGGAGCCATACGTTGATGACATGGTTATAAAGATCAAAACGGAGAAAGAAATGTTGGCCGACATAGCTGAAACGTTTGACAATCTCTGAAATATAAATATGAAGTTAAATCCAAAAAATGCTCCTTCGGAGTAGAAGAGGGAAAATTTCTCCGGTACGTAGTGACATCCGAAAGGATCAGATGAAACCCAAAGAAAACAAGAGCTATAGCAGAGATGCAATCCTCGAAAACACTCAAGGAAATGCAGAGTTTAAGCGGTAAGTTAGCAGCCCTAGTTTTTTGTACCGATCAGCAGAAAAGGCACTCCTGTTCTTTGACACTTTGAAAAACATCATAAAAGAGAACAGGGATGAATATGGATGGACAAAAAAGGCCGAAACATCATGTCAAGAGATGAAGAAAACGATCCTGAACCCCTTACTTGACAACCCCAAATCCGAAAGAAGACTTATATGTACACCTCGTGGCAACCAAAGAGGCGATGAGTGCAGTACTATTGGTGGAGAGAGACGGAAGACAGGTACCAGTGCACTACATGAGCCGAACACTACACGAAGTTGAGCAAAACTACGCTCCAATAAAAAAAACTAGCCTTGGGCTTGCTGCACCTATCAAGAAGGTTAAGAAGACATTTCGAAGCTCACCCCATCAAGGTTATCATGGATCAGCCCAGCAAACAATAATTAAACAAAGCGGAGGTATCGGGAAAATTGGCAAAGTATGCAGTAGAGTTAGGAGTATACAACATTACATATATATCACGGAACGCCGTAATAGGAAAAGTCCTAGCAGATTTCCTAACTGACATTCCGATGAGGTTGGCAGGTCAGGATCCAAAAAGAGGGGGCAAGGAGATATGTAACATTTCTAACCAGGAAGAATGGACGCTATACATCGACGGGGCTTCCAGCAAGACAGGTGATGGGTCGGATTTAGTCCTCATCAGTCCGGACAAAACCGAATATACCTACGCTCTCCGTTTAAACTTCAAAAGCACCAACAATGAAGCAGAGTACGAAGCACTTCTAGCAGGGCTAAGAATTGCAAGAAAAATGAAAATATAAGCAACAGATGCAAGAGTAGATTCGAACCTGGTGGCAAAGCCAAACCAATGGAGAGTTTGTGGCACATAAAGAGAGCATGATGCAATACCTAGCCGAGGACAAGGAATATATTGCATGTTTTAAAAAATTTAAAATACACAACGTTCCAAGGGCTCAGAACCAAAAGGCCGACATACTAAGCAAACTTGCATCAACAGCATTCAATCATTTAACAAATGAAATACTGGTTGAAGTCTTGGAAAAACCAACAACCGCAGAGGAAGCCATCTGTGCAATCATAGAAGAAGAAGAAGCGAGTTGGATGACTCTCATCATCAGATGCTTACAAGAGGGAATTTGGCCGGACGATCAGAACGAAGCAAAGGCACTCCGAATGAAAATAAACCATTATGTAATGGAAGAAGGGATACTATTTAAAAAATCGTGTCTGGGCTAAATGCTAAGATGTGTCGGACCACTCCAAGCTAACTATATCATCCGAGAGGTACACGAAGGAGCATGTAGAATGCAATCTGGACCACGATCCGTAGTCGCAAAGTTAATGAGGCATGGCTACTATTGGCCGACAATGCATCAAGATGCCAAGATGCCAGAGAAGAGATTCAAAAGTGCGACTCTTGCCAAAACCACGCACAAGTGCCGAAGCTTCCTAAAACTCAACTAACCTCAATTATGGCCCCTTGGCCATTCTATAAGTGGGGAATGAACGTCCTAGGCCCATTACCGGAAGCTCCAGGAAAGGTAAAATTCATCATTATGGCTATATATTATTACACAAAGTGGATAGAAGCAAAACCGCTAACAAGAACCACCACAAACCAGGTCAAAAAGTTTGTCTGGGAAAACATCGTTTGTAGATTCGGATTGTCGCGCGTGATTGTAACGGACAATGAAAGCAACTTCATCCATGACCCTTTCAAGAGCTGGTGCGAAAGGTTAAAAATCATCGAAATGAACGCAACCGTAGCTCATCTGCAGGCCAACAACCTAGTGAAACGAGCAACCAAAAGCTTGATGAAAGTGCTAAATTCAAGATTGGGAGAGAAAGAGCCGGATGGGTAGATTCCTTTAGGCCCACCTGACTTCCTTGAAAACGAGCAACGGAGAAACGCCATTCAGCTTGACATACAGAAGCAAAGCAGTCATTCCGACCGAAATTAGGATTCCGACATTCTGGATAATGATGATAAAAGAAAAGGAAAATGATGAAGGGATAGAGGTGAATCTAGAGCTACTACAAGAACGGAGGGAAATGGCTGCAATTCGAGAGGCAAAATACAAAAAGAAAGTTGAACATTATTACAACCGAAGGGTGCGTCCTGAGTCCTTCAAGGTTGGTGATTTCGTTTACCGGAAGAACGAGGCAAGCAGAGTAGAAAACCAAGGAAAATTAGGTCCCAACTGGGAAGGTCCCTACCGAATCACAGAAGCGTACGAAACCGGTTCATACAAGCTCCAAACGGTGGACGAAAAAGATGTACCACGCACTTGGCATATTATTAACCTTAGGAAATGTTTCTTGTAAGCTAGTAGAATGCATGTAATGACGACTTTATGATTTTTATGAATGAATGAAAAAATATAGCTATCCCATGAAGGAAAGAAATTTTCACCTCATCGTGTTCTGAACACAATTATTAATGACCCCTCCAAAAGGCTAGCGACCTCCGGAGATTAGTGGTCAACGTTCAAAGATGGTTTATACCCAAAAAGTGGTTGCCATATATAACTAAGGTCAAGTTGCCGAACGGCGCAAGACGCCCCCCAAATGGTTTATACCCAAAAAGTGGTTGCCATATAAAACTAAGGCCAAGTTGCCGAACGGCGCAAGACACCCCCCAAATGGTTTATACCTAAAAAGTGGTTGCCATATATAATTAAGGCCAAGTTGTTGAACGATGCAGGACGCCCCCCCCCCCCAAATGGTTTATACCCAAAAAGTGGTTACCACATATAACTAAGGTCAAGTTGCCAAACGGCACAAGACATCCAAATAAGTCACAAGCCAAGCATAACGATCACAAGTATGTTAAAAGATAATCATGAAAATAAAGCAAGACATAAATTGAAATAAATACAGATGCTGCCTGCCAAACAATCATACAAAAAATGTATATAAAACAACCATTCCAAACAACATTTCAAGCGGTTAAAATATTGTTCAAACGGCCAAAAGACCTTACAAGCACCAAAAACAATGTTTATGGCCGCAAGGACCTTACAACACAGCGAATCACAAGTATATCCGAACCTTGCAAATTTTCCTCCAAGATTAGTAAAAGCTTCACTAAGAAACCGGAGCAGTCACATCTTCTGTAGTCAAAACGGGGATGCTCGGATTCTCATTATTATCTTCCTGAGTAACAACTGTTGCAGGATCAACCAATGCACCAGACGAACCGGCAGGCGTGGCACCTTCAACATTCGAACCCCCGGCACCAGCGGTAATAGGTGCCTCAGTTGAATCATCAACCGGACGGAAGTCAGGATGAATGTTGAAAAGCTCGTCCAAGGGAAGATAGTAGGCTTTTCAAAATTTGTCGACATATGGATATTTCATGGTGAAAAGTTCATCATAAAGCCCGCGATACTTAGAGTCAGCATCCAAATCCAGATCTTCTATATCTTTCAGAAGCCTGCTCAGGTCCTCTTCGGAATATTCAAGGATGGCACCCTCAAGCCAACCGGTCATTCCAGACAAACTAAAGGGAACTGTAAGAGCCTTTTTGTATTCATGACTATCCAAGAGACGACCAACAACTAAATATATTCATATTGATATTCATTTCATTTGTGACATGGTTACTAGAGGTCAGGTTCGTGTTCTTCATGTAACATCACGTTATCAGTATGCTGACATCTTCACCATGGGGTTTCCCTCTGCGTTGTTTGAAGAGTTTCTCACCCGTTTGAGTGTTCGCTCCCCTCCCGCTCAAATTACGGGTGAGTGTTAGTCGACACTTTGGTTAAGTCTATGGCCTTTGCATTGTTAGATAGGCATATGCCCATCATTATTGTATCTAGAATGTTCTTTGTACTTATAACTTGACAGAGAATGAATAATAAAGACAAGATAATTATTCTAAACTAACATGGTATCATAGTAAAAAAGGGTAAATAGGTAATTTAACATGTTATATAATATTGCTTAAATCCAGTCAAATATGAAGAAAATGTGTTTTGGATAATGTTATGTATTTTAAAGTTTTAGAAGTATATTGAAGTAATTATGAAATTTAAAAGGAAATTGATGTAATTGTCAAATTTTGAAAAGATATTGATGTAAATCTCCCAATTTTTAAACTCTTTTAGATCTTTGTTATTTTTTAACACTTTATTGAAAAAACATGTTATTGTTAAAGGTTTATTTCGTAGCTACAAAACAATTTTTTGTTTGCAATTTCCATAAAAAATACCTCGTTAGTTACATACAATAGGATTAAAAAGTTAATTTTAAAGTGATGGGAAGGGATCCAGTAAGAAGAAAAACTAAAATAAGAAGAATAAGAAGGATTTTTAGCTACACATTTCAAATAAGAGGGAGAAATTTAAGAGGAGATGCATCCATATTTGTAGGTGCATCTGAAATATGTGGTTGTGGTTTCTTCTTATCCTTCTCATTTTAATTTTTCTTCTTATTTAATTCTAACTCTTAAAGTGATTACCCGTTTAATTTTTACTTGTTAAAACTAAATGTAACTTGCAAAATGACATAAGCTTGAGAAAATTAAATTTTCTACTCTCTTCTTCCTAGGCCTTTCACCCGAGGTAAAACCTCAATCAAAATTTTATTTTTTTTATCTATAAATAAACCACAAAATCAATTGTGAATTTATTTTGTTATACGATAAATACAATCTATACATTTTGTCAAACGCATGTTTAAAGTGTAACGCGTTTAAAAAGGACCTTAAATTAATATATCAGTCTTTCTGTTTACATAATTTTCATCCACCATTTATACATGTAAGGATTGTGTAAAATATAAGGGCAAATCGCATAAAAAGGTACCCATCTTAGGTCCAACTTCAATTAAAACTGGCCTTTTTTTCTCAACTTAAGGTATCGATTTTTTTCTCTTGTTGTAATGTTGGACAATTAGTAGGTTCGCAGATTACAAAGCAAGTTAAAATACCAAACACCCCTAATAAGGATTTAAAACATACATTTTTAGGGGATCATTTAAGCCCTAAATCATCACATTTTATATTTGTTACTGCTTAAAATCGTTCCTTTTCACATTTTAGGTCATTTGAAAGCAAAATGCTGGAATGAAGCATATTTGGACGAAAAGGAGCGAAAACATGAATAAAACGACAACGTTAAGAAAATAAGGCTAATTCAGAAGACCGGACGGCGTCCCAACCTCTAGGGCGATGCCGTCGCTCACAACTGGGTCCAAACTTTCTCAAGCGACAACTCAGGTCATATTGTAGTCCTAACTATTTTCGCAAGGCCGTCACTCTTTCATTCTGCACCAGACGACCAAGGTTTTCTCAAGACAACGTCCAGAGCAATCCAGACGGCGTCACTGCTTTCTACCCGATGTCGTCCCAGTGATGACTTGGCAAAGACAAAACCCTAATGATGATGATCAGACGACGTCACCATCAAAAGGCGACGCCGTCGCAGTTGTAAAATCTATATATAGACCTCGAATTTTCTACATCAGGTGTGTATTATTTTGGAGAGCAAACCCTAGTTCATTTTTGGTCTGACTTGGACAGTATTTTAGGGTTTCAAACCCTCTTTTACACTTCAAGATAAGTATGTTTATCCAATCTATCACCATGTTTCATCTATGTTTGATTGTTTATTTGTGTTCTTGCTTATCTATCATGCGTAACTAAATTAATTAGTGTTTGCTTAGATACAATGAAACCTAGTTATTGGTTATTGTTAGGTTGTCTCTTATTCTAATTGATTGATGCTATATTAAGGAAAACTGGCTTCTTCTTTTATTGTTGCGAGCTTGAACGTCCTAAATAGCATAAAGCCTTGGAGTGCACTATAGGCTCCCGTTGTGTTTATTGCGTGAGTTGTAGCTTAAGGATAATACGATATTCGGGGGAGATACTATTGGGAATTAAACGTAGCAGTACTAATTGCTCTTAGTACTGCCAAGCATACAGACGGAACTGCTAAAGATTACACTAGCGGTACTAACTGACTTAGTACTGCTAGTACATATACTTTGTACTGCTAAGATAATATGTACGCGTTTTGTAATTATAGAATAGATTGCATGTATATCTTATACATTTAGATTGATACGAATATTGTATCTAGATAGTTATCTTATAAAGGACTCCTTGAGCTATAAAAGGAGATCATAGGGTTAGA
>OU343224.1:221631860-221696021 GCA_910596185.1 Chrysanthemum makinoi
TGTTATGTATGTATCTTTTGTTAAGCTTCTAGGTTGTAAACCCTAGTGATAAGTTAAGATCACTTGTATTATTATTAATAATATTGAAGCATTTTGTTAAATCATTGTTCACTGTTTCATTCATCCATATACATCAATAACATTTGTCTTCTAAAGTGCTAAAAGTATCTATAACACAAGTCTCAAAGGTGTTTAGATCCTAACAAGTGGTATCAGAGCATTGGTTTCTAATACTTTGATTTAGAAGTTACATACCTAATCACTTTGTTTTCCCAATCAAATCCCATTGATGTGCGCGGAAGGCGCGTTCGGGGTCAAGGAAACTTCCTTTTCTTCGAGCAAGTTTTTCAACCTCCTATGCAGTGAACCTAATCGTTGTAGTGTAGTATGGGGTAAGCCTCGGAGATTGATATCGTTCTCTAGGGGAATAGGAATGCTAGTAAGAAATATATGACGAGAAGGTGGGGTTGAGGATGATTCTTTTTTTTTAAATCTTTTTTATGGTTTTTTAGAAAGCTAATGTAAAATCTCGAGGCAATTGGTTTGGGGGGTGGTACTTTTACCGATTACTCTACTTTAACTAATTATCTAATTATCTAATTACTACGGATAGCTATGTCTAATTGAGGTGTGCTCGTATGATGATTAAAGATGTGTTCACTTAGATACTATTACTCCCTAGTTATCTTTTATTGGTTGGTTGAGTTGTCACGCCCTTTATCTTAACGCGTTGTATTCCTAAAGGTCGTAGGGTATGCATAGTCCCTAGTTCTTTGAGGTTATCTCTCGTATATGTCTCACGGAGTCGGCAAGCCTAAGCTATTTCATCCATGAACCATATCATCATTAAGCATACTCAAGCATTAAACACAACGAAAAGCCTAGTTGCACTCCTAAGCCAATTTTAATTAAGACAAGAAACAACATAACAATAATCAGTAACTAGGTTTCATAGATCTAAGCAAACATACAAGTAATTTAGCTAGACATGATAGACAAGCAAGCATACACACAATCAATGGAATATGAGGTTGTAGGATATTGGATTTCACAAACACATCAAACCATAACACAAAGTAGCATATAGATGGAATTCTAGAGAGAGAAAGTTAGAGGTTTAGGGAACTTAGTGAGAGAAAGTGAAAGATATTATTATGAGCTCCAACTCTCTACCTTGGAAGGTAGAGAGTATTTATAGTCTTACAAAAAACGCCACACAACGGGCTGTGGATCAGGCATACAGTGGGTAAAGACCGTCCGTCCTCCACGGTGTTACTTAACTAAATACTACTTAACTTAAAATAACTACTAAGAGCTTTCTAATGAATATAAATACTTGAGGTGACCGACTCTTTAATACCTGGAATTTCTAATTCCTAACAATCTCCCCCTAAGGGAGGTCACCTCAAACATATACTAAAATGACATTGAATACAATCAGATATTACATTAACAATTGATCTTGCATTCTTGATGTACTACTTTGCTTCAAGCTCGTAGTCATTGATTCCACTCATTGCATGTTTGGTTAATCCAAGTGGAGGTCTTTTGATCCACGTGATAATAATGTTGAGCCGACTTTTGAGATCATCAGCTAGTAGAAAATCTCAGATACATCCATTGTGGTGTTGGTATTATGTGATGTTGTGACATTCGGACCGACATGCTCACATTCGGGATCATGATATATTCTCATCAGAGTAGCGGAAGCATTCGTTGATTCATGATATTGGCAGCGTAAAGCGAAGCATGGAGTGATAATATCAGAGTCATTGATGCACTAATCATGATTTCTTTTGAGATGAATGTGTTAGGTGAGCATGCGGCTATGGATTGACCGCTTCATTCGATCACCGCAAACGCCGGGTGTACCGCATAAGACAGCTTAGCAATAGCGCACTAAAGTGTCTTTGATCACTTTCGATGAATTGAGGTACACGCCCACGGTTCCTCGCTGATCGACAAGTAATCGCCTGTGATCGTGTATAATTCAAGAATTTCCTTGACAGGGTTTCGCAATGCTCTAGCGTTCTCAAACCGAACGCTCAAAGAAGACAACACGGAGTGAGTGAACCAAATGAATTTACGTCCATCGATTGATGAAAAGATATTTGAAAAACAATCGAGTATTGCTCAATAGAAATTGTTTTGCAATACAACGAAGGTTTTAATGAAAATCAATTATCAATCATAAAACACCTTTTGATTTGAAAAATTAGTACACGGTCGACGTGCTAATGAAAAGAGTTTTAAAGCACAAAGACCGGTTTTTCAAAGGTATCCGTCAATCCATAACTGAACCGTGGATTGATTCAAAAATTGAATCGCCCCATTGTTTCTGCTCAGTTGTCACATGGTTGATCCATATAATAGATCTCACATGCCACCTACCAGAGCTTGTTAGATGTTGGCTCCGAAAGGCTTTCCATCTTCATTGTGAGTATGTAAACACATCACTCGGATGTTCCGCAATACCACAAGGATAATGCGTAGGACTCAAGATATAATCTCTTTCCACATTGTGTGAAACAGAGAGTCTTCATTGAAAGTGTCCTAATGAGATTTATTGATGATCTCGTGGCTCTAGACTCAATTTGTGCATATTTGGATCCTATATCGGAGACTAGGGAGAGGGTCTCCTCCTTCAATATCAACAATCTCTAAGAGAAAGTCGATAGATAATGTCGGTTCCCGTGAGAATGAAACAAGTCCTTTTAAGAGGAACTTGAGTGGTTTGGAAAGTTGAAGTGCAGTGCGTCCACTGGGTCCATGACGACTTGTCTTCAATACCGATGTTACCATCAGTAGCATATGAATTGAACCCGGTTTCGCCTCTAAGGTTGAATATATAGGGGGCTATTTGTTTTCACCCTTTTCTCATTCAATTCTTTTTCATTCTTCAACCCCTTCTGTGCTTACCGAGACTTCATAGCTAGAACCTTGTTGGGTTTATTCCATTACTAGCTCAGTCTTAGTCCGCACTCTTCCCATATCTCATTTTTCTCCTTTTATCATCATACCTAAGAACTCTACACTAACTAGTGGATAGTCCCTGGTAGATCCCTCCGTTCTGCGGATCATGGGAACTAATACCTAACCTTATCATCCTTATATCACCATACATAATGTAAAGTTGGTCGGTCTTTTTGGTATTGTTCATCCGCCATAGGAACCAATTGAAAACCATTTGAAAATCAATCCAGATACTTATGATATTTTATCAAAGCATTTTGTACCGAATTGTTTTGATATTTTTAAAAGAAGAACTCCCCCATCAACATGTGAATCAAGTATTTGAAATAGTTTTCCACACGGAGGCAAGAGAAAGAATTAACTTCTTTGATTACCATTTTAAAAAATATCAACATCACTTCCCTAATCGAATCAAGTAGATAAAGCATTTTGGGAAGGATGAGGTTTTCATGATTTTGCTCCCCTCAATATGTGCCTCGAGATTTGAAAAGAGTTTTGCACATACTAGAGGGAACCTGCACATTGAGATAAGTTATCACGTTTCAAATCATAGGTTTAAGATAGATGCTCCCCTCAACATGTGCATGGAAAATTTGAAATCGTTTGTCACATGTGGGAAGGAGAGCTTGTACATCCTTATAAAACCATTTACCCAGCTTTAAATCCAATTTAAATCACACATTCTCCCCGATCACAATTATCAAATCATTTGAGATTTGTGATCTCTTATAGATTTAAATTGATTTTGAAAGCTTTTAAGGAGAATTGTGACTTGATTATGAAAGCGCTTTAACTGATAATGATCGGATTTTAAGACTTTAAACTCCATTGATAAAACATGCATGTATATCTTTTGAAAACAATTGAATGCCAAATAACTTTTAATTTAATTGAAATCATTCTCCCCTCAATCAATGACATAGGTTGTTGATTGAGAGATTGATATTTTGACAAATAAGTCCGGATGATTATCAAAAATAGAGACTGAGTTATTTTTCAAAGCATTAGTTTTCAGCAGATAAATGTTTATAGAATCAGAGCATGGAATTTGAAAACATGGTAAACATGGCTCTGTTCTTTCTTTTAAAACCGGGTTATTGCCTGAAAATGACAATAAACCATTGTTTCTCTTTCTCCCAAATTTTTTTTTTTGATTTTTTATTTTTTGATTTTTTATTTATTTTTATTTTTTAAGAATTCGAGCAACATCTAAAGTCCCGTGTCATTCTTTGAATGACAACAAAAAGACCGTAGATATTATCGAAAAAAAACCATGACAAATTGACAAAATTAATTTTTTAAGATTTTTCGAATTTTTCAGATTTTTATGGTTTTTGAAGGTTTTATAATTTTCTATTTGATTTTGAGGGTTTTATAATTTTGTATTTTGATTTTCGAATAAATATTTACAAGAGATAGATGAAGATAGACCTTTACTCCTCGTCTTCCTCCCGAAGACGTTTGAGAGTATTCGGTTGAAGGCTTTTCAAACCAAGACGGGGAAGAATAAACTCAAAACGTTCTCTTGGAAGAGCTTTGGTGAAGATGTCGCTAACCGATATTCGAGACCTCACAAAATATAGTTCCACCACACCTCTTTCCACTTGTTCCTTAATGAAATGATGTCGAATGTCGATATGCTTTGCTCTTGAGTGTTGAACGTTGTTGCATGAGAGAGCAATAGCACTTTTATTATCACAAGATGAGAGGATTTTGTTGAATTAAAAGCCATAGTCAGATAATTGAGATCTCATCCATAAGATTTGAGCACAACAAGATGACATGGCTATGTATTCACCTCTGTAGAGGAAATAGAAGTACTCATTTGCTTCTTTGACGACCCGCTCACAAGCTTATCACCCAAAAACGAGCACCTCGATGTACCGACGCGGTATCTTGACAACTCGCATGATCGGCATCTGCATAGGCCGTTAGTGACATACCGGTGTCCTTCGGGTACCATAGTCCCATATTGATGGTTCCTTGGAGATACCGAAAGACCCGCTTAACCGCTTCAAGGTGCTTTTTAGTAGGCTTAGCCTGGTATCTAGCACACATGCAAACAAATAACAAGATGTCGGTCTACTAGTGTGAGGTACATCGTGGATCCAATCATACTACGATATTTCGTTTGGTCAATCATGATCCCCGAGTGGTCCTCATCTAGTTTGGTTCGATCAATCATGGGGGTGTCAACAAGGTCACTTGAATCAAATCCAAATTTCTTTAAAATCTCATTTGCATATTTAGATTGATTTATGAAAATGCCTCCGGGACTTTGTGAAATTTGTAATCCCAAGAAAAATGACATTTGTCCCATCATTGACATTTGAAACTTTGAACTCATTTCATTTGAAAACGATCACATTCCATTGGGTCTGTCGAGGCAAAAATAATATCATCAACATAAATTTGAACATGAGTTAAATGTTTGCCGACTTCCGGTGAACAATGTAGGATCAATCTCCTTTGCTAATCCGGTTGATAGAAGAAACTTTGACAGTGTATCATACCATGCCCTGGAGCTTGCTTTAAACCGTAAAGAGCCTTCTTCAGACGATAAACGTGAGTAGGATGCTCTTGATTCACAAATCCTTCAGTTGGCCGACGTGACGACTTCTTTAAGATCTCCGCTTGAAATGCCGTCTTCACATCCATCCGATAGACTACCATGTTCTTACTAGCAAAGATTAGCCAAAGATTCTGATTGCCTCGATTCGAGCAACAGGAGCAAAAGATTCTTCAAAGTCTATACCTCCTCTTGACGGTATCCTTTAGCAACTAATCGAGCCTTGTTTTTCAACACATCACCATGCTCATCAAGTTTCACTTTGAAGATCCATTTAAGAGCAATAATCATAGCACAATCTGGAGCAGGTACTAACTCCCATACATCAAGTCGATCAAACTCATGAATTTCATCTTGCATGGCATTGAACCAGTTATCTTCATTCATGGCGGTTTTAACATCTTTTGGTTCGATCTTAGATAGTACGGAGTTGAAGAAACACCATAAGGCATCGGTTGCAAGTTGTTTCCGGGTTGATACAGAACGAGAGGGATTTCCAATGATGTTGTCTAATGGATGATCGTGAGTCCATTTTCTAAGGTGTTCATGTGGTAGTTGTTGAGGAACCGAGGTAGCGAGTCGATGTCTTCAAGAAGATGGTTCGATGATGATTCAGAGAGCAAATATGTTTTCAAATGGAGCATCTTCAGTAGTAGCAAAGGGATTAACTTCATCATTGATGCCATAAACATTTCCATGATGTACATTTGAAGAATGATGATTTGTTGATGAGATCAAGGATCAACAGCAGTGCTTCTTGACTTAAAGATATTGAGACCAAGGATTGACTTCATTCACAGGAATATGAGCATCTTCAGTTGTAGGGATCAACACCTCATTAGTAATTGAATCATACAGTTCATCAAACATAGGATCAAACAATTTCTTTAAATCATCTTCGGATGGAGGTACATATGGAGTTTCTTGAGAAGAGTTTGGAACAAGAGATGAACCAATGGGACTGTTTTGAAGTGCGGGTCCCGAAATGGATTGTCCAGAGCCATTTGACCGGTCACTCATCAAACGTAACGCGAATGGTTTCCATGATATTTCGGGTTCTTTTGTTATAGATTCGGTATCCCCTTTTGTTTGGTGCGTATCCTACAAATACTCCAATGTCAGCTTTAGCCCTAAGTTTCCCTAAGTCTTGACCCTCATTAGTTGGATAACACAATGCACCAAACACACGAAGGAAAGAGAGATTAGGTTTTCTGTTGTGGACAAGTTCATATGGTGTCTTTCCATGAACAATGTGAATCAGGGAACGATTTTGTGTGTAGCATGCAAGTGGCAATAGCTTCACCGAGAAACATTGGAACTTTTGAGTAAATCAGCATTGTGCTAGCGGCTTCTACAAGAGTTCGATTTCGCTTTCAACTACACCGCTCTGTTGAGGAGTTCGTGGAACACTTCTTTGATGGCTGATTCCAATGCTTTCATAGAATTCACTAAGTTGTTTGTTAACAAACTCAGTTCCCATTGTCCGTCCGGATAATTCGACGGTTTTGTTAAGTCGAACCTGCAATGCTTGATGAGTTTGATGATGATATCAGGAGTTTCATCCTTTGTCCTTAAGAACTTGACCCATGTGAATCTAGAGTAATCATCAACTACAACTAACACATATTTCTTCCCAAAGATATTCGGCACTCTCATTGGTCCACATAAATCCATATGAATTGTATGAAGAACTTCGATGACAGAGTTAGTAGGTTTGGGTTTATGGGCATACTTCTTGCTTTTTCCCAATTGACATGTGAACAAAGATGATCCTTTTCATACTTTAGTCTAGGTAAACCTACAACTAAGTCCTTTCGGGAGAGATCATTGATGGTGCCGAAGTTCAAGTGATTGAGACGTCGATGCCATAACCATGACTTTGTTTTGAAGCCTTTGACAGCAAGCAAATTGGAGAAGACTTCATCATATCTTCTATAGAGATGGTGTAAAGATTTGAACCACGAGTTCCTTTTAAAAGTTCCTTACCATCAAGATCTCTAACAAACAAGTATGTTTTCTCAAGGCTACTTCTAGATCGAATCACGAATTGACCAACAGAGAACAGATTATGACACAAACCTTCCACATAGTATACTCTAGAGATAACACTATCACCAACAACATAATCACCATAACCCATAATTGCACGAAATGATCATTACCGAATCTAACAGTCCCGATGAATTTGCTCACGAAGTTCATGAGCCGCGACCGGTCTCCGGTCATATGCTTGGAACACCGAGTCCGGTACCACGTAACGATTTGAATGATCTGCAGTTGAACACGCACAAGAATGGATAATCGATAATTGGGATCCCTATGCAAGAATGGGTTCCATTTGGTTGGTAACAATGATTGGAACACCCACATCGAAAACGAAACATCCATATCGTAGAAGCAATGGAATCATTGGGAATAGATGCAATGTCGGTGTCTGTATTTGACCTATTCAAAGTATGTTCACTTCTTAAGGGAATAGTTCTACCAAGAGGCATCCATTTTCTAGTGGGCATAATCTTAGCGGTTTGAGAACAAAACTGATTATTCTTATGGCCAAAAGGTATCCAATAATAACCTATCTTTATAAAAGTTCTTCCCGTGGGTTTCCACTGTTTTCTAACAATCTTTCGCTTTTGCCTTTTTGCCTTATTTGCACGATTATTAGCATTAACAATTTTAATAGGGCATTTGACAGCATTAGACAAAGCATTCACACCACATTCATGATTAGCAACGTAATTCAAGCAGCATCATTACAAGGTTTGCAAATAGTATCGAATTCTAATTAATTACAGTACGCCTAAGGCTAATACTAGAATCAACACGATTCCTTTTATTCAACTCAAGCTTAAAGTTCCTAGATTGGTCTTCTACTCTCTTCCAATGCACATTCTTAGCTTGCAAGGTCCTATCATTCCTTGTATTGTCTTGAGACTTTGACCGCCGCTTTAAAGTCACCGATTACTCATGTAGATGGAATGGGAACATTAGTTGGTTGATCTAATTTTTGCATTCCTGAACTTGATGTGCAAGGATCAGAAGTACTAGAAGGCACATTAGTGTATACTTTAAGACTGTGATTTGAGCTTTTTGCGGGCACACTAAAGTTCACTTTCTTAGCACTAACATATCCGGAATCTGAACTACTTGAAGGCACATTAGTGTTTCCTTTCTTAAGACTGGGCATAGAACGGATTTCTGCTTGGCACTAGGCATAGAACAAGGCATCACAGCTTTGCCTTTTGCACCTAAGGTTAAGGATTTGGGACATGTGGCAATTACACATTCTAGCAACTCTTGAGATCGTTTGGCCGGGAGGCAAGCAAACCTAATTTCACTATCAAGAGGTTTGTTAATGAAATCCTCTTCGACAATCTCACGGAGACATTCTAGACTATCCTTAAGGTGAGCACAGATTCATGAAAAGCATGTTCATTATTCCTAAGATGAGGAGGAATATATTTAACATCACAAGTGTATTTGCGTCTAAGGGTGACTTTGAGACAACATTCTTATTGAAAACAAGTGGCGCTTTCCCATTTCCTCGACTTCTCAGATTCTCAATTTCCTTTTGTAAAGACGTTATTTTTTCGTTGTTTTGGTCACGGGTGACTTTTATTGAATCATATAACTCTTTAAAATGTCGCTTAACTTTTTCATTTTCTTCTAGAAAACTCTCGTTTCCTTTTGTAAGGCATCAACTAAGTTTTGAAGATGAAAAGTTTGAGAATTCTGAGAATCTAAAGGAGGAGGCATTTGGGAGCCTGTCATATTGTTCGTTTGACCCTTTAATTGAGAGATTTGGGCTTTCAACTTTCTCGATCGTGTTGCAATGAGCTTGAATCTGTTCATCACGCTTGTTAATTTGAAAATCATGATCAAACTCGAGCATCCGACGATGTCTTGATATCTGAAGTTTTAACATTTTCTTTAAGATGTTGATATTTTAGTTGTAAATTAAAATGCTCAACTTCCAGTTTAGAAAAATGTTTAACCAAATTGTCGTGATCATCCAGTTCAATTTTCTCGCTTAGTTTAGAATTAGTTTTTTCAAGCTCAATGACACGATCATGGGAGACTTTCAGGCCACAGATAGTTCATGAAATTTGGAAGCATTAATAGAGCAATTTGAAGCGGTGAAAAAGATATCTTGAGCAACACATTCAGTAATAAGAGTCTCATTTAATGTATGCAAGTTCTTCCTCTCAATCTCATTATATTTTAGTGCACGCTCATAATCACTAACTTCAACTACCATTGCATCAAATTCCTTTTCCATTCCCTTGATATCGGTTTCTATCCCCTTTTTAAGACTCTCAAAGTGATCTTTTAGAAGTTTAAAGAAAGGCATGACCTCAGCTAAATAACATTCTTTCATTTGCTCAAAACCCCTTTCTCCTTCCGTTATACCAATGGGTGTGATCCTTTTCTTGCAAGTTTTCTCAAAATCAACAAATAGTTGAAATATAACATATTGGCTAATTAAGGTCTTGCTTTTAGTGGCAATTTTTCTAGGAACAAGATGCATTGGTGTATTAGGAGGATACACAGATTGCTCTAGGCATTTTCCATAGGGAGGGTTTGTTTCAACAATATTTTCACTTGCTTATCTAAATCCTTTTTCCGTAAAACTTGTTCGGGAGTCAACAATGTCCGAGGCTTAAACATGTTCAAGGAAATCCAGTTTTCCTTTTTGTAGTCATGGGGAGTGATAATTATTTTTTTCTCTTTGCATTTAGGATCATCTAATTTTTTGTTCATCCTTTCCCTAGTGACTTCATCGATTTCTTATCTTCCTCAGTGCACTCAACGCAACTAGGTTTCTATCTAGGTTTAAGAATCTCATTCCCATCATAGATCACACTTTGAGCTGCTTTTGCTATCTTTCCGTAATTCTCGGGTTGGGTTTATCTAAAATGGGAACACTATGCTTATCGCTTAGGACTCTATGTTTAGTGACCATGTGAGCAGTTTGAATGGTGTTTCCTTGTATGTACAACTTGTTTTCAAGTTTGTTTTTCAAAGTTTTGAGATTAGAAAAATCTCTCAAGAGTTTTGATTCCTTTGCATTAAATTCTTGCTTAAGCATTTTCACATTTTCTTGAAGTTCTTGTTTTTGCTTAGCGGTTTTAGAAAGTTTTTCTTGCAAGGAATTTAATTCTTGTTTCAATACTTCTTCTCTAAAATTACTTTTTCTAATGATTGTACGCACTTGGTCATCCATTTCCTCCTCACGAGTGGTCAACTCAAATTTAGCACGTTGTTCATAAATAGCAACACGCTCTTTATAGGCATTTAGTTCAAATTACGGAATCATCGGGGCACATGCAGGTATTCATCAAAAACATAGTCATTGTTGACCGCAGAAGATGCATCACTTGGTACAACTTCACTTTCACTTTGTTTCACATATTGATCATATGGGACAATATTGATATTACCCATATTTTCAATATTTGATTCAATAGTTTCATTGAATGTACTTTGTCATGCATCTTTTGCACATCAAGATCATCGATAGTTTTAATACCTCGAGATGAGTTTGTCTTGGATGGGCCACTAGTGGTGAAGAAGAGACCTTGGGAGAAACCATTGGAGAAATGCTAGCCATAAAATTGTGTGTGCCGTAGGTCCATCATCCACATCAGAGTCGTATGCATCACAATCGGCGACTTGAAAGGCATTCTGATGATTGTGACCTATCTCCTGAATAGGCTGCTCATCCACATCGCATCATAGGTCTTGGCATTGCCCTCAGCTAGAAACAACAATTCCTCTTCATCCAAAGCAGCACCATTGTCCCGAGCTTGTACAAGCAGATCTTATCTCTAATCAAGATTCGTGGACGCTTTGGAGATGTGCAGTTCCTTGCAATGTGTCCCTCACCACCACACTTATAACATTTGATTGGCTTAGCTTGACCTTGGTTACCATTCCTTCCTCGATTCGGGTTGCCAACATAACCTCTACCAGCTCCACCTCTTCCCTGATCATACTGTCTTTCCTGAACTGGTTGCACCACGATCCTTCCATCTTTAACAAGTGGCTTGATTGTGTGGGTTAGATGTCGCTCGAGGTTGTTGTTGGTATGTGGGAGAGAATTCATGTTTTGACTAATCAGAAGAGCTAGTTGATTAATGAAGTTACCCACGTGTGCATCAAAGATCGCCTTGTTTGAACATAGGATTAGGAATGAGTTTGTGATTACCATTACCCATGGGTATGACTTGTGATGCTTTGGTTGTGATTCCGATGTTTGAGTAGAAGGCGGTTGAGTCATTAGACGAGCTTGTCTCTCCCTCGTTGGTTTTGAACTGATTGAGAATCAATTTTTCAAACATAGCATGTCTCTCATTCTCAAGGAGGAAGGCATAGAGTTGCTCATAGTTTGTATTCTTCAATCCTTTAGTGAGCTTCACAAAGGTGACAAACTTGTGCCATTCGGGATTCATGTTGTTCACAAATTTTGAGTTCACCTGAATGTTAGGCATAGTCATTCTGATGTTCCTCATGTCATTCACTAACTTATGAAATCTCACATAGTACTCATAGACACTCTCATCCGGTTTCATCTTGAAGTGTTCAAATTCATCATAAAGTTGGGATTCTCTGTCTTCCATAGTTAATTCAACCTCGAGAGAAGCATCTTAACATTATCCCATACTGCCTTTGCATCGTGTTATGATTGATCACTTGTAGATGTCTTTAGGAAGACCTTGAAGAACAATGTTTGAAGCCCGATATCAAGATCGAATCTCTTTTCTCCTTATCATCAAGCTCATCATACATTTTAGGTCTGTCCATTCCGTAAACTGGAGTACCATCTTCATTAGTATCAAGTATGTCTCTAGTCGTCTCAACTCGATATGGTCCTTCATCAATGGATTTGAGAATGTTGACACCATTTTCCTTCCCAAGGCAAGCATACTGATTCGTTGAGCCCAAGAATCGTAGTCAGCCTGTCAAGCATGGGTGGACGAGTATCCGAGCCACCGCTTGAACATCCTCGCAACAAAGGAGATGATAGTAGGAACGTTGGTAGACATGTTACAGATTATACGGGATTTTATAACTCTATGATTAAACCGGGAAATAGATTCTTTCACGGATTTTACTAAATCAAGAGAAAACCGTAAACAATCACTCAAGTCGCTAGAAGATAATGCACTAAGTCGCTAGAAGATAATGTACTAAGTCGCTAGAAGATAATGCACTAAGTCGCTAACGCTTAATTCGCTACACCACTAAGTCGCTAGAGTCCCAAGTCGCTAGACAAATGCAAGTCGCTAGTAGTAACTCGCTAAGCCTCAAGTCGCTAGCAAAATTTTGGCAAAGAATTCGCTACTCAAGTCGCTAAAGATACAAGTCGCTAAAGAGCAACTCGCTACCGATCAAGTCGCTATCACCAAGTCGCTACCCGTAGTGGAGAGTCCACTACTTGTACTTTAAATCGCTAGATCTAAGTCGCTAGGTTTAGAACTGTAACTCGCTACAAATTTGTAAAGCAAGTCGCTACGAAGAAACTAATCCGTGAAGTAAGTCGCTAGCATGAAAACACCACATAAACATCACTTTTCAATCCAAAACAACCCAACCAAGATGATTCAAGCTTACCAAATGAAAACCTAAACACTTGTGATGATTCTAAACATAAAAGTACTAACAAAATCCAAACTTTAACACAGGAAATCAACCAAATGATGCAAAAACCACTAAACTTTTTCAAACTCAAAACCACCTAAAAACCACTAGAAATCCAAAGATGTGCAAGATATGATCTAACCATGGCTCTTGATACCAATTGTAGGATATTGGATTTCACATACACATCAAACCATAACACAAAGTAGCATATAGATGGAATTCTAGAGAGAGAAAGTTAGAGGTTTAGGGAACTTAGTGAGAGAAAGTGAAAGATATTATTATGAGCTCCAACTCTCTACCTTGGGAGGTAGAGAGTATTTATAGTCTTACATTAAACGCCACACAACGGGCTGTGGATCAGGCATACAGTGGGTAAAGACCCGTCTTTCCTCCACGGTGTTACTTAACTAAATACTACTTAACTTAAAATAACTACGACTAAGAGCTTTCTAATGATTACATATACTTGAGGTGACCGACACTTTAACTACTGGATTTTCCAAATCCTAACAGATGCCTTACATGTCTTAGCTTATGTGTCTTTGGATGATATTGTCTCAAAGAAGGATCATGTATCTGAACTTGTTCTTACTCTAGAGATTAAGGTTTTTACAAGAAGAAGGACCCAAAGGAGAAGGGCCAAGGAAACTACTAGAGTATCAGCATTTGAGAGGTTTGTCCAAGGTCGCCGTAGCTCTTTCGATCCCCTTGATACCTCCATTGTCACGATATACCGAGGTCCATGTTCCTTTGATATCAGAAGAATCCTCCTGATAATCAAGAGCATCGACGTCTATTCCCAATAGATTCCTTCGATGTCGCTAAGATTTCCTATTCCTATTCCCTCTTATCCCAAAGATACTCCTGATGATGTACCTGATCATTCCTCGGTGGATAAGGAAAGGCTCCTAGAGAAGAGGAATTGGATTCTCACCGCTTTCAAAGCTAACGTGCTAGGCTTCTTAGACTCATGAGATTGCAGAAATGATAGTGGCTGAGTAAAGGTTCAGCCGGTTATGATGCGATCTTCAAAGACGCATCACCCGCCCTGATCTAACCCAGAGGAAGAAAAGAACTTAATGATGCCTCTCACTCCATGTACCTGAAATTGGCAACAAATCGTGGGTAAATTTACTACTAATCCATCCCTCGCCCATCTGGGAATGCCTTGATTCGATAACTTTGATGCTAACATGATTGCCTTGGTGAATCGTAGAGGAAGAGGGCGATGCGAAAGGAAGGCTAAAGTTAAGAGAGATAAGCCTCCAACTCACGAGGAAAGGCAACACATGAGGAAATTGTAGAGGAATATGAGTTCTCGTATCTACAACAAGGGCGGACTATGACATATGTTAAAACCGCGATGAACAACATTAAGATTGAATAGAGAAAAATTCTAAGCAGCTTGAACAGGATGCATCAATCCTTATGGGTATCGAAGAGACCTCAATCTAACTTGGAAGGACCAAAGACTAAGAGATTGAAGTTTATTAAGGCTCCTGACGAGATTCTTGTTTCTACTGAAAGTGTTTATGTTCATCCTGAAGAGATTACTAAAGAGTCCACAGTGCTTAGTGAGGAGACTCCAAGAACATAAGCTAACATTGCTAGGGATACACCATTTCTGAACACACCTTTGGAGACACCAGCAGAAACAACTATTCCTGTTGAAGAGCCTCAAAGTATTCCTCCTGATGAAACACCAAGGAATCCTTTGGATATTCCTGTTTCTGCTGCAGAGGTACCACCTATTCATACTGATGGTGCACATCATCTTCCTACTGATGGTGATATACATGTTCCTACTAATGCTGGAATGACTATTTGTCCTGATGGTGCTCAGCATATTCCTACTGAGGGTGATAAACCTATTTCCACTGATGTCCCTCAGAACCTTTTTGCTGATACTAAGGAGGGTGTCGACTCGAGCACCCACAAGTAGTTCCTACTCCTGATGTTACTGGGTCAAGTGCTTCTTCTCCTTATTCCACTCCTGGCAGAATACAAAAAAGTTGTGCTAAGAAAAGGAGTTCTAGAGGATTTGATTTGCAGTTAATTGTTCCATCCATGTTGAAAATTACGATGAGCTCCTGATGAGGAACCGGTGTTATGATCCTTTTAGATCGGTGGGACCTCACCATCCATAAGGCTTTGATTAATACCATTTATAGAAGAGATGGGTCATTCAAGCATTTTTCTTTTCTCGAGTGAAATCCTACACCTCTAGTGGATAGACAGGATCTCATAAAGTTATATGGATTGGTCACTAGGTATTTTGAGACTCATCCTGCATTTGGTGCTGGTCTCTTTTTGTTGGGTGATCTGCATGTGCTGTTTGATTCTATTTATCGGGATGGTAAAGGGTTCAAAGTTTGGGATAGTCAGGAAACTTGGAAAGTATGGGCTTGGAAGTTTTATCGCACATGTTCATGTATGCTTTACAAACAAGGTGTGTGTGCATTATGTATATATGTTCTCGGATTTGCAGTATCCTTTATCTCTGCAGGTTATGACACAAATGCTAAAGCACAAGCTAGTGCTTCCTTCTGAACTTGTCGGAAATGATATGTTGCATGCAGAGCAGTTGGTTAAACTCATTAAGGACAGAATTCATGCTGCCAATGCTGCTGCTACTTCTTGAGTATGGTATCTGTTGTTATATATTATTTCCTTTCTTCTTTAGTTGTGAAATAAATAAAAAAAAAAAACCTTCTTTTTTGTATATATTGCTTGTATACTAACTTTTCTATTTGAGGATCATGTTGTGAAATTTTGTATTGTCCCACCTATGGTTCTTAACTCACCATGTCCTTGATGACAAAGAGTTTACTCACCATGGGGGTACGGCTCTGGTGGGAGTCCTCAAATCCGTTGATAGTTGCTGATTTACTAAAACTCAAAGGGTTTTCAATGTACCCTGGTCTCACACACCAAACATTGGCCACTCCATGAGCAAACGGATCTGGTAAAGAGATGTCAAATCCGTTGGATGGTTGACAATTTGCCAATAAATTGTATGGTGCCCAACTCACCATGTCCTCATAGATGAAGAGTTAGCTAGCCCACAATTTCATTGCTTGTGGTAAAGGCAGTGGAATACCATGGCTAATCCTGAGTTAACGGCTTCAGGTAAAGACAATTCAAACCGGATGGTCAGTGATGGTTTTCCAAAACCATTAGGTTTTCCAAAGACACCATTGATTCACGTTCTAAGTGTTGGAATTGGTTATTGGTTCACGAGGTGATGTCATGATTCCGCCAAAGAACTAGCTAGCCCAAGAGTGAGTAGCTACTTGGTAAAGGCTTATCAAATCTACCGGGTTACTATTGCCATCGGATCCCGATCTTTACCGTCATAGGAGTTGGATGGATTCATGGACTTCATTGCCGGTTTCTCGTGGTTTTAGGAATTGCTTTGCTGGTTACTTAGATTGCGCGATTCTTTGCAAGATTCAATCCTCGCGTGCTTTGCAAAGAATCAATCCGAAACTTGAAGTTAAACAAGTCAAATTCAAGTTTAGGGGAGGATTGTCAGGAATTATTGTAATTGTATAGAATGGTTCCTGCTGATCAGGTTCCTGCTGATAGTATTTCATTTCTGCTGATAGAATAGTCTCTGCTGTTAGCGCATGTTGGAATCACTCCTAAACCTTATTCAAGTGTTAGTTACTCATATGGAATAGTTAGCTTATTATGGCCTTTATGTTTGTTATTAGCCTTAAGCTTATGTAGAAGGCCCATGAGCTTAGGCCCAAGCCCATAGGAGAAAGGAAGGGACTAGGAGTGTTGCCCTAGCTCCCTCTCCCATAAATACTATGTAATAACCCTCACTTGAGGGTTAGTTGTTCAATATTTCTCTTCACTCATGCCCTCGCATAACCATTAAGTATATCGTGTGTGTGTGTGTTGGTTTATTGTTCAATCGCCTCTCTATCTTTCTTATAAGCCTGTGTTGTAAAACTAGTGACCTAACAGTGGTATCAATCGCCAAATAGTTGGGTTAACACTTTTGTTTTTGAAGTTTTTTTGTTTCTGGTCTTCTGCGTAAAAAGTAACGAGAAGCTTTGGCTCGCTTAAAAACTCGATTTTTCACTTTTCAATCCAAGATTCTTGTACTTTCAACGTTTTAAGGTGTTAAAATACGTGTTTTGGCAAAAAGTTTCAAACTTTATGCGTGGATCGTGTTTTTAAACTAGTTTTTATACGAGGGTTTCATCCTACACGTAACAGTTTTAAGAGCTTTGGATCATCAAGTTTCACACTTTTATGTCTTTTGGTGTTATTGAAGCTATTTCATCACACAAAAACTAGTTTAGAAACATCTTTGGGCATTATCACTTTTACTGAAAGTAATCCACTGCGTAGCAAAACCCTAAAACTACGCGTAAGGTTATCCTTGGTTTGATCTTCATTTTCATGGTGTTTATCCGTGCGTTTTCTTGCTTGGATAAGCCTGAAAATACGTCGACTTTGGATATCTTTTGCAATGTGAAGTGTAAAAGATCACTTGGGATAAAACCTAAAATTACGCGATAAGCATAAAGCTTACGCTAGAAATCTCACGCTTAAGATTCATCTTACGCCTAAGCCTAGTCTTACGCATAAGATAATCCTACGCTAACTTTCTACCTAACTTTGTGTCACGCATAACTTTAGCGTCTTTTCCCAACTTACGCGTAAGCTAAATCTACGCGTAACTCTTGATTTTTACGCGTAACTTTGGTGTTTTTACGCATAAGTGCTACTTGGCTATTGTGATTTCTACGCCTAAGGATACTTCATCAACAAAGGTTCATTCGACTACAAAGATCCATTTTTACCAACACAAGTTTATCAACATGTCACAACCACCATACTCTAACTATTTCCCTTACACTTATTCTCAACATCAACAACAACTAACTCCACAACATCAACAATGGAATCAACAACAAGCAATTTATCAACAACAATTTAATCAACAACATACTCCACAACTTGTTGCAATTCCACAACCTCAAATGGTTCAACCACCACTAAGTCTTCAAGTTCAACCCTACACAACCGAATTCAATCAACATCCATCAAGGAACTCTATGAAGGAACCCACTTGGTTTGCAAAGATGTGTGAAGCTTTAAGTAGTCAACAATCAATTCATGAGGCTGGATCACTTGATAGACCTCCAATGCTTACTCCAGGAAACTACGATCAATGGGTGATAAGGTTCTTTAGGTTTTGTGATCTGAAGCAGCCACATGGAAAGTTCTTAAAGAAGGTTATCTTGGAAGGTCCATTTCAGATGCCTCTTGTGTATTACCCCGATCCTAATGCTATTCCTCCAAGAGATGAACAAACAACATTGCTCACTTTGTGCACTTGAATCCTCAAGAACTTCTACACTATGAAGCTGATGAACTTGCAATTCAATACATCCTCTTAGGATTACCAACCCAATTCTTGAAGTGTTGATGCTCAAAAGACTACAAAGGAAATGTGGGATCATATTCATCTTCTTATGGAAGGATCTGTACTCAATCGGGAGGATTTGGAATCCAAAATTTACTTGGCTTATGAACACTTCATGATTGAACCTCGAGAGACACTAGAGTCTTATCATCATCGCTTTTTAGACATCATCAATGATTTGGATAAACACAACATCATCATGCCAAGAATTGCGTGAATACTAAGTTCATGAATAGTCTTGGTTCTGAATGGGAGAAGTATGTCATTTTTCTCCGTCAAGCGAAGAATTTGCATCATTCTACATATGGATTGTTTATGACATTACTTGAAGCCTCAAGAAAAGGAAGTTGATAGGGAAAGGATTCTCCGTGCTCAAATTGCTCCACCGACACATCCGAAAATCAACAACTTGCCTTATATGCTCAAAATAGTTATTCTCCTCAACCAGCAACTCAACCAAGTGCTACAATCACACCATATGATCCTTCACAGCCTCAATCTCAACAAACTCAATTGATTCCATACAACAACAACAATGCTCAAGCACTTGTCACGTTGAAGCTAATGAGGAATCGATCCGTTCAAGCATTGCAACAAGTATTTGCTATGATTGCTAATGCCTTTAGCCGTTATACCAACAAATCCAACAACCGTATTCGTTCCTCATCTAATACAAGGAATCGAGCTGTTGTGAACAATGGATGAGTTGAAGTTCAATCATTGTTATGGTTGTCAGCCGATGGGGTGGTCAAGGGTTTAATGCTGTGGGTAGGAATAACAATAGAGCTCAAGTGGTGGAACGGGGAAATGCTCAGAATGGGTTGAATGGTCTTCGATGCTACAACCGCAATGAGAAGGACACTGGCTAATGCATGCCCAAAGCCAAGGACTAGGGCGCTGCTTATTTCAAAGAGGCTCTTCTTTTGGCTTTAAGGATGAAGGCTGTGGAACTCTCACAGACAAAGAGCGAGCTTTATGGCAAATGCGATTTCGGATGATGATATGGAGGACTTGCGAGGCCAATGCATTTGTTATGTTGATGGCTAATATGCATGAATTACACATGAGTGACACGCCCAGTGTATGACATGATGGCTTGTCTCGGTACCGAACAAACCATGTTTATCTCTGATCTCATATCTCCGCCAACATCTGAATCCGGCAAGGCTCGGAATGTTCAAAATGCGCCGTCCACATCTCATTCTGACGATTTTCAACTAGACCCGTAGTTATATTTGACGATCAAGATGACCAAATGGTTTCCCTTGATAATCAAATTGACCCCGTGGTTATACTTGAGGATCTCAATAATGATCATGTTGAGACTCACGTTGAACACGCCGAACGTTTGCCTCATCCAGATTTTGCTCGTTTAATACAAGACCAACAGACCATAGTGGAAAAATGTCATGCCATTAATCGAGGACTTGAAAAGCAAAAATGTTAACCAAGGATTTTGAATGTTTACAAAAGCAACTCAATTTTTTCAAAACTCAAGAAAAAGCGTGGAAAGCGGTTTTGAAGCGACCTTTGCCAAATCTCATCAAAACGAAAAATATTTAGAGAGACATATGCGTTGATCTAGCAGCGAAGAATGCTTTGTTGTCCGAAATAGAACAAGCTCGAAACATGAACATAAAAGCAAATTAACGCTCTCACCTTGAAAATCAAAAGCTAAGGCTGAGTTGTTAACTTGTCAAAAACAGTTCTCTGCATACAAAAAGCATTCAACGAAACGAATAGATGATCATCTTGAAGAAATCATCGGCTTGCAAAACAAACTTAAAGAGTTTAAAAGTGTTGTTTACAAACATGGCGAGTCGGTCACGGCCATTGAAAAGTTTACTTTAAAACCCAATCCAAATGGATATGGACCGAATCTTGCGGATTACAAACCTAAGCTTTCAACCAAAGCATTCAAACAAAATCACGAAGTTTCCGGCACGAGAATATAAAATTGATAATTTCATATGAGTGTTGTTGAATATAATCGCCAAGAGGAATTAGATGCAGAAGACGAGAGTCGATCAAAATTAGAAAAAGTTGTTTGCAACAAACCTTTTAACTATTCAAAAGCGGTCACTTTCGTCACACCAACGGATTCTTCTAAAACACCAAGGATTATCATAAAACGCTGAGTCTTGAATGATAATCCCAAACCAGATTATGCACAAACTTATGGTCCTTTACCTTCCATCGGTGAAGTAAACTCAAAACACGAAAATCTAAAAATTCTCGAGATATTTTGACATTTTCATGGCTGACCTCAAAACTTTACAACATGAGATAGAATATCATTCTGAAATCATAGTTTAACACTTTCAATCGCCTAAGTAGCGAGAACAAAGAGACATTTTTCGTAAAAATCTTTTTACCAAATGTTAAAAATTTGAAAAGTTGTGCATTGTCTTGGGAAAGGGACTTTCATAAGTGATTGGTGCAAAACCGTCAAGTTATCTCACACAAGCTAGCCACTTGTGAATGGCTAACCGTAAGAAACTTAAAACAGGTCAAACACCAAATGCAATTTAAGATCAGAGGAATATAGTGGATTCCTGGGTGCGTTAAGTCTCACGCGAGGAGGATGAATTGGTGTTTAACACGGTCAGATGTGAATAATCACTATAGGATAGTGATCGTAAGGTGTGATTGATAATTACACCTAAAGAGAAAGTTTGTAAATTACAGGGCTTAAATGCAAATTAAAGAAAATTAAAAAGCTAAAATATATTAAATAAACGCTATCACTATTTTTAAAATGATGAACGTTTAAAACCTAAAACGTCACGTTTAAATAAAATTACGTGAACGCATTAAAAATAAAACGCATGAGTTTTAAGAAATAAAAGACCTACAAATATGAAAATGATATTTTACAATCCTAATAATAAAAGAAAATTATTAGAAAAAAGAAAATTATTTTTACAACTATTTATTTAATTATTATTAATTAAAAACTATTTATTAAGTATTTAAAATGCACTAAAATATAAGAAAATACAAAATTAACTTAGAAAAATGAAATTATAACTTAGAAAAATCTAAAATATGATAAAACTTATTTTAAATCTGAAAATATATTTTTTAGAGTTTTTATGTATTTATTATTAATTTAATACTATTTAAAACTAATTAAAATGCTAGAAAATACTATTTAAACCAAGAAAATTATGAAAAAATATTTTTTTGGCTTTTTATATTTATCTTAATCTAGGAAAATTGAAAACATATTTTTTTAAACTTTTCTCGATTTATTTGTATTAAAAGCTATTTAAAAGGATTAAAACTGCTTTTAAATAAGGAAAAATACTAAACAAGATGGAAAATCTGAAAAATTCAGGAAAATACTAAAATATTATTCTTAATCTATGAAAATATAAAACATATGCTTATGAGGAGGAAAATGCAAGCTGCCTGGATTGGCTTATAATAAGCACTTCAAAATAAGCCAAAAGCCACCACAGAGTACCAGCATCACAGGGTTACCTAAATTATACTAAAACCTCTAGTAAGCAACCTAATCCAACTACTCTATACCTCTGGGAAGCAGGATACAAGTATATGATGCCAAATACACTATCTACCAAAACAGTTTTTACCCACCAACTTGCGGCTTAAAAATTAAGCCACTTGAATAAACAAGAAATCTAAAGCCAGATATTAAAATCTTAAGTTGACCTAGCAAAGGGCTTGTAAACCAAAAATTAGCTACTCACAAGTTCTTATGAGCTTATGGAGAACTCTTGCAAGTTCTCACCATCCCACGGTTCTTCAATGCACAGGCATGTTTTTGAGAAGGGTTCAAAAGAAGCAAAAGAAATAAGCAGTTAATAAGCTAAGGTGGAGAGAGCTACTATTTTTCTAATTTATTTAAGCAGTTAAAATTTAATATCCCAGAAGATTATAAGCTAAAACTTAATAATAAACACACAATAAAATTCTAAAGTTTATTCAAAAAGCATTTAGAAATTTTGACTTTTTTAAGTTATGAACTAGTTTGACTTTAATGAACTTTGATCCAAGTCTAAACATCCATTATGTTAAGTTAAGGTGTAATAAGACTATAATAAGCTATGCTAACAACTTTTAAGCTATTTTGATGAGTTTTGCACTTTGACTCTTAACAATTAGCGTATTAAGATGAGATCAAAGGTGATTTGACTTTTATTTAAACAAGGCAATCGGTTTTATGGTATGCTTGAGTTATTAGATGTGCAAGTGACATGAACAATAAACAACCACATAAACAACCTATATTACGAATAATCAAGGCAAATCCAAACATCCTTTCAAAATATTGTTTTGATGATTTTCAAAGTAAAATACTGATTAAGACCATGTCATGGATTCAGAACCTTGTATTATCATTAAATAGGACTAAAGAAGCATGAAATAACAGCAATAGCAACATAAAACTTAAGATTATCAATTATGCTAATATGATCATGTAAAAATAAAAAAATTTAGTAACTATAAATTAAAAAGAGCTAGCTATCTGTTTTATTGGTTAATTTGACTTAATTATCACTAATGAACAATAAGTCACAGAGATTAAAGCTACTAATTAACTAAAATAGTTAAATTCCAAAATGATCAAAAAGGCTTACAAGATGGATTTGAGCACAACCTGAGGCCTGAGGCTCAAAGATCATACCCTAATGCTTCCCAAGAAGCTCTAAACCAAAATGCAATCCAAGATTAGCTCTGCTCCAACTTTGAACATCACTTCCATGTATTTTTTTATTTTTATCTAATTAATGTGTATTTTGGTGATTTTTACTTGTTTTTGCTTCTATACAGATTTTTAAGGTTTCTAAAAGCTTGAATAAGCTTTCTAGGAGCTTATGTGGCTTATTCAATCCTTACTAACAACTAGAAACAACATTTGAACACTCATGAGATTTTTGAAATTTGAAAACAAATGCCTGGCGAAATTTGAACTTGAACGAAGTTTTATTATTGAAAAGGATTCAAAACACATTAAGATTACTTACAAAGGTACTTGAAAGCTTTAAAATACACCGAAAGGTAAAATTAACTAATACTGATATTACCTAAACTAATTTTACACTACTACTCTTTCTCCAGCTCGCTTTTCCTTCTCTTTTATAGCATTTTGAGACTCCCCATAAGCTTAATCGAAGTTATTCCCACCACCATTGATCTCTGAACATATCTCAGGTCATTGATTTGCAAATTGGCCAAAAGTCATTTGTGACGTTTTATCAATTAATGCATTTTGGTGGGATGTGGAGGTGTTAAGAGTGGTTAGACAAGTGGTGGAGATAAGATTGAAAGGTGGAAAGTGGTAGTGAGGTGGAGAAACCACTGGTTTCGTGTATGCGAGGGTGAGGGAGAGGAGGAACATGGTGAGCGGTTTTCTTTTATTTAAATTTTTGGGCCGGGTTTGGTATTTGGGCTGGGTTGGATTTGGGTTGTAATATTACAAATGGTCCGTTTGGTATATTAAACACAAGGACCATAAATGTAATTTTCTGATTTTTTGAAGGACTGAACTAGACAAGTTTCCAAATTATTTTCAAGGACCAAACATGCCAAATATAATAAACTAAGGACCATACATGTATTTATTTTCCATTTAAAATGTCCAAGGGTCTTTTATGTCATTTTTGAAACTTAAGGGACCAAACATGTAATTTTCAAAAGTTCACCATAAGGACCAATTTTGTCATTTATGAATAGTACAAGGTTTATTTTTGATAAATTTCCATTTTAAATTCACCAAGGACTATTTTTGACATTTTTCAAAGTTTAGGGACTAAAGTTGTCATTTTGTAAATTTTAAACTTTAAAGGGTTTATTTTGACAACTTTTGAATCCTATGGACCTTAAATGACATTTTACAAGTTTTGAATTACCAAGGGGGTACTGTTTTGACAACTATTGAAACTTGGGGGATTATAACTGCCAATTATGCAAACTTGATACGTTTTTCATCTGATTTTGATATTTTTGCATTTAAAACACATAAAACACTTATTTGTGATATTTTCATCATTTTGATACATTTCTGAGTGTTTTCAGATGTTTTTGCAGTTTAAACTGTATAAAAATGATGAGTATTTAGACACTCATCAATCCCTCACACTAAGATATTGCTAGTCCCTAGCAATGTTTTATGAAAAGTTAATGGATTTTATCTTTTTACCAAAAGCCATTACTTCTAGAGTAGCCAATTGTTTTAGTTCAAGTAAGAACTTTGGTACAATGATAACCAAATGATTTTGAGCAAATCACCGCCTTATAACGGATTTGATTTGTCTCCTACCGTAAGCTTGCTTCGACTAGCCAAATCTTAGATAAAATATCTTGGTGAGTGACATTATGGATTTTAACCGCTTTACCACAAGCCATAAACTTGCTTGGCTAGCCAACTTTTTCACTAATTAAAAGATATGGTGAGTTGATCACCATACAATTTTGGGCAAATTGCAAGCCATAAACGGATTTGAGATATCTTTACCAAGAGCCGCTTTGTCTCTCGGATTAGCCAATCCTTATGTGGGTTAGACATGGTGGACTGATTACCATTTGTTGTGTTTAGTACATAGTACTTCCACTAAATAAAAAATTTAAAATTTGGCCATTTTGGGGAAAAAGGGACTAAAAGGGTACATTTATGATCAAATTCGCGAGAATTTCCCCCCCACACTTAGAAATGAATATTGTCCTCAATATTCAAAGTCCTGGCTATTATGCCAATCCTTGAACATAAAAAGATAACATTACTAGCTAAGTGTGGAAACACAACAATTATTCTCTTTTTTTAATATGTACAACAATTTTCATTCATTTTTTTTTTTTTTTTTTTTTTTTTTATATGAAAACTTATATACAACAACGGGGCATCTCCCCCACACTAGGGTGGTACTCATGGGTGAAAACCCATGTAGTGCTTGCTAATAATGTTTTGATTCCCCGAGTCACTAGCTTGACTCGACCCCGCATTAATTGGTTCATTGGGAAGTAAGTGGAAGAGACAATCTCCATCGGACTTTCACTTAAAATGTTTGTATAAACATTTAAGCACGTGAAAGTTCCACACCGATAAGATATAGATAGAACCGCTCAAAATGATAAATAAAAATGCGATAAAATAGTGTCTTCTATTCTCAAGGAGGAAGAACAGGAGAAGCTACGGGATAAGTGAAGAAGAGAAAGAAAGTCATGATAAAAATCTTGACTAACTCATCATCATCCAAAGGAGAATTCATAATAGCATGAATTTCATCTTTTAAGCTCAATTGGTCTAGACATATCCCGGGTGTGTCTAGATCAAAGTAGAAGTTATCATACTCCTGTAGAGATATGATATGAGTGAGTTCACGGAGAACTCCTCAAAGGCTAATGATTCATATTGAGGATTGATTTGAGTGAGTTCACTGGGGAACTCCTCAAAAGTGAATGATTCATAATCGGGAGAGAATTATGAGAATGAGAAGTGGTAATACCACTAATCTTCTCTCCATATGATCAAATGGAACGCTTTGCATTTCGAATAGAATCATTGAACAAAAGTTCACTATCCTCAAAGGGGATAGGATATGAAGTAGGCTTTCATTAAAACCCTCGATTATAGAAATGAGAAGATTAACATTCAATAATGTAAGACGAAGAGCTTCGCCTTGGATTATTTCTTCATCATTCTCTTCTCCTAAAATGCATTTCAGGAAAGGTAATTTTCCACAAATCGATGTCTCCACAAGATAACGAATCGTCATCATTAGAATCGGAGAACATCTCAACATGATTTTTTGGGAAGACAAGAGGGGTAGGGATATCACACAAATGCTCGAGAATTCCCTGTGACTCTCTTGGGATTGGGACAAGGTTCTCAACACTAGACTTTTATGAATTAGTCCATTCCTTTTCGAACATCGTCAAGAAGCTCATCCCCCATGTTTAGAGAGAGTGAGTGGGAGCTTTCGGTGTGATAGCGATTGTTTGAGAATGAATCTCAAGCCGGAATATCCAGCGATGAACTTGATGAATCTTTATAAAATTGTAGGATACCAAGTGCATCCTCATCATCACCGTCTATCGAATAAAAAGCGAAAATTGAGAGCTAGATCCGGTGCTTTTTCTTTGCAATTAATTCCCTAATAGATTTTTCAAAAGCAATTTGGGAATTTATTTTAGCGTACCTACTCTTGACTAGCAATTCTTCCATGGATTTCTCATGAATTTTGAATGACGGGACATTGTGGGAGCGGAGATTTGTCAAAACCGGAAGGTTGACATTGATAATCATCATGAGGACCCCACAATGTACACAGAAAACTGGGAACATTATGAAATGCTTGTTTTACTCAACTCCTCGCCTTCTTTTCATTACTCGAAGCTCTAGATAAGTGTCTTGTTGGGTTTCTTTGAGGAGTTTGAGTCATTTGGCAACGTGGAGGTTGGTCGTGATATGGATAGTCGTAATTGTTACAAGGAAATGGATTCTGTTTGACAATCGAGCAGAAATGGGGACCTCATTTCGCTCTCAAACAAAATGATTGTTGTGGTCGGGTCATGTGAGTAATATGGAATTTGGTCATTTCCAAAGTCCTCGAAAAGTGTTACCTTTAAAACCGCTCAGAAAACAAACGTGTTTCCTGGTTGACACTCAAATCCTTGGTGAGGACCTCCACAAAATTCACTGCAGCGATGTTGATTATATGAAGATAAGTCGGCCGTGGTGGGTAATTGGATAAGTTTGAAGGGTCGTTAAATGAGTTCGGATTAGGATCATAATCAAATGAATTCCTCGAACCACAAAACAAACAACTCCCGGTTCAATATCATTACCACATCTGTACACATCGCATACACAGCCACATGGTGGTGAACCAAAAGAGGCTCACCACAACTGACACAAGGAATAAACGATCCTATTTGAGAGTTATGAGAAGGAATCGGTTCATTCAAAGAATTAACAAAACCAACATGGTGATCCGAATGACTATTAAGACTCGAAGAACATTTTGAAAAATCCGAAGGTGGGACAAGTGGTGTGCTCTGAGAGCTAGCAATTTCCACCACTTCCGTTATGGTCTCAGGTTACGGTTCTTGAAAGCGTGAAGATTAGGCAAGTCATTCTTCTTGCTAGTCATCGGTCTAAGTGCATGCTTGCTTTTAACCGAATCATCGTGAAAGTTTAGGATCAATTTTGGACGGCTTAGGAGCAATTGAGGGGTTAGATCTTTGGATAACCGTAGGTTGGATGTATTTAGCACCTCCATTATCAGAGGGAAGTACCCGGGTCTTTTGTCACCTCGGTTTCTCGCTCCATTTCCCTCATACGCTAATTAATGGATCATTACGAACAACAACACCTAATTCTTGACATTTGTGATAGTAGGAAGTTTTTCAACTTCGCCCAAGCATTAAATTAAGTCAGAGTCGAGAGATTCCATAAGAATAGAAGAAGTTAGAATCAAATGGATAGAGGGTAAAGGAATAAAGAATCAAAAAGGGTAAGAGGGTAAAGATGAATATTTTGGATTTTTGGATAAACATTTTGAAAAACAAAGAATGAAAATATTTTTGGTGTTGTTAACACTTTAGGAAAAGTGTTAATGAACTTTTTGATAATTTTGATAACTTTACAAAAACTGCTACAAAAAGGTGGTATATGTGCAAGTACCGGTCGAAAATGCTTAAAACACGCTTACCTCCCGTGCCAAAATTTGATTGGTGCAAAACCGCCAAGTTATTCACACAAGCTAGCCACTTGTGAATGGCTAACGTAAGAAACTTAAAACAGGGTCAAACACCAAATGCAATTTAAGATCGAGGAATATAGTGGATTCCAGGTCGTTAAGTCCCACCGGAGGATGAATTGGTGTTTAACGCCGGATGAATAATCACTAAGGATAGTGATCGCTGTCAGTGGATTGTGATTGATAATTACACCTAAAGAGAAAGTTTGTAAATTACAGGGCTTAAATGCAAATTAAAGAAAATTAAAAAGCTAAAATATATTAAATAAACGCTATCACTATTTTAAAATGATGAACGCTTTAAAACCTAAAACGATACGTTTAAATAAAATTACGAACGTGCAAAAATAAAGCGTGAGTTTAAAAATAAAAGGCCTACAAATATGAAAATGATATTTTTAAAATCCTAATAATAAAATAAAATTATTAGAAAAATAAAATTATTTTTGCAACTATTTATTTAATTATTATTAATTAAAAACTATTTATTAAGTATTTAAAATGCACTAAAATATAAGAAAATACAAAATTAACTTAGAAAAATGAAATTATAACTTAGAAAAATCTAAAATATGATAAAACTTATTTTAAAACTGAAAATATATTTTTTAGAGTTTTTATGTATTTATTATTAATTTAATACTATTTAAAACTAATTAAAATGCTAGAAATACTATTTAAACAAAAAAAATTATGGAAAAATATTTTTTTGGCTTTTTATATTTATCTTAATCTAGGAAAATTGAAAACATATTTGTTTAAACTTTTTCTGATTTATTTGTATTAAAAGCTATTTAAAAAGGATTAAAAGCTGTTTTAAATAAGGAAAATACTTCAAATGCATTGATGGAAAAATCTGAAAAATTCAGGAAAATACTAAAATATTATTCTAAATCTATGAAAAATATAAAAACATATGCTTATGAGGAGGAAAATCCAAAGCAAAGGGATTGGCTTATAAATAAGCACTTCAAAATAAGCCAAAGCCACCACGAGTACCGCCAAACATTATCACAGACCTAAATTATACTAAACCTTCTAGTAAGCAACCTAATACAACTACTCTATACCTATGGAAGCGGATACAAGTATATGATGCCAAATACACTATCTACCAAAGCTTTTACCCTGACTTGCAACTTCTTACTTTAAAATTAAGCCATACCTTTGAATAAACAAGAAATCTAAAGCCAGATATTACAATCTTAAGTTGACCTAGCAAAGGGCTTGTAAACCAAAAATTAGCTACTCACAAGTTCTTATGAGCTTATGGAGAACTTCTGCAAGTTCCTGCCATCCCTCAAGTTCTTCAATACACATGTGGTATGTTTTTGAGAAGGGTTCAAAGAAGCAAAGAAATAAGTAGTTAATAAGCTAAGTGGGAGAGAGCTACTATTTTTCTAATTTATTTAAGCAGTTAAAATTTAATATCCTTAAGATTATAAGCTAAAACTTAATAATAAACACACAATAAAATTCTAAAGTTTATTCAAAACCGCATTTAGAAATTTTGACTTTTTTAAGTTATGAACTAGTTTGACTTTAATGAACTTTGATCCAAGTCTAAACACCGACATGTTAAGTTAAGGTGTAATAAGACTATAATAAGCTATGCTAACAACTTTTAAGCTATTTTGATGAGTTTTGCACTTTGACTCTTAACAGCAGCGATTAAGATGAGATCAAAGGTGATTTGACTTTTATTTAAACAAGGCATCGGTTTTATGGTATGCTTGAGTTATTAGATGTGCAAGTGACAATTAAGCGACAATAAACAACCACATAAACAACCTATATTATTTGGCTAATCAAGGCAAATCCAAACATCCTTTCAAAATATTGTTTTGATGATTTTCAAAGTAAAATACTGATTAAGACCATGTCATGGATTCAAAACCTTGTATTATCATTAAATAGACTATTTAAGAAGCATGAAATAACTTGTGATAGCAACATAAAACTTAAGATTATCAATTATGCTAATAAGGACTGTTTGTAAAATAAAAATTTTAGTAACTATAAATTAAAAGAGCTAGCTATCTGCTTGTTTTATGGTTAATTTGACTTAATTATCACTAATGAACAATAAGTCATCCAAGAGATTAAAGCTACTAATTAACTAAAATAGTTAAATTCCAAAATGATCAAAAAGGCTTACAAGATGGATTTGAGCACAACCCCAGGAGCTCAAGCTCAAAGATCATATACCCTAATGCTTCCTCAAAAGCTCTAAACCAAAATGCAATCCAAGATTAGCTCTGCTCCAACTTTGAACATCACTTCCATGTATTTTTTATTTTTTATCTAATTAATGTGTATTTTTGGTGATTTTTCGTTTTGCTTCTATAACCTCTTTGATTTTAAGGTTTCTAAAAGCCGAATAAGCTTTCTAGGGCTTATATGGCTTATTCAATCCTTACCAACAACAACTAACAATGAAAACACATTTGAACACTCATGAGATTTTTGAAATTTGAAAATGCACAAACTGAAATTTGAACTTGAACACCGAAGTTTTATTATTGAAAAGGATTCAAAACACATTAAGATTACTTACAAAGGTACTTGAAAGCTTTAAAATACACTGGAAAGGTAAAATTAACTAATACGACATTACCTAAACTAATTTTACACTACTACTCTTTCTCCACTGCTTTTCCTTCTCTCTTTTCTAGCATTTGAGACTCTATAAGCTTAAAGTTATTCCCACCACCATTGGATCTCTCATATCTCACCATTGATTTGCAAATTGGCCAAAAGTCATTGACTGAAGTTTTATCAATTAATGTATTTTGGTGGGATGTGGAGGTGTTAAGAGTGGTTAGACAAGTGGTGGAGATAAGATTGAAAGGTGGAAAGTGGTAGTGAGGTGGAGAAACCACCGGTTTCGTATGCAGGGTGAGGGAGAGGAGTGAACAAGTGGTGAGCGGTTTTTCTTTTATTTAAATTTTGGGCCTTTGGTATTTGGTTTGGGTTGATTTGGGTTGTAATATTACAAATGGTCCGTTTGGTATATTAAACACAAGGACCATAAATGTAATTTTCTCAATTTGATTTTTGAAGGACGAACTAGACAAGTTTCCAAATTATTTTCAAGGACCAAACATGCCAAATATAATAAACTAAGGACCATACATGTATTTATTTTCCATTTAAAATGTCCAAGGGTCTTTTATGTCATTTTTGAAACTTAAGGGACCAAACATGTAATTTTCCAAAAGTTCACTATAAGGACCAATTTTGTCATTTATGAATAGTACAAGGTTTATTTTTAATAAATTTCCATTTTTTAAATTCACCAAGGACTATTTTGACATTTTCAAAGTTTAGGGACAAAAGTTGTCATTTTGTAAATTTTAAACTTTAAAGGGTTTATTTTGACAACTTTTGAATCCCATGGACCTTAAATGACATTTTACAAGTTTTTGAATTACCAGTGGACATTTTGACAACTATTGAAACTTGGGGACTAAAAAGCCAATTATAAACTTGAAACGCTTTTTCATCTGATTTTGATAATTTTGCATTTAAAACACATAAAACACTTATTTGTGATATTTTTATCATTTTGATACATTTCGAGTGTTTTTCGAAATGTTTTTACGCTAAATTTTAAATTTGATAAAATGATGAGTATTTGACACTCAAGGATCATAAGGAACTTGGATTAATGAAGGTCGTTTTCGAGAAAACAGAAACATCTATTTCTAACACTAAGCGTAAAAAGAAACTGTTGAGAAAAGATGTTGATCGACTCTTGGAAGATGTCATCTGTCCTGATGTCCATAATGTTGTGCTATTGAATTCTTTGTCATATGCATTTGATTATATCTCTGCCGATCTTGTTGTACGTGGTAAATGTTGAGAACAATGATAATGTGCTTGGTCGAGTCCTTAAAAGTTGAGAACAAATGATTGTCAAACGAACTTTCAAATGCAATACGTCGTCTTAATTGGTGTCAAAAAGATATTCACGATCAACAACTTGCTTTTCAACACAAAATCGCTGATTCGGTGCAAAATCTTACGATCCTAAAATTGAGCAATTGGATGATCAAAGCGTGTCTTTTAAGTGTCAAATCTCAAAATATGAACAAGAACTTGTAAAAGTTAAAAGGAATATGGTGTCATATTTGATTTACTCAAAAGACTCGTGATGAAGCATCAAATGAACTTGATCATTATCTTGCACACACTAAAGAAGTTATGCATTTCTTTGGAAATGTTCGGTCACGAAAATCAAGATCGATTCACACTATCCTCAAGTTAAGAGAAATGTTAGGAAAGTATGAACAACTTCCGCCGACCGTGATTAAGAGAATAGCACCAGTAACACTTAGTAATCGTGAACCTAGAATCCCTACTTCCAAATCACAAGTTGCTAGCGTGCCTCCTTCTCTTGAAAGCAGGAATAGTTGCGTCTTTTCCAAGCGCATACTTCACGACCTAGGAGCACTACAACGAAGAATAGGAAGTTGCGACCTAAGAAAAGATCAATAAGGAATGCTAAAGTAGAAGAACACCCTAGGACTATGAATAAGACTCACGTTGCTTCCACTATAGATATTGCATCTGGCAAATGTAATAGAAATAGTGATGTAACGAATGCTAAACCATTAAGTACTTTTGATATTGATCGATGCACCTTGTGTTATTTGTCGTAAAAGTATGAACTTTGATTGTCATGATAAATGTGTTGCTAAAGCTATCATCTCTCGTTTAAGGAATCCTAAGAACGGGAATACCTCTAGGCCCACTAATCTTTCTAAGTCTGTGCTTGGTAGACCGCCTTCTTTAGATTCTAAGAAGCGCTTTCGTCCCCTGTAGCTCAGTTTCACCTCCTAGGAATGTAGTACCACCTAGTGCATTCACTAAGACTAAAGCAAATACTAGTTGGAGATGGCGGAAATGGATATATAACACACTAGGATTTAAGTGGATACCTAAAGCTATTGATGTGTGTATATCTACTATAAGCTGCTATGGAACCCTCTAACATTTCGGGTTCCACATCTACTTCTATTCCATCTGTTAGTGCGTGTGTAATGCGGTGATCTGACGATCATTCTCTGGATTATTGATAGCGGATGTTCCCGACACATGACAGGCAACCTTAAACTGTTATCAAACTTTATTGCAAAGTTCATTGGCTGTCGGTTCGGGAATGATCACTTCGCAGCCTATCATGGGCTACTGGAGACTATATCAATGGGAACATCGAAATTAGCGGGGTTTATTATGTGGAAGGCCTCGGTCACAATCTGTTTTTATAGGGCAGGTTCGTGATGGAGATTTGGAGGTTGCTTTCGGGGAGAAAACTTGTTTCATTAAGTGATCTACAAGGAAACGACCTTATAAACGCTCAAGCGTAATTCCAGTCTTCACACTATCTCTATGCAAGACATGGTTGCTTCTTCTCCCATCTGCTTACTTTCAAAGGCAACATCAACAAAATCCGGCTATGGCACGTCGTCTCTCACATCTAAACTTTCAAACCATCACCAACCTTGCTCGACACAAACTAGTTGAAGGACTCCCGCGGTTTCGGTATTCTAAAGATCACCTTTGCTCGGCTTGTGAACAAGGCAAAAGCACTCGTGCTCATTTTCCTTCAAAGGTGGAACACAACTCGCAGCATGTGCTTCATCTTCTTCACATGGATTTGTGTGGCCCGATCTTGTGCAAGCGATCAATGGCAAGCGCTACATCTTAGTAATTGTTGATGACTATTCACATTTGGACTTGGGTCTACTTTCTTGAAGCAAAGATCAAGCTCCACGGATGATCATCACCTTTCTCTGAAAATACAAGTTCACTCTGAAACACCGTTCGACTAATCGAATAGATAGAGGCACTGAATTTGTTAGTCAAACTCTTCGTGAATTTTATGAGAAAGTGGGAATTGACATCGGACATCTATTGCGTACACGAGAACAAAGCGGAGTTGTTGAAAGATCTAAACCGAACGCTTAGTGGAAGCCGCAAGAACAATGTTAATCAATGCTAAACTTCAGATTACTTATGGGCGTAAGCTATATCTAATGCATGCTATACTCAAAATCGTTCTATGATCACAAAACGCTACAACAAAACACCTTTTGAGCTTGTCCACAAGAGAAAACCGAATCTCAAACACTTTCATGTATTTGGATCTCTTTGCTATCCGAATAATGATCGTGATGACTTTGGAAAGCTCAAAGCCAAAGCGGACATTGGAGTCTTTATTGGATATTGTGATAATTCTAAAGGTTTCGAATCACGGAATCGTCGAACAAAAGAGGTAATGGAAACGATTCATGCTCATTTTGATGAACTCACGGAAATGGCTTCGAGTATAACGGCTTGGAACCGGACACAACCGCTTAAACTTCCCCAAACCCCATCATCGGTGAACAAAGCCCCCATCTTACTCGTCAACAAATGGAAAGGTTATTTGCTCCGCTATTCATGTGGCGATATTGATGAACGTGCTCGGTGTATCCATTTGTTTCATTGCTCAACGATAATACTCTTATACGATACACGCTACAACAACTACGGTTGAAGAAGCACCACCGTTGACTCCACCGCATGATTGAATGAAGTACCCCCACATGTAGATTTTGATCCAAATGCGTTCTTTAACCCGTTTGCTAATGAGGCTAGCGCACGGATGTCGCGAATCTTCAACAAACCATTTGAATCCTCGAATGCCGCACAATGTATACCAACATCAACCCTCCACACATAGATGGACGAAAGACCATCCTCTTGAAAACATTATTGGCAACCCGAATCAACCCGATCGTTCACGAGACAGCGTCTTCACACGAGGGTGAACATTGCATTTATGCACTCACCGTCAGCCAATCACGAACCTAAAACATCAAAGCGAATGACAAAAGACAACTGGATTGAATCCATGCAAGAAGAACTCAACCAATTCAAGCGTCTTGAAGTATGGGAACTGGTTGAAAGACCAACAGGGGTCTACGTCATTGGTCTCAAATGGATTTGGAAAAACAAATTGGATCTTTGAAGGAAATGTTATCGAGAAATAAGTCACGCCCGGTGGCTAAGGGTTATCGTCAAAAAGAGGGATTAGACTTTGAAGAATCTTTTGCTCCGGTTGCTCGTCCTTGAGAATGTCGCGGATATTTCTAGCGTTCGCAGCTCATATGAATATGACGGTCTATCAGATGGATGTCAAAACTGCGTTTCTCAATGGACAACTTAAAGAAGCGGTTTATGTCGACCAACCGGATGGATTCGTTGATCCCGAGTTTCGAATCCGCCTACAAAGCGAACAAAGCTCGTATGGTCTCAAACAAGCTCCCGGGCATGATGCGATAAGCTATCATCCTTCCTCATTGCTAATAATTTCACCAAAGGCTTGGTTGACCCAACTCTTTTTATACAATATCACGGGGCACATATCTTAATTGTTCAAATTTCGTGGATGACATCATTTTTGGGTCTACACATAAAAAGTTTTCAATAGCTTTTGCAAAACTAATGAAGAAAATTTTGAAATGTCCATGATGGGTGAACTCACGTTCTTTCTCGGACCGCAAGTTCATCAATCACCCCGTGGTATTTTCTTGAGTCAGTCCAAATATGCCCTTGAATTGTTAAACAAATTTGGAATGAAAACACTGGGACACCTATGCCACACCAATGGCTCATACCAAGACGCTGATTTACATGGGAAATTGGTGGACCCTACAAAATACCGTAGTATTATTGGGTCTCTCATGTATCTAACGACTATTGACTGATATTGTCTTTGCCGTATATCTTTGCTCTCGTTATCGATCGCGCGACCAACTGAAACCCAACTCTCTGAGGCTAAAAGAATCCTCCGATACATAAAGGAACCATTAACTTGGGGATCGGTATCCGAAGGATTACGGTTTTGAACTAATCGCTTTTCAGCGGCCCGACCACGCAGGATGCTTAGACTCACGGAAAAGTACTTAAGGAGCTTTACAATTTCTTGGTGATAAACTGGTGTCATGGCAATCGAAGAAGCGAGATTGTACATCGCTGTCCTCAACGAAGCGAGTAATATGTAGCCATGTCGGAGTGTTGTGCTCAAGTCATTTGGATGAGAACACAACTCAAAGACTATGGTTACGTATTTGACGAATCGATGTCATGCGACAATCGGAGTGCCATTGCGATCTCGTGCAACTCATTCAACACTTTCGAAATCAAAGCACATCGATCTTGATATCATTTCATCAAGGATCACGCGTGGAGCAGAGTCTTGTTGAATTATATTTATTGGGTACAGAATACCAATTGGCAGATCTTCTCACCAAAGCCTTGCCTCCGCTAGGTTTAATGAGTTGGTCCACCGGATTGGTATGAGGTGTTTGACTCAAGAGGAATTGGATGACCTCCTAAAAGAGTCTTAAAAACCTGTCAAACACCAAAATCTCTTTTGTAAATAATTTTTCAAAAATAAAATACAAAAATATAAAATCTGATAAAACAACAAAAATATTCTTCTAATCTATTTTTTCTTTCAACATGGCAAGTACATTTCTTCCATCAACACTATAATCTTTCAAAATTCAATATTTTTCCGATCAAGTGTTGAGGGGGAGAAAATTTATACCAAACTGTTTCAAATTTCCTTTCTTAAAATCTTTGTTTGATAACCAAAACGGAAGTTAAATGGCTTTGTATGAAAATGGAAAAGGTGGAGGGACCAAAACTGCCAAAAGTTTAAAGTTACTTTTAATAAAAACACCTCCCACCAAACTATTTCATCACATTTATTACTTACACCAAAAAGATCCTACGCCTAAGAATCATTTGACAAATCCTTGTTTCAGATCATCAATTTGTAAGTTGTTTCGTGATCTTAATATGTTTACAAACATAGGTTTTGATTTTTACACCTAATCAACGGTCAAATTTTTGTCTATGATTGTTTTTGTGTTCTACGCATAAGCGTATGAACACACAATCAAGAATGGGTGTTTGTGGTTAAATGGATTGTGTCAAAACATGTATTTAACATCAATGATACTAATTCTATCCTCAAAATACCCGAAACACGAATTAATGGATTGTTTATAATTAGGGTTTATGAGTCGAATTGGGTATTTTCAAATGTGATTGTTTTTGGTCAAAAAGATTGTTGTGTGATACTCATATCATGTTGAATTAATGATTTCCGGCTCTATAACCACCCATAAACTCTAATTGATTAAAAATTGGATGTTAGGGTTTAAAGTTCTTGAGTTTGGGTATTTTTGATTCACCACGATTTAGATGTTATAACTTGGTTATTAGACTCTCACAACATCCATGACCTACCAGAATTGAATTGGTGCTAATCCTATGGTTAAAACTCTTATGCGTAATTCATAACCCTTAGGGTTTTGACCTACTGCGTATGTTTCTTCGCATAAATATTTAACAAGCTTTCATGCCATGATTTGATTTTAGAATGAATATATGTGTTAAGATTGATGTTATGATGATTTTATTTCGGGCTTGCTACTCGTAAAACTCAGAATCAAGGTCATTGAATCTCTACGCATAAGGATCACCTTAAGCGTAGAAGGTTATGCGTAAGAGTAATCTTACGCGTAACGTCACGCGTATAAGGTTCTACAATGGGACTACGGCGTATCACGTGAAGGATATGCGTAACGTGACCTCTACGCGCAAGGTCTACTCTTACGAGTAAGCCTTACGCGTAAGGTTTTATACGCGTAAGCTCTACGCATAAGGTCCCCTTTTCCTACGTAACATTTCTTTACGCGTAAGTTAGGATCCTAGCATAAGCTTTGCTCTGGCGTATATTATTCTTGTTTCACGCTTAACTTTGCCAATTCTACGCCTAAGCCTTGATTGACCTTCATTATGAATTGTTACGTGTACAAACTTGTAAATAAACTAATCATAACGTCACGAATCCAATAATGTCACTAATAAACTTAATCGTTTAATATGTTGTGAACAATAAGTGATAACATAAACTTTAAAACTTAAAGTTAACTAACTCACGAAACATTTCACGGCGTCATTGGACTATTGGACAAACAAGTGACTTAGGACTCGTAACAATCATTGTCACTTTACATTCAATAACTAGACAATAAGACCTTATGTTGACTAACATTATGTCTTTCGATATGTTGGTTCTTTTGGCTAATGTTATTTGGATCACGACATGGTACGCTCAAATGAATGTGGATGCACCGAGGTTCTCACAATTGCGATATCTTCCCAAATAGCTATCCTAGAAAGATTGGAAAGAACAACCTTAGGGTTGACTTTGACACCCTCACATGCTCAAAATCTTCTTGTCTCATTCTTTGTGGATATTCTAAGGAATCATCCCTACCGTAACATGCTCTCACACTCTGCCTTTCTGATCCGGAAATCTACATTCAACAATTCGGGACTCTATGCAGGATCATTAGTCAAAGTGCGTGGATGACACTTAATCACAAACAAGTCACCATCACTCCTTGGACTTACGGTACGTACTCATCATTCGGACATCGTGCCAACCGACTTCTTTGCCACACCTCTTGAAGAGGCAGTTACGCAATTTCTACGATATTGGCTATGATGAAGCGTCGGGAATTATTAACAAGCACTCTCACGTGGAGCTTAAGAACATTCCTCAACCGTGGAGAACACTCTACATCATCATCACTAAGTCTGTCTCGGTGCGTGGCGGTGGCTATGAGCATCCCAAGCTCATGGAACGCAAGTCTTACGGTCATTGATCAATAAGAAGGACATTGAAATCGAAGCACGGATATGGGATGACATGATGACATTTCACAAGAAACTTGGCTCAAAGATTCCCTATGTCGGATACACAAAGCTTTTGATCCAGAGAGCACTTGGACTTAATCCTGATATTCCCAAGAGGCTCAATGACCCTGACAATCACGACGTGTTGTCCGAACCTATCCTTTCTATCGGAATCAAGGAATCGACAACAAAGAAACAAGGTGCCGTCTTTGCTGATCACCTTGACAATGAAATCAAAAGCTTGAAACATACAAAAGGTATCAAGTAGCGATGCGAGAAGGCAAAGTTGGTCATCTCGATGAAAAGCTTGGAACTCCTACCGGAGAACCGAGAAGAGGAAGTCTGGAAGTGAAATAAGCCTGACGAGAGTCAAAGGAAGGTCCCAAAGAGGAAACCTACTCCCAGGAAGAAAGTTCCCTCCAAGGAAGCTGCTCCTATTCCTACACCCGAACCGCAAAGAAAGCTACTGGACGAAAGCTCTGAAGATACACAATCAGATGAGGAGGTCCACTACTCTGAAACTGCAAAGGATGACTCTCCATCAGTACCAAAACCTCCTAGTCCAATAGTTGAACATGGCAAAGGAAAGACTCATGTACTTGTGCCATATGATGAAAGCTCAGAAAGTGATGAAGAGCAACTGGATAAATCATACAGGAAGAAGTTCAAATTCGTTAGACTTCAACACGTTGCACAACAATTTGCTCAAGAACAAATGGGTGGCCCGGAGGGTCAAGTGGTGCAGCTCAACCTTCACGGATCACGATGCGGTTAATCAACCCGATAAGGGATGCGGTGCCACCACTTTGATATAACAACAAACACGTGTTGAAGACACTATTGAGTATGATTTTGAAGAACCAGAATCGGAGAAGCTAGAGAAGGTAAAAGCGATGAAGAAGCTGCGGTCAAAGCCAAAGGCGATGAACAAGCTAAGACTAGCAATGAAGAAGATGTTGAGTATGATACGTTTCTTCTAGATAGTCCGGCACGATCAAAGGAAGAAACTTCTGAACCACCAAAGGACCCGGAGTCTCCTCACATCTCATCATCATCGATTCTTCTTCTCACTCTTCACCACCACCATCTAAAAGATCAACCAAATCATCATCCAAATCAGTGAAGAAGCCACCTCGATCTTGGATTTCTCATACTCATGAAAGAATTGTGAAAGTCCGCCAACAAGTCGAAAAGAAGGACATGCTCTGAAAGCGAATTGGTTTGTCTTGACCAAATCGATATCTACATGATGAGAATGACAAGATGCAGAATGAAAGGGAATACATCTGAAGCTCATGCGGATGATCTACAATGGAAAATGGACAGAATGATCGAAGGCTACACTCACAAGTACCTTATAGAAATCGTTCCTAAAGTCACAAAGGAGATGTTTACCTGACAACTATATCCGAATCTTATGCAGATAGCCAAGCAAACTATAAGATCAACACCCTTAACCATCACAATCAATCCATCCGATCCTAGTTTTCGATAATGAATTGGTGGCCAAGCTTGTCACACAAATGTCTAAACGATCAGGGACATTTACTTCTGATGAAGGAAAGTTGTTTCAAGCATTCTTTGGACTACCAACTCAAAAGCATGCAGTTCGAAGTTGAAAGGTCTAAACGCGTCCTAGAGCGATGAAGATAAGGATCGGGATAAGAATGATGAAGCTAAACGACCGAAGAAGTCCGGTGAATCATCTTCCATGCCACCACCTCCCCAACGGCCCCTGCTCAACAAAGGTCTCCTCCTCGTTCTTCTACAGATAAACCTCATGATTACGAGACACCACCCCGGACTCAAAAACCGATGATTACTTTGAGTATACGGGTGGTGACGATGAAGAACACTATGAGCCCCTACAACAACCCACCTCTCCCAAACAAGTAAAGAAACCAGAACCCTCATCTAGGCCTAAGAAGAAGAAAAAGGCACCCAAGGCGGGCGTCCTATCATGGCTAGATGAAGACACAGAGGAATTTGAATGGTTTTCTACACTTGTCAATTCCACTCCCTACCCCGAAGAAGGTCAAGATCTGGTAGACGGTAATACATTGGAGCATGCTAAGATTATGCAAGAAAAGTTCCATGTGAAGAAGATGGCGAAATCGAGTTGGCGAATCAAGAATGAAGCTTTCCAACCGTGGAAAGATAGCTAAGAAAGTGCCATCGAGGTCGAATATCACCTTGAAAACATTGCTCGAGCTATGTCTAACAACATGGATTGGCTCAACCCAGAAGCAAACATCGACTTCACCAAACGGGACAACCCTCCATACTACACCGATTGGTCAAAACCTCTACCAACAATTGGCCAATCAGATGAACCAAGGATTCCATTCCGATATTTCTTCAACAGAGACTTGGGTTTTCTTCTACATGGTGGCGATGGTTCAAGAAAATATGCTACATCGTTGACACTTCCATTCCCAGCAGCTATATACTCAAACTGCATAGCCATCGAGGAACGTGCCAATCACTTGTTCTCCAACAAAGTGGAAGCCTACGGCCGAGATGCATTGTATGGGATTCATCATTGGCGGAGCGCCGAAGAATCTACTACGAATGCCGGGTTGAAGTCTCAACATGCGTATTGAGTTCTAAAAGTATCGTTGCCATCAAACACGCCGATCTTTCATCTAAGTGGGACTACACCTTCCTAAAGAATATCGTGGTCAAACGACAAGATGAAAGGGATTATGCATTCTATGAAGGCGACTTTGAGAATTTGTCTATCAACGACATCGAAGACATGTACCTTGCCAAAGTACGAGTCGTATGAGACAATTCTCCACTGCAACAGCGTGAATTCATCAAGTCGGTGCTCATCTTCATCGACGCATAGTTATCCAAGAGCGTGTAGAAGATCTCCAATGGCGGTTGAATCTTATCGACGTGTCAACTTCACTCAACCGCAGCTTGATCTACCCGACATCAACCAGCTTCCACAATATACGCTCATTAGCAAACCTTTGGCGTCGTTTACGCGGTGAACTTCAAAGAAATTGCTTGATGGCGTGTAGAGATCTTCATAAGTTTGGTGATCACACTTTGAAGATGGTTAGGGACGGATTGGCTTATCGGTTGAAGGATATACACCAAAAGATCGGGTCTCCTAAGCGATGGAATTCTCGGGATCGAAGGGACGTGAAGAGGATCATCACCATGATTGATGAACGGTTGTATAGAAGGGATCGGTTCAAGATTGGAAAGCTATGTTGGTGGTCGACCCATGAGAAACATCATCGGCTTTCAACGCCCGACTCACACTCTGGCGACATCTCGGACTACCCGTACCCCTTGAACTTCTTCTTTCATTATAAATTTGGATGTATGATCTAATTATGTCAATGGCTTGTGCACACATTACAATGTACAACCCGTACTTGTAAATAAAGGACCCTATGGTGCGCTTGATTGCCACAATCCTTAGATAAGGAGCGAAAGCTTCTTACTTTTGAGTAAAACCTATCAAACCTTTCATTTTTCAAGGTTTTGCTCAAAAGAACAAGTACTTTCCCTTATTTTTCAAAAACCTCAACCGTTTATATCACTTATTGAGGGGGAGTACTTGAATTAAAACTTTGTTCAAAATTGTTCACAGTGGTCATTCTTCCCGCAACACTCGAAATGGTCATATTTATTCTCAAATTTTCAAAAATAACATTATATATGCCATTTTTGAAGGGGAGAAAATAAGTGATAAGAAATATGTTGTGTCAATGCAAATGAATCATTGTGCTATAGACTTAACCCATGAATTGACGAGATCTTAACTGTTAGTAACTCGAAAAGACTTGTCCGAGATGGGTAATAATTTCAAGCTAGTTCGCTAGTGATGTAAACGTGTCTCACAAAGGACTTGTTTTAGTAGAATGTACCATTCGAGAAACTCTTGGTAGACATGAACTCGGACGGGTTTGACAACCTTTCGAGGATTGTCTACACCTTCAAGGTAGTTATTAGAGCTAGTTGTCACCTAAAAGCCGACAATGCAACTCTTTAACTATGCCACGTAACCGTGTCTCGCGGGGGAATGTCTATCTTGAGTTGATCAATTCAAAATGTGGCGCTCTTTCCTCCTGTGCATTTTAACCATTAAAACTCTTAAGCACATGTGGAAGGGGAGTATTTATGCAAAATCTTATCTCAACAGGGGTACTAAAATGTTTTTCATTCACAAACACTTTGAGAGATTTTTCACAACAATGGTTTTATGGCAACATAGGTTAGTCATGGAGTTATAAGGTGACTAAGGTTAGGAATAACCGTCCTATGATCCGCCAGAGCGGAGGGATCTACCCAAGGACACCACAAATAGTTAGTATTTAGAAGTCCTTAGGTATGATTGTAAAAGGAGAAAATGAGAATCGGAGAAAGAAGGAGTTGAAGAATTAAAAAAATGCAAAGAAAAGGGTGAAAAGAAATAGCCCTCCGTTATTCAACTTAGGGCGAACACCGGGTTCAATTCATATGCTACTGGTTGTCACTAGATGACACCGGTATTGAAGATTAAAAGTCGTCATGGACCCAATGGCGCATGCACTAAACCTTCTTAGCCACTCAAGTTTCTCTCAACAGAAGCTTGTTTCATTCTCACAGGGAACCCTACGTAAACTATCGGCTTTCTCTTAGAGATTGCTGGTATTGAAGAAGGAGACCCTCTCCTAGTCTCCTCGAAAACCAAAACGCATTATCGAGTCTAGAGCCACGAGATTCATCAAAAGATCTCTTAGGTACACTTGACATTTCATCACTTGATATTCAACAATAAGAATTTGAGTGGTACATTATCGAGTCCTTCACGGATCTTAGCAATCTGTCGAGAACATTTATGAGAGGTTCACATTTGTGATCCTCGGTGATTGAATGGAAACTCTGCCAGTGGTCAACATCAAACAGCCCACGACAGCAGGTCGCTTCGAAACTCCCGTGGATTGCGCTTAGTGGTCTCAAACGGTCTCTCATGCCGTGAGGTGATGCTTTGGTGTACCTCAGCGACTCATTTGAATCGTAGGTGTACTTCGGTACATCGTGTTATCTCACTTGTGGGACTCCGATTGAGGAACGGCCTTTGTAAGAATTAGAGTTGTGTTTTCACACTATGCTGTCAACACTCTCGAAGTTCAAACTTGTAAGTGCCGAAATCCGCTTATTACTAACCGTTTAATGTTTACTTCTTATGGAAGCTCGGGCGGAATGATCGTGCTAATTCTTCTCATGCTCACGCCAACATCATCACTAATGGAAGTTCTATCCAAAAGCAACACAACGGTCAGAATGATTCTTCGTCAAATCAAAGAATCTACAAAGTTAAAGACTTAAAGAACTTCATCAAGACTGAATTCCAACGCCAAAAGGCGTGTGAGCATGTTGAAGAAAGACGTGGAGACACCGAAGCAGCGAAGCGCACTGAGGCAACTTGATCTGCGATAACAACATACTATCATTTTCATCACAAAGAACAATGATCAAAGAACAAAGTTAAAGATGGCGTCAAAGCATAACTGTTCAAAGAAAACTATCTCGCTACACTGGGAGATGGTTCGAATCAAGGCAATTCTTCTCACAAGAAAGAAGAATGTCGAGAAGGCGTCAAAGCTACTATTACATCAATGCCTTCACCGTTTTCATCACCAACACTTGAGTGTTTGTTACTCATATGTAATAACACTTGAGGGGGAGATTGTTGGAATCACTCCTAAACCTTATTCAAGTGTTAGTTACTCATATGTAATAGTTAGCTTATTATGGCCTTTATGTTTGTTATTAGCCTTAAGCTTATGTAGAAGGCCCATGAGCTTAGGCCCAAGCCCATAGGAGTAAGGAAGGGACTAGGAGTGTTGCCCTAGCTTCCCTCCTATAAATACTATGTAATAACCCTCACTTGAGGGTTGGTTGTTCAATATTTCTCTTTCACTCATGCCCTACGGCGTAACCTATTTAAGTATATCGTGTGTGTATGTTTGGTTTATTGTTCAATCGCCTTTATCTCTTTCTTGTAAGCTTGTGTTGTAAAACTAGTGACCTAACATCGCAGTTACTGCTGATAGTTATGTTTCTGCGGATAGTAGTATCCGTATTATTAGTAATTAGTTAGGATATGCATGAGTTACTTTAGGAAGAGATAATGAATATCTTTTACGCGTTTTGTAAGCAGCTTTATTAGGGTTTCTTGTAGTATAAAAGAAACCTGCGGCTAGGGTTGATGTACGCTTTTGAAAAACATTATTAGTGAATTAATATAGATTCATAGAGGATCAAAATTTTAGTTGTTATAATCTTCTTTAACTCTTGTGTTCATATTCCGCGTGAGCATAAGTTTATTAGAGGTTCTCTATAGTTTGATTGTGATTACACAGGTATTCTATTTGTTCATTAAAGGCTCGAAAGATCTATCTGGGACTGATCCAAAAATAGTCGAGGCCTGTTGATGTACAAAACGTTTTACAGTCCAGGGTGACTGACTTTTCCCCGTTAAAAAGTGTGAACTTGATGAGATACTCCCTGAGTGGTCTAAGGTCTGTCTCATAGAGTTGGTGTCGGGTCATAGGCCATTTGTTGCCCAAAACTCCCTGAGGAGTTTTGGGTACAGTATAGAAGGAGACTGAGTAAAAGCCTATTTTTGTGGGCAATTGAGCAAAAATTTCATGATTCCCTTATAGGCTAGGACATCAGGTGGGTATTCAAAATTTACTATAACATTATTAGTTTTAAATTCCACATTTTCAAGATCGCTCACCCACTGAGGTGAAAAATGAAGGCTTTGTGTTCTTGCCATTTCCATTGAAGCATTTTAGGGTTTTTGAGAATATTTGACAAGAACAGTCAAAAAGTTGAAAAACTTTTGAGTTTGGTGAAGAAGAATCTTTTGTAAACGGTTTACAGAGAAGATTTTTGTTAAAAACTGGTTTGAAGATTTAAAGAACACAAAAGGTTTTTCTTGGTTTGAGAAAGAATTTTGACAGTGTTTTGATGGAGAAATAATTTGTGTGTGTTTTTAATGTTTTGTGGGGGGTATTTATAGAGTGGTGAGAATGGTAGATTTTGCACAAATAAGGATTTGTAAAGTTGGTTTTTGAAAACATTTTATTTACCTCATTTAATGCCACCACTCCACTACTCGCATTAATTTTCCGGTTTTCAAGGGAACAGTTAGAGTGCACAGTAAAAGTGCATTTTGCAGTATTAAAATATCCTTAGGATATTTGTTGTGGGAGGAGGCATTTAATGCCAAGTAGGATGAGGTAAGGTTTCAGGGACCCTTGACTTGAGTGACAGAAGGACATAGAGACATATATTCCTATATTAAATTGGTGTGTTTACCAACCTAGGAAATTTAAGTAACTGAAATACTTGGTGCATTTAGTTACTCATTCAATGCTCAATATCAATCTGTCAGGGGGTCCACTGAATGAGTCTTACTCATTCAGGTGAGAAGGTTGTTTTGGGGTTTTGTTCAGGGAGCATGGAAAATTTGAGATAACTCTGAGATTGGGATTGATTTTCGGTTGCCGACTTTCAATGTCAAGCATTCCCAATTCGCTTTCGGTCTCACGAAGGTAGGTTCATCTAAGGGTTTGGTGAAGATATCAAGTTGATGTTATTCGATAGGATGAAATGAAGTTCTATGTCTCCTTTCATTATGTGGTCCCTGATGAAATGATATCTAATATCAATGTGTTTGGTTCTTTGGTGAAGGACAGGGTTGTTGGAGATTCCAATAGCACTCGTGTTATCATAGAAGATGGGTACCATTTTGTAATGGATGTCATAGTCACTGAGTTGAATTTTCATCCATAATACATTGGCACAACATCCTGCAACAGCCACATACTTTCATTGAAGACATAGCGATTGTTGCTTTTAGCACTCCAAAACCTTTCCTCCAAGAAATTGACAGGACCACGAGGTACTTTTTTCGTCCATGTTGCATCGGCATAATCAGAGTCGAGAATACCCTTTGAGGTCAAACCACGAGGACTTTGGATAGTAAAGTCCAAGGCTTAGAGTTCCCTTCGGTATCACGAGATTCTTTTGGTTGCAGTAAGATGGGATTCTTTGGGATTGGACTGATATCTTGCTATTAGACAGACTGAGAATTGTATATCTAGTCTTGAGGCAGTTAGATACATCAGTGAACCTACAATCCCCCTGAAATGAGTTTGATTAACTAATTTACCAGTGAGATCAGGTCCAAGATTATTTGGAGGAACCATTGGAGTCTTCACTGAGGCACAATCAGATATCTCATATTTCTTCAAGAGATTTCTGGTGTATTTCTCTTGACTAATGGTGATTCCTTTATCAGTTTGCTTGATCTGTAGTCCAAGGAAGTATGTGAGTTCACCCATCATGCTCATTTCAAACTTCTTTGTATCAGTTTTTCAAATTTTTTGCAAAGAGTGTAATTTGTTGAGCCAAAGATGATGTCATCAACATATACTTGGACCAGTATCACATCTTATTTTGTTCTGTAGACAAACAGTGTGTTGTCTATCTTTCCTCTAAAAAACTTGTTTTGAATCAGGAAGGCTGAGAGAGTTTCATACCATGCTCTGGGAGCTTGTTTAAGTCCATATAGGGCTTTGTCAAGCTTGCAGACATAGTCAGGGAATTCACTACTCTCAAAGCCAGGAAGTTGCTGAACATACACATCTTCCTTGAGTTCACCATTCAGGAATGCACTTTTCACATCCATTTGATAAACTTTGAAGTTCATGTAAGTTGAAAATTCAAGGAAGATCCTGATGGCTTCCATTCTTGAAACAGGAGCAAATGTCTCATCATAGTCAATGCCTTCTTGTTGATTGTAACCTTTGGCTACAAATTTTACTTTGTTTTTAATGACAGTGCCGTTTTCATTAGTTTTGTTCCTGAAAACCCACTTTATTCCTATGACAAGGATATCCTGAGGACATTTGATCAAGGTCATGACCTTGTTTTTATCAAACTGTTGAAGTTCTTCTTGCATAGCCTGAACCCAGCTTGGATGTTTTAGAGCCTTAGTGACACTTTTGGGTTCTATTTCTGATAGAAAATCAGCATATAGACATTCATTGGCTGAAACTGCAGTTAACTTAGCAGCCATGCTTCTAGTGAGCATGCCCTCAGTGGGTTCACCAATGATTTTTAAAAGTTCAATGTCTTGAGATCTTGTCCACTTACTTTGTGGTCTAGGATCTGAGCTTGAAGAGGTCAGTGGAAACTCAGGAGTAAGTTCAGGTGTAGGAGCCACATAATCATTTAGATCATCTATTGAGATGTTTTTTTTAGGTTGGGGTTCTTAAATCACAGGTTCCTGAACATTTGGTTCAGTATTCCCTATCCTAGTAGGGACTGATTGATTTTCAATGATTTCACTGATAATTGGTTGAGGAAGGTTGTGGGGTAAGACATAGTATGAGATGTCAGCATCAGCTTGATATGAGGAATTGATTTCAGTGTTGAACTTATTAGGATGATATCTTGTTGAGTCATCAATTCCTATCTCCTCCACTAAGGTATTGGTGAATCTAATGCTTTAGCTTCCATCAAAGGTGACATGAAAGGTTTCCTCAACTTGTTGTCTTCTGGTGTTAAACACCCTGAAGACTTTAGAGATCAGTGAGTAACCTAGGAAATACACACCATCAGCTTTTGCATCAAATTTGCCTAAGTGATCCTTGTGATTGTGAATGAACATAGGACACCCAAACACATGAAAGTAGCTGATATCAGGAAGTATTCCTTTGAAGATCTCATATGGGGTTTTGTTATGTGTTTTGACAATGATTGACCTGTTTTGAGTGTAACAGGTTGTTTTGATTGCTTCAGTCCAGAAGTGCTTTGAGAGTGCTAAGCCATTTAACATAATTCTGGCAGCCTCAATGAGAGTTCTGTTTTTCCTTTCAGCTACCCCATTTTGCTCAGGGGTGTAAGGAGATGAAATTTTTTGGGAAATTCCCTTTTCATCATGGAAATTCTCAAGCTCTAGATTTCTAAACTCAGTACCATTGTCAGTTCTGATTTGTTTAACAGTAATTTCATTCTGGTTTTCAATTTTCTTAATGAATGACATTATTGTATCAGTTGCCTGACTCTTTTTGGAAAGAAAGCATACCCAAGTGTATCTTGAGAACTCATCAACAATGACAAGTGTATACTTCTCATGTTGGATTGATCTTGGACTGATAGGTCCAAACAGATCCATGTGCAGGAGGTGAAGGCAGCTTTTGATGGAGAATTTTTTTTTTGTTTTGAATGATGCTCTATGATGTTTTCCTTTTTCACAGGCTGAGCATGATTTATCTTTTGCAAAAACCAGTGATGGTAAGCCAAGGACTTTGTTTTGTTTTGACAATTTGTTAATGTTTTTGAAATTTAAGTGAGAGAGTCTCTTGTGCCACAACCAGTTGACAGTTTCAGTAGCTTTGGAAAAGAGACAAGTTCCATCTTGAGAGAGTGTTGACATGTCTAACACATAAACATCATCTCTCCTAGGAGCTATCAAAACAACTTCTTTGTTGGCATTGAAAATGGTGCCTTGTTTGTCATTGAATTACACAATGTACTTAGCATCACATAATTGACTGACACTGATGAGATTGTATTTTAGACCATTGACATAAGCTATTCTAGAGAAAACTATTCCATTGCAGTATATTGAACCATAACCTTCAGTGGGACATGATGAGTTATCACCAAATACTACCTTGGGTCCTGGTTCCTTTACATACTTGTGCAGATACTCCTTAATGCCAGTCATGCTTCTTGAGCATCCACTATCTAGATGCCAAATAGGCTCCCTGGCATGTCTCTGCGCAAATAGTAAACTGAATTAGTTTCTCTTGCTGACCCACATGCTAGTGGGCTTGGGTCTAAAGGTCTGCTTGAATTTGGCAATTGACGCATGGTCAGTGGTTAAGTGTATTGTGCTACCACAGGTTTTGCATTTGATGACTGAAGATGACTCAATGATTCGGGGTTGCTTTGAACTTCTCCTTGCTTGGATGACACTGTCATGCTGGGATGTCTCATGAATGCTAAAGGGGACACATAACTAATATGTGTTTTCGGGTACATTCATTTAAGCAACAATGAAATAGGAGCATTGATAACACAAAATTACGTACTCATGTACTAAATATGTGTTTTCGGGTTATCTCAATAGGATGGTTTTATACTTCTAGTTTATTTTCTAATTCTTTTAGGAGTCAAGATAACCGAAACTCCAAATAGTTTGCATATAGGCACACACTAGGCAAAAATGTTTCCAAAAGAAAAATTTTGTGCTGCCTGAAACACCAGACCCACGGATCCCAGCCTTTATGCTGGACGGATCCCTCAAGGGAAGGATCCGTGGGATTCGATGCTAAAAATTTGTAAGCATTTTCAACTTCTATTTCTTCACTTTGGATGAAAAATCCACATTTGTTTCATTTTTGGGAGTATGCTCTTTAATGCTTGTGTTCTCATGATCACATGCCTTGAATTCATATCTAATCATTAGATTTTAATCCACATTTTGGGTCAAGCATTCATTACAATGCTTTGTTTTTCTATATATATAATTCCCAAAATGCTTGCATACTCCATCTCCTTCTCACAAACACACTTCATCATGTCATCCAAAAACCCTTTAGGAGAATCATCTAGTACAAACAATCATGATATCCAAACCTTTGTACTTCCACCATCCAAAATACCACAATCAAATGCTAGGATATCCGCACGGATTAGTATCCAATCTTGTTGTTTAGCTTAACCAACCTCAAATAGTTCATCCTCAACAAATAACTCACCACAAGATGCTTCCATTATAGCACCTCCCTCATCACCAACAAGTACACCAACTTCATCACCACCTAAAATAACTCTTTTGGAACTCCTTAAGACTCCAACAAGATCTAACCAACCTAAAGAAAAAGAATTAGTCTTTTCAACACCCCCCACATCTCCAAATACTATATTTCAAGATCTTGAAACATTACAACCATTAGCTCCCATCACATTACAAGAACATTTAGGTTCCTTTCCACCACCATTTACAAACATTCCGGATATTGATCCATATTTTCCTATTTTTCCACCACAACTTCCGCATAACTCAAATCAAAACAACCCGTAAAAACTCCGACTCATTACCCACATTACTTACATTGTGAACATTGCCAATCCACTAGGGAAATTGCAATAGAAGTTAGGGAAGAAATGCGCTTCATACTCAACCTCATCCATGATCGCATCAATACCATTACTCATCAAAACCTCCATCCATAACCTTATGCAAGCATGGAAGGAATCACTACTACTATTTTCTACTTTTAGTATTATTTTTCTTTTGAAGTCATTTTCAAGAACAAGTCTTGTTCTTATTTTTACATGCTTGTAAGTAGCATACATACCACTACAATTTGTTATTTTTATTACAAGGCCTTGTTTACATACCTTGGCTCCTAATCTTGATTCTTGACAATCACAAGATTATATAAGCATGTTACTAACCTTTCTTTTTGTAGGATTTTTATTTTTTTCTTTTGACGCCCCAAACATGGGGGAGCTACCGTCAAGGGGGAGTTAACTGATTCGTTGAGGTTTAGGGGTGTGTGTGTATGGATAAAACCACAATATCGATATCAAAAATAACCACAAGGAATGATTTAAAATCCCTTTAGGAAAAAGGATAATGAATCAAAACCCGTGAGTGATAGTGATACGGATTAGGAAATCCGAGTCGTTTCCCAACGAGGTGTGAATGGGCAACGTCGTTATTGGTTCGTTATTAAAATGCTCGATGTTTTGGATTTTTGATTATATTAAAACTACGGGGAATGGGAAAACAATTAAGGGAAATTACACTACGGGAAATCCTAAATACGCGAATTATTCTAAAACGTAATAAACGAAACGAAAATAAAATGCAACTACGTCTATTCTAAGTCCTAAAAATAATCCAAAATTACTTTCTAACTAAAAATGATATAAGAAAATTAACTAAGAATTAAAACTAATTTTTATGATTTTCCTGAAATTTATTTGAATTAAAAACTAATTTTAAACTAATTTAAATGCTAAAAATTACAAATTAAACTAAGAAAAATCTGGAAAAATTATTTTTTTGCTTTTTATAATTTTCTTAATCTAGGAAAATTGAAAATTTATTTTTTGGAACCTTTTCTGAATTAATTGAATTAAATGCTATTTAAAAAGTATTAAAAACTAGTTTTAATTGAGAAAAATAGTAAACAGTTACTGAAAATTATGAAAAATTTGGGGAAAATATAAAATATTATTCTAAACCTAGGAAAAATAATAAAAGTGATGCAGGTGTGAAAGAATATGAAGCTGTAGTGTAAACTGTTTGAAAATAAGCTATTCTAATTAAGCTAAAAGCTTCTACAGGGTACCAAATGAACACAGCAACTTATTTATGCTAAAAATACCTAAAAGCAACTAATTCCAACTATCTTAAACCTCTGAAAAGCAATCTACAATGAAATGATTATATTTCACTATAAGAATGATAGTAACCTTAACTGTCCTACTTCCAGCTACTGCACAAGCTTATTTAGTGAGCTTATCCTAATTCCAGAAATGAGATACTCTAGAATACCAGCCAATGATCAATTGTACCAAAATTCAGACAAAAGCAAGCTTTAATGAAGCTTATGCAAGGCTGCAAGGAGCTATGAAATTACTTAAAAGAACTGATGTTTGACACAGGGCAAATCAATGCCTGAATAGCAGCTTATTTAAACCTTTTAAAAGCCCCCATAAATTGTACAAAAATCTGCTTTAAACTCTTGACCAACTGAGCTTTAAGATCCCAAAATCTCAAAAACTTTGGAACAATATTGAACCCATGAAAAATCAATAAAGTTCTGTAAAAACTTGATTTGATAATTTTGACTATTTTATGACAGATTGGGAATTTTGACCAAATTGAGATTTGAATCCAATTTAAGAACTGATTTTGATGTAAAATGATGAAATACAACTAATGAAAGCTAACTTACTACTAAATCTACCTATATGCAAGTTTTGATGTTCTAATGCTAACTAAAATGCAATCTAAACAGAATTTAGTGGAATTTTGACTTATGCTAGACTAAGGTGCAAATTATCAACTTATAAAGCTTAAATGAACCTAAATTAGACTAAATCAATTAAGCTTAACCTCTACTTAAAACCTAAACACAGATTTAATGTCTGAACCAAACACTACTTATACTAACTGTTATGTAATTTAAAAACAGAAATCTACTTAAACAACCTAATTTATCACTCAATCTAACTCTATGTAATCAAATTACACCTACTGCAATGATCTAAGCTATAATTAACCTCAGATTCCAATACTAATGCTAAAGCAGACTTTGATAATGAAAGCAAATTTAATAATACTAAATTGCAGAGACAAAATACAATTCAAAACTACTTATAATAGCAATAATAAACTAATTTTAACTAAACAAATCTAAGATCAATTAAACTATTGTAACAATTCAGAAATGAGAATTTGGACTTACAAGGGTCCTGCCACTATGGCATGCTCATGAGATCAATGAAACAGTAATCTGAACTATTTATCAATCCCAAATCAACTATTATCAACCCATTTCCAACTCAGAATCAACCCATATCAGCTTCCTGGATCAACTCTGCAACCTTGACTTTTGTTGACTGAGGTATTAATTTGATTATGTAATGGATTGACAACAGAAATAAACTCACTACAAACTATATAAAGCTTATGTGAGCTTAGGTAAAAAGTAGCTAAGCTTAATGGAAGCTTATGAGAAGTATTGAGATATATATTTTTTTTTAATTATTTTCTGATTTTTTTTATATTTTTGAATAAGATGAAAACAAGCTTCAAGTAACTTTTAAAAGCAACAATATGAATTTAATACAAGTAATAAGCTAATTTCAGAAACAATAAAACTTGAACAATGATAATAAGCTAAAACTGAATTTTATTAAAATATAAAAGTTGAGTACAAGAAAGGAATTACAAAAGCTGGAAATATATTAAACTGAATTAAAAACTGAAATGAAAATACAATTAAGCTACTGAATTAAGGTGAAAAAAGGGTCTCCTCTACTTCGTGGGTGAAGGGGTCTTTAAATACTTGAGCTCAAGGTCTTGAGAAGGATCTGGAAGCTGATAGTGTGCTTTCTCTGGATGTTTACAACCCTTGGATCATATCCCAAATGCATCCAATTCATTTCCACCTTTGGATCATATATACCACGTAGCTTGCACCAATAGGAAAGCAGGAAAAGGGTGGAATGACACACGGTTTGCCAAGCTGGCATTCCGTGTGTCAGGCATGTCAGACGAAAGTACAAGTTTACCCTTAATGATTGTGAATTTGGCCAATTGGGAGGAAGGGCAATTAGGGTTCATCACCTGGAAATATTTGGGGGTGAGTTTGGCGCGTATGGTTTTTTAATATATTTCAATTTCGGTTGACTGGGTTTAAGTGGGTTGACCGGGTAAATGGTGAAACCGGGTATGGGATAAGGTTATTTGACCGGGTAGAGGTTTTGGGCCTTAAGGGTTTTGGTTAAATATTGGATTTGGGATTGTATTTGGACCCATTTGATAATTCAAGGACTAAATGTGTACAAACTGAAATTTCAGGGACCATTCTTGTAAATTTGAAAATTTGATCAAGGACTAACTTTGCCAATCTTCAAATAATCCAAGGGCTGAATTTGTAAATTCTAAAACTTGAGGGTATATTCTGCCAATAACTGAAAGTTCAGGGACTATTTCTGACAATTCTTCAAACTTGATTACATCTTTCAAATATCATCCTTTGAGCATAAAAATCTTCTCAGATGCTTAATTCGGACCTTCCGGCTCAGCTTTAGCTCTCTTAATCTCTCGTGCTCTGGTTTTCGTCTGATTTGGCTTCTTTTTGCGTGTTTTGATATATCCGTACCTGCACAAGTACAAACTTAAGAAACCATCAAATATTAGCAATAAACGGCTCTTTCTTGGTTATTTTGGGTCAGTTTTGATAAACAAAAGATATGTGTTTAAGCACATATCAAAATACCCCAGACGAGACCATTGTCGTGTCCCCACGCAATGCAATCAACTCACGCTTCTAAAACCAAGGATTTCAATCTCTTTCTACTAGACCTATGAAGAAGTAGCAAAGATTCCTCAAAAGAGATTAAGAACCCTTAATTCTAAAAACGCCCCGTTTACCTTTTTATTTCACATATAGATATTACGATTAAGCACATTCTGATTATGAGTGACGGTTTGTTGAACTTTCATGTCGATCAATAACTCCAACATTTTTCAATCAACACGTTAGGATCACAGAGTAAGAAACACAACACAGCGTGAAGTGACCATACGGATAGAATACATCGTCCCTGATTTTTCACAAGTCCCCAAACTAAGCCTAAAATCGAAATCATTGTTAAATATGATTCTAGATGCTAACACTACCCATGGAAGTAACTTGTGTAATTACCTTTTGCTCCCATTTTCCTATTTTCCTCTAGATTTTTTTTATTTTTGTGAGAAATGAATTTCTTCATATTTCTCGTTTCGATAACTTTTATTCCGATAAAGATACAAAGCTAAGTCGCTAATTAGTTATCCATCTTCCCTCGAAAACCGTTGCACACAAGAATGAGGTCCACATCAAGGTCCTAATTTAACATGATTTAGAGAGATATCTCCCGGATTCAAAGTTTGGCTTAACACTTATTTCAGCACATTTGCATTTTTGCAATTTAGGCCCTTGGTCTTTTCAACCACTAACTCAACGGGATTACCGTTTTATCAGAAGTCTTATTATGACTTTGGATTTTCCTCAACCTTTTTAGAAGTCCATGACAACGGGGGTACCGTCGGACATAGAAAACTTTTATGGCTTTTGGATTTTTCAACTTTAATACATTTGGGCTTTAATTCATGTTAATTTTTTGCCAAACTCCGAATCCTACGGCTTTTATAACAATAGAAACAATAGCAGCAAACTATCAGGAATCAGTTGTCTATTACACCGCAACACTGACAGTACCTTGATGTGTACCCAACTCTCATGGGCAAAGATTCTCTAAAGAAGACAAAGAACTAACTATCGTCAAAAACTCAACATCTCTAATTATTATTAACAAATATGGGGTGAAACAATTTTGTGGGAACAAAAAGCCATAAGTACCTTCGATGGGCTCTAAAGAGAACCAACTACTCCACGCTTAGCATCTAAACTCATAAGTAACTCTATCATTCCTCGATCTCCGCAAATTTAAAATCTTAAATAATGAGATCCGCGGATGCTTAGCCGATAATTTTTAGATTATCTATGGTTAAGGGAACAAGCTAGGGCTCAACACGCCCGGTCAAGTCAGAATTCCATTCCTACTCTCACCAGCGAAAAGTCAACAAGGTGTCAAAACATATATTAACTTAGCGAATGCTTCGTCAAATAATCTCAAGTCTCGCATTTTTAAAGTCACTTATTAGAAACTAGCAAATTCTAGTTTAAGCTTCGCATATTTAAAATCACTTAGGGAGACTTGCAAATTCTTGGCCTTGTGAGCTACAATCGCATTTTATAGCCTCTTGTCTAAGCTATTAGCAAAGGATATTTCAAGAAAAACGCATATTTAAAGTAACTTCTAAGAGACTAGCAAGAACTTTTTGATCATAAAACTAGCAAAAGCATACAAAAATTTTAAAATTTTCACATTTTTGCACAATTTTTCATTTTCTAAGGAAAAACGGGGTTGCGAGAGTTCACGACAAAAATAAGCAAGTGCGGTCAAATCAAATCGAAGATTACCCTACCCCAGACTAAAACGAAACATTGTCCTCAATGTTTAAAAGCAAGGGTATCAACGAAAATCTAAAAGCCGTTTATTAAGTATGCTAGAAGATAAACGTTAGTCGATAAGATTTCGGATATCGGATTTCCATAAGCAACGAACATGAAACTCGAGTAGAGAAAAGACAAACTTCGAGCACGAGAGTCTTCATATCGGGAAAATCCTAGACAAAACATCACAAACAACCAAACACGAGAAATCGAAGAGGCTAACCCCTTCACGTCACTTATTAGTAGAACATAGAAAGAAGATAGAGATAAGCATGGGGTGCCTCCCACGAAGCGCTACTGTTTTTCTTAAACGAGTCGCTAGCCTGACTAGTCCCCGAATTCATTTGTCCTTGGGGAAGAAAATGGTAGAGATACCAGGGTCGAAAACGGTGTCCTCATTCCCGAAAGAATGAGACTGGGTGGGTTGGGAAGGAAAGAAAATGTCGGGCTCCAGCACATAAGAAATAACTCCTCCCAAAGTCACATAAGGCATATGAAAGAACGATCCATCATCCGGTGGTTTTGCGGGCGGACGAAAGGATGACGGATCGATAAGAGAATACTCCAAAGAAGTCGGGAGCTCATGGTATAGAAAGGTGTTACTCAAAGGTTCATCAACGAAGGCATCCAAGAGAGGATCCTTATCTCGAATGACATTTTTAGCATAAAACTCATCAACGCGGATCCCGGGGTTAAAAATCTTGTCCTCGGAGAGGAAGGAAATCAAGGTATCATCTACGTGAAAATCCTCACGAGGAGAGGAATCACTTTCGGATAAAAAATAATATTGGACCTCAAGATCAACAAGTTCATCTGTCAAAATCTTCACTTCCTTATCTTTCCTCAGGAAAAACGGATCATCGTATTCTTCTTCATCCTCAGAGAAAATAGAGTCGGTAGGAGCAAGTTCATCGGTGAACTCCTCGCTTTCTTCGTCAAAGAGTTGATTTTCAAAATTTTGAGTATATTCAGAATCGAATTCAAACAAGGGATTCGTGAATGTCGTTTTGAAATATTCTGGATCGAAAGATGTCTCAAAAGAAGGTTCCATGATTTCAGAAGAAGGAGTGGGATTGCCACTCAAAGGAAGGTCTATTTTAATAGAAATCGGAGGTGGGACAAGTGGTGTGCTCTTAGAGCTAGCAGTTTCCACCACTACCGTTGTAGACTCCTTTTCTTGTTTCTTTTTCCGTTCAGCTTGTATTGTCGACATACTCTTAATCGTAAACCTTGAAAGATCAATTCGAGACGTTTTAGGTTCAACTTTCTTCACATCATTCGGATCATCCGGAGGGGGGTAAGAAGACGGTTCATTATATAACAATTTCTCGAGTAAAAAGATGTCCCCCTCCGGGTCAAAAGTAGCATTATTATTACTCTCAACTGGAACTGAATCATCATTAAGAAAAACCTCGATCTCTTCCCAAATGGGGTCACTTTCCGTAGTAAGAGACGGGAAAGAGTCGGTCATAATCGGATTAGATGGTAAAATGGGATCGCCACTTTCTTGAGAAAAATCAATCACACCGATGCTATGAATCGAATGATCATCGGGTGGAGGTTTTGACGTTTTTTCAGCATAAAACACTATTTTTTCATTTCCTTTTCTGATCGTTAACGTTCCTTGGTAATGATCCACAAGGATTTTCGCGGTTCTCAAGAATGGTCTTCCTAAAGTGAGAGGGACTCAGGCGTCGACCTCTATATCAACGACGGCGAAATCCACGGGAAAATGGAATTTATCCACTCGTACCATAACATCGTTGACTACACCAACCGTGTGAGCAATTGTTCGATTAGCTAATTCGATAGTCATACGAGTCGGTATAAGAGTCTTCAATCCAAGCTCATGATATATCGCAAGAGGCATGAGACTTATGCTTGCACCTGAATCGGTTAGGGCATTACATTCCTTGATATCATTTAAGGAGCAAGGAAGGAGAAATTTCCCGGGATCACCAAGCTTCTCGGGAGCTTGGTTCGAGGAAGAATTAGACGGTGTAGGCTCAAGTGAAATCTTTGAAATTTGTTCCAATTTCTCTTCATAAATCATGTCTGCAGCTTTGATCATATCAGTCGTAAGTTTGAATTTGGTTCCGGAAACAACTTTCATTTTGTCGAATCTTGATTGAATAGATTTGCACGGTGTAAGGTTAGAACTCGGCATTTTGACAGAGATAGACGGAACTTGGGCAACCAGAGGTTGGACATATTTGGCTTTTCCATTATCAAGAGGAATTACCGGGTCCTTTGTCACCTCGGTCTCTCGTGCTACACTCCTCATCGGAGAGGAAGTAGTCATCGAGGGCCCATCATCTCGAATGGTAATGGATTTCATTTCTCCCTTCGGGTTTGGAATGGTGTTACTTGGGAGAGAACCGGAATTCGAGGGTTGACTCATTTGACACAAAACAGCGTTCAACATGTTCTCAAGTTTATTCTGCGAAGCATCCATCTTGTTTTTTTGAAGTCAAATTTCGTTCTTAAACTCATTGCTTTGTCTAGTCAACGAAGATTGGAATTCATTTCTCAAACTTGAAATCTGGGTTTTCATGGTTTGGATGGTAGCATTATTGTTCTGAACGTAATTCGAGAATTCATTTGAAGGCAAAGCCGAAGCTTGATAGCTTGAATTTTGATATCCTTGATTGTAATTGACTCCTTGATTCGGGTATTGATTTGGTGGGGCTTTGAATTGGTTTTGAACATTTGGTCCACGAACTTGATTCTGATTAAAACGAGTCTGATTGTTCGATTGAGAAAAACCCGGAGGTCCCATTTGATTACTAACACGAGGATTCGGTTCAACTTGAGGACGGTATTGGTTACCTCCGGTTACGACATTAGCTTCGAAAGGATTTCCATCGGTGGCGGTACAATTGTAGTAAGCATGCGGGCCACCACAAGTAGTACAAGTCGATTCCACCGCTTTGACTTGAGCGGGTGGAGAAGAATTAATCTTAGCGGTCTTAATCTTAACCAAAGCCTGAATCATATCCGTAAGCTTATCAATCTTAGCATCGGTGCTAGATGTATTTTCGTAAGACGAGGACGATGGTGTAACACTCACTCGGGCAGCAACCGATTTGCTACGTGAGGTACGAACTTTAGATTTGTTCTCAATAATCGACAAGGCATCTCTCGTTGATCGGGTCAACAAATTACCACCCGCGGCGGCATTGAGAGAGTCTTGATCAGTCTCATTCAAACCGTTATAAAACGTATCAAGTTGGTGTAACTCAGAAAAACCATGATGGGGACATTGCCTAAGCAAATCTTTGAATCAGTCCCATGCCTCACTAAATGATTCATCAAATCTTTGTGTGAATTTTGTTATTTCATTTTTTAAACTTGTTGTTTTAGACGGTGGGAAGAATTCGTTCACGAATTTTGACGCTAAATTCTCCCATGTGGTTATCGATCGAGGGGTTAGTTTTTCGAGCCAAATCCGGGCGGCCCCCTCAAGTGAAAACGGGAAAAGTAGTAGCTTGATAGCCTCTTCCGGAACGTTACGGTACTTGATCGTAGACGTGAGCTTGTTGAACCGTCGGATATGAGAGTGAGGATTGTCCCTTTCAAATCCGTAAAATTGGCTTGACGAAACCAAATTTATCAATCCGTGTTTAAGCTCAAAGTTATCGGCAACGATTGCCGGGACGACGATGGTTTCTCCATAACCCTCGGTGGGTGCTTGGAGTTGCTCTAGCATAGATCGGTTGTCCTCCGCCATTTCGACGATGGGCGGAGTCGGATTAGTTCGAATCTCGGGTTCGACTAATTTAGCACGTCTATTTCGCCTTCTCGAAATTGTAACGGCTTCACGTAGCGGTCTGTAGTTATTAGAACGAGTGCGCATGCACTTTCAAAAACCAAAGCAATTAAAACGAACGGTATTCGAAAACAACAGTGAACTTAACCAATAATCCCAAGTGAATAAATCACTTCTATAAGACAAACGCACAAGCGAGCGGAGAAGCTTTTTTAGGACAGCGCGAAGCTTATTAAAAACCCGCCTCTTTTCAGCCGCAATTTAATGTCAGGCCGTCCTTATACCCACCACACAGTTTGTTTATCAAATAGAAATAAATCGACTCACAAGCGACACAAAGGCAAGTTTTCGACTCACAAGCGACACAAATAGAAATAATTCGGGAACTTACTAATGATAACACCTCCATTGAGAATGTTATATAATTGATGTATTCTATTTAAGCTCAAAAACAAAAGAGAAAATCTTTTTGTATTTTTAATATGATATATATATATAAAAGAAAAAGGAAAATATTTTTTACTTTTTTTTTGATTTTTTATAAAAAATAGTAACTTCACAAAGGAAGGATCTCGAGTCACTAATCGTCAAACCTTTAACGATATTGTCGCGACACAACCTCCCCGGCAGCGGCGCCAAAATTTGATTCGTTGACGTTTAGGGGTGTGTGTGTATGGATAAAACCACAATATCGATATCAAAAATAACCACAAGGAATGATTTAAAATCCTTTTAGGAAAAAGGATAATGAATCAAAACCCGTGAGTGATAGTGATACGGATTAGGAAATCCGAGTCGTTTCCCAACGAGGTGTGAATGGGCAACGTCGTTAACGGTTCGTTATTAAAATGCTCGATGTTTTGGATTTTTGATTATATTAAAACTACGGGGAATGGGAAAACAATTAAGGGAAATTACACTACGGGAAATCCTAAATACGCGAATTATTCTAAAACGTAATAAACGAAACGAAAATAAAATGCAACTACGTCTATTCTAAGTCCTAAAAATAATCCAAAATTACTTTCTAACTAAAAATGATATAAGAAAATTAACTAAGAATTAAAACTAATTTTTATGATTTTCCTGAAATTTATTTGAATTAAAAACTAATTTTAAACTAATTTAAATGCAAAAAATTACAAATTAAACTAAGAAAAATCTGGAAAAATTATTTTTTTGCTTTTTATAATTTTCTTAATCTAGGAAAATTGAAAATTTATTTTTTGGAACCTTTTCTGAATTAATTGAATTAAATGCTATTTAAAAAGTATTAAAAACTAGTTTTAATTGAGAAAAATAGTAAACAGTTACTGAAAATTATGAAAAATTTGGGGAAAATCTAAAATATTATTCTAAACCTAGGAAAAATAATAAAAGTGATGCAGGTGTGCAAGAATATGAAGCTGTAGTGTAAACTGTTTGAAAATAAGCTATTCTAATTAAGCTAAAAGCTTCTACAGGGTACCAAATGAACACAGCAACTTATTTATGCTAAAAATACCTAAAAGCAACTAATTCCAACTATCTTAAACCTCTGAAAAGCAATCTACAATGAAATGATTATATTTCACTATAAGAATGATAGTAACCTTAACTGTCCTACTTCCAGCTACTGCACAAGCTTATTTAGTGAGCTTATCCTAATTCCAGAAATGAGATACTCTAGAATACCAGCCAATGATCAATTGTACCAAAATTCAGACAAAAACAAGCTTTAATGAAGCTTATGCAAGGCTGCAAGGAGCTATGAAATTACTTAAAAGAACTGATGTTTGACACAGGGCAAATCAATGCCTGAATAGCAGCTTATTTAAACCTTTTAAAAGCCCCCATAAATTGTACAAAAATCTGCTTTAAACTCTTGACCAACTGAGCTTTAAGATCCCAAAATCTCAAAAACTTTGGAACAATATTGAACCCATGAAAAATCAATAAAGTTCTGTAAAAACTTGATTTGATAATTTTGACTATTTTATGACAGATTGAGAATTTTGACCAAATTGAGATTTGAATCCAATTTAAGAACTGATTTTGATGTAAAATGATGAAATACAACTAATGAAAGCTAACTTACTACTAAATCTACCTATATGCAAGTTTTGATGTTCTAATGCTAACTAAAATGCAATCTAAACAGAATTTAGTGGAATTTTGACTTATGCTAGACTAAGGTGCAAATTATCAACTTATAAAGCTTAAATGAACCTAAATTAGACTAAATCAATTAAGCTTAACCTCTACTTAAAACCTAAACACAGATTTAATGTCTGAACCAAACACTACTTATACTAACTGTTATGTAATTTAAAAACAGAAATCTACTTAAACAACCTAATTTATCACTCAATCTAACTCTATGTAATCAAATTACACCTACTGCAATGATCTAAGCTATAATTAACCTCAGATTCCAATACTAATGCTAAAGCAGACTTTGATAATGAAAACAGAATTTAATAATACTAAATTGCAGAGACAAAATACAATTCAAAACTACTTATAATAGCAATAATAAACTAATTTTAACTAAACAAATCTAAGATCAATTAAACTATTGTAACAATTCAGAAATGAGAATTTGGACTTACAAGGGTCCTGCCACTATGGCATGCTCATGAGATCAATGAAACAGTAATCTGAACTATTTATCAATCCCAAATCAACTATTATCAACCCATTTCCAACTCAGAATCAACCCATATCGCTTCTGGATCAACTCTGCAACCTTGACTTTTGTTGACTGAGGTATTAATTTGATTATGTAATGGATTGACAACATAAATAAACTCACTACAAACTATATAAAGCTTATGTGAGCTTAGGTAAATAGTAGCTAAGCTTAATGGAAGCTTATGAGAAGTATTGAGATATATATTTTTTTTTAATTATTTTCTGATTTTTTTTATATTTTTGAATAAGATGAAAACAAGCTTTAAGTAACTTTTAAAAGCAACAATATGAATTTAATACAAGTAATAAGCTAATTTCAGAAACAATAAAACTTGAACAATGATAATAAGCTAAAACTGAATTTTATTAAAATATAAAAGTTGAGTACAAGAAAGGAATTACAAAAGCTGGAAATATATTAAACTGAATTAAAAACTGAAATGAAAATACAATTAAGCTACTGAATTAAGGTGAAAAAAGGGTCTCCTCTACTTCGTGGGTGAAGGGGTCTTTAAATACTTGAGCTCAAGGTCTTGAGAAGGATCTGGAAGCTGATAGTGTGCTTTCTATGGATGTTTACAACCCTTGGATCATATCCCAAATGCATCCAATTCATTTCCACCTTTGGATCATATATACCACGTAGCTTGCACCAATAGGAAAGCAGGAAAAGGGTGGAATGACACACGGATTGCCAAGCTGGCATTCCGTGTGTCAGGCATGTCAGACGAAAGTACAAGTTTACCCTTAATGAT
>OU343224.1:221696121-221799720 GCA_910596185.1 Chrysanthemum makinoi
GGATCTGGACACACACCTTGTGTCAATGATATTTTGTATAATATTATTAAGCACGCGGAATTTACTTAATAATACTTAGAAGATGGATTGTATGATGTATTGTAAGTAAACACAGATTAAACACAAAACTTAAGCTCTAAGATTATTAATGAATAATACGAGTGATCTTGCTTATCATTAGGGTTACACCTTGAAGCTTTTGTGAGTAATATGTAGGTAATTGACAAGTACCTAAGATAATGACCTAGGATCTCCTTTTATACAACAAGGAGTCCTTTACAAGATAAGTATAAAGCTAACATTATAGAATATACACAAGATCTATTCTATACTTATCTAAATGTGTTCTCCTAATCATTATCCAACAAAGAAGGGTAATAATGTACCAAATATTGGTAATACGTTTCCACCGCTAGTGTTAATCCGGCAAGGTAAACCACAACTATTCGTGGTAACGGATTATTCCCAACAATCCTCCCCTAAACTTATGATTTCTCTCCAAATCAATAAGTTTCTTCAATATGCATTATCTTCAAGGATTTGGGGAATTCAACCAAACACTTTACTTCTTCCTTAACTCTCAATAGCCTCGAACATTGATCTGAAGCCTATATAATAATGCTTCACCTTCTCATTGTCTTCATGAACTCTATTGTTGAACATAACATCACCGTGAGAGTTCCCAAATTGAAGTGATATTCTTTTCTCAAAGAAGCATAAATGCATCAACTCCATTTGCTGTGAGAAACATGATGAACTTTATGAGTCATAACAAAACCATTTAGTACTGTGACATGTACATGAGAATTTTAAATCATCATTAACATTTGTTCATAGAGCCTTCTAAGATTAACCCATAATCGTGATCTCTTCATGTCTTTGAGATCTTGAGCATTAAACCTTTCTTGAACTAACCTCCATATTGTATCAAGGTCATCTCTGTCAAAAGCTTTTATAAGATCTTCAAATTGAATGAATGATGAAGTTTCACCACCTAGCCTTGTGATCTTCCATGTTGGAGCAAAATTGCTAGCAATGTAAACTTCCCAATCAATGATAGGATGTATATTTGCAGAGTCTCGGATAAAAATCTTCTTCTACAATCACAATTATTCCAAATACTGATCTTCGAATTTCTCTCAAGAGGGAATTTTGTTCTTCAGCCAACCTTAGTCTTCTTAATAGTTTGAGAATCACTTCCTTTGGCCTTTCTCTTCAATCCGTGAAACCTTTTGCTTCTTCTTCTGAGTGCATAGAAACAAAATCACTGCCTTGCCTTTTTCCTTCTGTAGTAAGCTCTTTCAACTTAATCATCAGGCATTCCTTTGAATTGATGCTTCTTCTAACCACCACCATGACAAATATAAGTCTTCATATATGAGTAGAACTTGTGCTTTGTTGGTTGTCTTGATTTCTTTTGACCCTTTTGACCTGTATTTAATCACATCTTCAAGTGCTTGATTGTTCTTTATTTGAATGAAATCCTTCAATTGAGCGCTTCTTGTTCTTCGCCAGGATGACTGCAATAAGGTCAATTGCCTTTTTTCTTGATTATTTGATTATTAGCAATCAAGAACTCAATATCATCTTCAATAGGAACATAACTAAACTCGAGTCTTCTTCTAAGAATTGTAGGTTGAACAGTGGAAAGTAGATCTTCAATAAAATCTTCCATTCTATTCAATCTTTTAGTCTCCAAAAAAGCTTGCAACCCATTTCTTCAAGCTTTTTTCTTTTCAGCAACTGTTCTTCAAGAATCTTTTCAAAGAATTCTCTATCAAGAGAGCAACTGTGCTTGTTGTTTCATTGAAATATTTCTTCCAGTTTGCTCTACACTTTCCATAACTGCTTTACCTTTGTCTTTCTTCAAGCTTTCAAATTTTCACTTGCAAGGGCAATATTTGGCTCTGCAGCTGAAATTGAATCGCAGAAAATCACAAAGACGTAAAAATGTCTTGATCATCAAGTTTCATCAAGTTGCTCTCCTGAGTATTAGCTTCCTTGCTCCTTACAAGAATCTCCTTCATCTTCAAAATCAATTTTCCTCCCTGAAGTTTCAAGACTTGTTTTCCTCCCCTGTTTGGGAGAATTTCCCAAATCTTGATCAAAACCAACTGAATCACCATCAGTAGATGAGGATGAAGATGAAATCACCAACTTTGCAGCTTTGTGCTTTTTCAACCCCGCAACTCATTTCTTCAAGGTCCTAATCTCTTCTTGTAAGTGTTTAACATCCTTGGCATGTCGCTTCTGACATGTGCCAAGTCCTTCTTAGAGATTCAACTCGCTTGACTAATTTTGTACACAAAACCATCAATTCCAATTGTTTCCCACGCTCATCACCTGCAACTGTGTTACCGCTGGGAGAGGTGAATCATGGGGCATTGGCTCGCATTCTTCCCTAGTTGGACTAGGTTGAAGTCTAGAACCACCAATGCTTGTTCCTAGACCAAAAGGTTGAAACTTGTTTGTGGTTGTCATGAGAGGAAGTTGGTTGTTTAGACCTTTCTCATAGGTGTTAGAAATCGGTGGAGTATAATCAATGTTTGGAACATTAATTATGGGTGTGTTTTGTCAGCTTGTAATCTTTAGCAAAAGATGTGAGGAAGGAGAGGTGTAAAAATCATATTGCCATCTTTGTTCAAATTTTGAAAAACTTTAGGCTTAAGGCAATTGATTTTATAAAAATTAGTATGGGGTTGCAATTGAAACTCATTTAGCACCGCTATAATAAACCTTGGATACATTAAAATTTTGTTTCTACTGCACATTGCCTTCATACTTGTAAAATTATAATTGACAGTTAAAAATCTTATCAAAGGACTAGAAAACCAAAGGGTAAGCCATGGTTGAACTAAATTGCTCATAAGATGTTTTATTTGGACTGAGACAATGTAATAGAGTATGAATCAAAAATCTCCATTGGGGACAAAACCACTCTTTTGAAAGTAGCCTTTTATCAAGGGTATCATGCCCCATGGATGATAAAGTATCATGAATTTCAAGCATAGGTAATGTGATGAGACCATTGAGATCACCCAACCTGAGAACTCTCCTTAAGGATGCCTCAAGAACATCAATAGTTACCCCATCCACAAAGTGGCTCTTAGAGCATCCATCAAGTTTCATGTGTATCTCCATTCTCAAGTGTTATGGACTTAAAGTGTAAGTCCAAAACTGCTTGATTTGAGAGATATAGATTGTGGGTTTTAAAAGCAAAGCATACCTTATATGAGAAGTATTGAGAAAGTCCATTATCTGGATGAAAACAAAACACTTTTCTCATTAGACTTTTTGTAGGTAGGCCACTAGGTTGTGCTCATCTCAAGAAATTTTAAAGGTGCCATAGAAACTTTGTTGAAAACGAGATTATGTCAAGTAAGAATTGAAGTAATAACTAGCCACCGAGAGAGAAAGATATATGGGTTGGGTTTAAGATTATTGCGCTAAAGAAAGATTATCTTTAGAAAGTATTTATCTTGAAGAGGATAAAAATAATAATATGGAAAGAAGATAATTTCCTTATAATTTTAACCCTATATATATATATATATATATATATATATATATATATATATATATATATATATATATATATATATATATATATATATATATACATATATATATATATATGTGTGTGTGTGTGTGTGTGTGTGTGTGTGTGTGTGTGTGTGGAAATCAAGAGTTACTTCAACAAATTTAGTAAAAAATAAGTTACTGACATAATCGGCATGTAACGGTTAGAACAACAAGGGTAAAATAACACCGCCGTTGAAACTGAACTAGCAAAGGTAATTTTCACAAAAATTTCAAAGAGAAATGGTAATAAAATCATTGAAAACTAGGATCGCCTTATCATAGTTTTAGCAAACTACCAAATATCAACGGATTTGATATGCCTTTACAATGAGCCGTTTGCTATGGACTAGCCAACTCTTAATCATAAAGAATATGGTGAGTTGATAACCATATAGTTTTTGGTAAACTATCAACCATAAACGGATTTGACAAGAAATAGCCAACTTGTTGTGTATCTCAGATATACACCTTATAAAATCAACTCCCATCAAAGCTTGGTTATGTATCAGTATGTGATAGAAATAGCCAACTTGTTATGAACCAAAGTTACCCTTAACCAAACCATTACCCAAGAAAAATATCTTCCAAAGTCAACCCGATAATATCTATATTTACTCCTTAACCTACCAAAATAGGAAAAAGTAAATATACTCATTAATTAACCCTTTCAAATCGAATTTTGTCTATATAAGGAGGCTTGGTTGATTGTAATCTTCATCAAAGCACATTCAAACACACAATATCCCTAAAATAATCATGAGCAACCTTCCAACACCATTGACATTCCTCCGATTCCTAAGAAGAATATGTGATGTAGTCGAAACTTCCTCGCAGGCATCGGGATGGGTGGATACTTCCCAAAGAGGGTCGGAAGCACATCATCCAAGAAGTATACAAAGGAGACCGCCAAGCGTAGACCGCTTTCAAAACCCGCACTATCTCTTGAGTTTTACTCCACTCATCGATGATGATGGTATCGAATGATGACCCATTTCCATGGTCAAAGAATTGCCAAGAGCTCTTTCAAAAGCACTGGAAACAAATTTATCTCCAATATGAATCGATATCCATCCCAACAAAGTTCTAATGTTACCAAAACTCCTTCACAAGTTCTGGTCTTCCATGTCCAAGAATGCATCTTCCATGAGACCAAAAGGAAGAGGGCACAGAAAAATAAGCATGGCTATGTGGGCAAAGGCAAGAAGCCAATGGAGTAGCCGGGTTAGGTGAGGATGTGCTAAGTTGCAGTCTTTTGTGTTTTGATGATTAGAAGTACTTTCACTTTGGTTGTAATAAATCATGTTTTAATAATGAAATGAAGTTTCTTTGTTTTCCTTTTTCCACTGTAAAAGCAAGCTTGTTACCACTGCTAAGTACCTATAGTTCTAATTGTTAAAATAACACCTCGCATAAGATGGATTTGACAACTAAAAAGACAAACACCAAAAGAGTAACCATTCAATGTAAACAAAAAGAATCCTTCAAATCATAGCACACAAACATAAACCAAACACCGGAATTATCATTGAAATTTAGCAATGGTTAGTGTATACTGAATGAACATAGCAAAGGGCTATACTCAATTAAGTCAACTCATAGACACTCGATACACTTTCCAAAGCCACAGACTCCATTTACTTCTCAACCACTTACACCTTCCCTCATTAACTTAATGAATCCAACTTAAACGGTATTAAAGAACCAATCACACATAACCTTTTATAATACCAAATATTCTTTCTTAAAATACTAAAAGATCACCAGGAGCCGATCCAATCCAATCAATCTTTCCTCGCATCGGTTCATTTTCTCGACAAAGGTAATGGATGACTTTGTGTTGAACAACCCAAGCAGAGTAGAGAAAGAAGAGTTTGAAGAAGTGTCATCCAGAAAGAGATCTCATATGTCCATGAGTATCACCCCATCATTTGCCGTCCATCAAATCTCGCAACCAAGACCTCAAGATGCTTTGACCAAGGGAGATAATTAAAGAAGTTCTATATTTCTCCATATAGGACACAGATGATGAGACTTCCACAGAGCCTTGAGTGTACCTCCTTGCTGCAATACTCCTTAATGAAGAGCTTCCACCACGCAAGTGGTTAGCCTTGAGAGCAAAAGACCACCACCATGGTCCTTTTATCATCCTTCCACCACCAGAATTGGTGAGGGGGTTAGCATGCCCTAGAGTAATGAGTGGATTGACATGCTGAGCTCCTAAGGTGATGCCAAAGTGCTGCTTCCCATAAAACCATAGATGGTAGATGGTGGTTAGGTTAGGAATGGGTTATGAAGCTTCATGGCCTGTAGGTAGTTGGTAGTTGGTTTTCAGATGATGTAATGATGCATGTAATCGATTTCATGGATGTATCTAATGTGACTCTCGTGTGCGCTTTTGTGAAATAATAATAATGATCCATGTTTTCCTTTATCATTAGAGTTCTTGCATCATACTTGTTGTTCCATTAACTTATTCAAAACTAACATACTGTGTCCATCATAATGTTCAAAATTTGAAAGGTAGGACTTGTTGCCGTACTCATGTGCCTTGAACACCTACTATCTCGTATATCCTTGATCCGATCTTTTGTCCTTGGATGTTTCTTCACATAAGAGTAAAGAGTTAGTTTTTGGGACCCAAGCCATGATTGACTTGATCCGCCAGGTATCAATATAGTTAAATCTATAAAAGGTCATTGATACACCATTGGGATTGGTTGTAGAGGTAGTTCCTTTAGGTTTCCATTCCCAACGCAATGCAGGCCTTCACAAAGATTGCCCATGTCCCCATTTTCATGTTTACAACCCTTGCAAAGGGTAACTTTTGTATGAGGATGGAACTGGCCGTTTCTTTTAGGTACCCACCGTTGGTTATTATGAACCTTTTAGTTTGAAAAGTTCCTTTCCTCGTTTGTGTGATTTTGCAAAAGTTGTTTTGGACTTTGTGACTTTTAACAGTGACTTAGGGTGATAGAGTTAATGCTTTTGCAAAGGGCAAAAGTTTTGAGGCCACTTTAGTCAATCGCCTGGGACCATTTTGCAATGTGTGAATTAGGTGTACATTATTTTTAAACATGTTAGAATTCACCCTTTTATTCCCATGGACTTCCCTTCTCCCAACATGATAGTCACAATAAGCATGTAAATGATCAAAACTACCACGTATATAGCATGTCTTATTGTACATCACAAAATCACCTAGTTGTTGAGATTTAAATGATTCCAACCTCGGTTACCCCCTAGGAGTCGTAGGCTTGAAAACTCCTATACATCTCAAAGATACCCACAGCTTGATCTAGGTTTATTAACTGTTTCCTAGGTTCCCCGTAAAGATAACAACTTTGGGATGAAGCCTCACATTCTTTTTAACATCCTCATCAACAAATGATGAGTCACTAGCACTCTCAAAAACATCATTATCCTGCTTAATCTCTTCCTCACTTTTCACCATTGTGTCCTTTAAAGGACCATATTCACGCTCAAGGTCTGAAACTCTTCTAAGCCTCAAGCTTGAGCTAAGTCTATACCTAAAGGTGATGGAACACCCTAGTGGTGGAGGCATAGTGTTTATAACCCATACTCGGATTTAACTTTACTATATATTTGAGCATTCCAAATTTTATCTTGACTTAGATGATGATAACATGTGTCTAAAGTTAAATTGAAATTTTTTCATTTTTCTTTGAAGTTTTTCAAACTCCTTGTATGCTCTTCATTCACGTACCGTTGTATGTTCTACCTCTTCTAAGAAGAATCATATCATCATTATATTTTGACTTATTTTCCAGTATAGTGCTCTATTTGTTTTTCTAATAACGCCATAGCTCCAAGATTAGACACAAAGATAATTAGCAGATATAACTCTTGTCTTTCATTAGAATATAAATCATTAAGCCTTTCAACTTTTTAGCGTACTCTACATGTTTTAGAACAACTTTCAAAGTTTGTACCTCGAGTCTATAGAAAGCCATGAGAGCAAATTCAAGAGTTAAACAAGAGCAAAGATCGTATGTTCTTCTTCTTGATCATCATCCATGAAACTCCAATCATAGCTCACACCATCAATAGCCAACATTGCCTTTGGTTCTTCCACAGCTGGTTCCTTTTCGCTTGTATTCAAGTTAATTCGTTGTCCTTGGTCTTTGGTCTTCTACATTCTCTAGCAAAATGTCCAAACTTATGGCGCTTAAAGCACTCCACTTTCTTCTTATCAAAGCCCCAAGTAGCTTCACTCCATTGATGTGAATAGGCTTTCCGCCTTCTTTTTATAGAATTTCCTAGCCCTCATGCTAAGAGCTATCTCGCCATTTTATATCCATCTCCCTAAGTCATCTTCATCAATTTGCCTATGTCTTCATGAGTTAAAATGAGCCATCTACTTGAGTAGAGATGAAAGAGTAAAAGGTAGGATCTCCAATACTAGCAACCTTCTTCTTTAACCTCAAGTGGTAACATTAACATTACTGAAACTTTAGAACCAAAGAATGGCAACATCATCATCAATTGGCCATCTTCGGATCATCACCGCCAACAGAGGTTGATAAACAATGCTGCTGGCTTTCAGAGCTTGTACCAAGTTTCCCTCGCTTTCAACCTCAATAAGTTTGAAGTTGTTGTAAAGGTTATTGAGCCATTGTTTCTATGTCCGATTTGTTTTCCGCACAAGAACATTGATTTGAAACTCAAGGCAAACCTCTTAGAAACTTCAAATTGAGTCTTCTTTTCTACCTCAATGCCGAACACTCTTCGCTTGTGTAACAATCTTATGAAGTTTGGTAAAGATGCTATCAAGTGAGTCATTTCTTGAAGTAGAGAAGTTTTCATAACTTTTGCTCTTCAATGTCTTTTGAGTCTTCTTTGTAGCATCATTACCACCAAACACTCAGCAAAAATATCTTCAAACAGCTTCTTAGCCATGTGTTTGCTTTAATGCAATGATCCGATCTCTAGGAAGAGTCATCAACAACAAACTTCTAGCCTTAAGATCATTCTTCTTCCCGCAAGCTTTTTCAACACTAGATCTGTGCACACATACTACAACATCCGTGTCACCAACCTTCTTCAGCATTAGTCACGTGCTTGAAAGAATTCAAGTAGGATTTGGAAAATCCAAAAGATTAAAGTGTCGGTCTCCTCAAGTATATGTAATCGTTAGAAAGCTCGTAGTCGTAGTTATTTAATGTTATGTAGTATTTAGTTAAGTAATACCGTGGAGGACTGGACGGTTTACCCAATCGTATGCCCCGATCCACGTACCGCGGTGTGGCATGTGCTTATTGTAAGAACTATAAATACTCTCTACCTCCCTGGTAGAGAGTTGGAGCTCATAATAAGATTTTTCTTTCTCTCACTAAAGTTCCCTAAACTCTAACTTTCTCTCTCTAGAACTCATAATATGCCTATTTGATCTTATGGTTTAGTGTGTTTATGAAATCCAATGTGTTACAAATGGTATCAAGAGCCATGGTTTGATCATCTCTTACATATCTTTGAATTTCTAGTGACTTTTAGGTGGTTTTGAGTTTGAAAGGTTTAGTGGTTTTGGCATCATTTGGATCATTTCTAGTGTTAAAGTTTGAATCTTGGGTGTTGTTTTGTGTTTAGAATCATTGTATGTGCTTAGGTTTTTGATTTGGTGCTTGAATCATCGTGGGTTGTTTTTGGATTGAAAAGTGGTGTTTGGTGTTTTTCTAGGTAGCTTACTTGAGCCACGGATAAGTTTTCTTGCTAGCTTACTTGCTTTGTAATTTGTAGCGAAGTTATAGTTTAAGTCATAGCTTACTTGATCTTAGCAACTTGTCTATTGAGACAAGTTTCACAAATAGTACAAAGTTAGGTGGAGGTTCCACTCTGGCTAGCTTAATTTGGTTGTTAGCTTACCTCTTATTTCTATCATTTCAGCTTAATTTGCTTTATAATTCTTGGCGAAGTTGTTCTATTAGCGACTTGTCTATTTAGCTGATTTGGTGCAAGAGTTTACTTGTGTTCAGCCGACTTGATTCTTAGCTTAATTTGGATACTTAGCTTAGTTGTTCTTTAGCTTAATTTGTCTCGCTTAGCTTATTTGGTGCTTTTAGCTTAATTTGTGTTCAAATTTAATTTGGGTCTTAGCGACTTGTGCTTAGCGACTTGATTCACAAAGGACTTTTGAGGTTTAGCGAGTTGCTACTTAGCTTGATTTAGCGCTTAGCTAATTTGGTTAATATTTGTTTCTAATAACGGTTTTCTCTTGATTTAGTAAAATCAAGTGAAAGAATCTATTTCCTCGGTTTAATCTACAGAGTTATAAATCATGTGAAATCTCGAACATGTCTACCAACGTGCCTACAATCATCTCTATCAGAGTCGGGACGCTCAAGCAACTTGGTTCGACACTCGCCCACCAATGCTTGACAGAATCGACTATGACTCATGGGATCAACGAATTAGGTTGTATTGTCTGGGAAAGGAAAATGGAGTCAACATTCTCAAGTCAATTGATGAAGGCCTTATCGAGACTACAAGAGACATACTAACACCGCCAGATGGAACAATGATCCGTGGATTGACGCACCAAAGACATATGATGAGCTCAAGTGATAAGGAGAAAAGAGATTCGATGTCGATATCGTGGCTTCAAACATTATACTGTATCTCCAAAAGACATTTACAAGTTATCAATCACAACACCGGCTAAGGCAGTTTGGGACAATGTCAAGATGCTTCTCTCTCGCTGAACTTACCAAGGAAGACAGGAATCACAATCGTATGATGAATTTGAGCATTTTAAGATGAAACCGAAGAGAAAGTGTTTATGAATACTACGTGAGATTCCACAAGCTTGTAAATGACATGAGGAACATCAAAATGACCATGCCAAATATTCAACTAAACTCAAAGTTTGTGAACAACATGAATCCCGAATGGCACAAATTTGTCACCTCTGGGAAGCTAACCAAAGGATTGAAGAACACCAACTATGAGCAAATCGCATGCCTTCCTTCTTCGAATGAGAGACATGCTATGTTTGAACGAAGGATTCTTGAACAGCCAAAACTAAACAGGAGAAACAAGTTCTTCAAATGATTCAACAAATTTTCACAAAATGTTGAATTACCACCAAAGCTTCTCAAGTCATACCCACGGGTAATGGTAATCACAAACTCATTCCATTCGAGGTTCAAGAACCGATGCCATGCGCCATGGAACACTTCATCAATCAAACCGCTCTTATGGTTAAACAAAACTTGACCAATCCCACATACCAACAATCTTCACACTAACAATGAGATCAAAATCCATCCATCTACACAATCATGTTGTTGTCAGAGATGGAAAGGTTATGGTGCAACCAGCTCAAGAAAGGCAAAAGAGAACAAGGAAGAGGTGGAGTAGGTGGAGGGTATGTGCTAATCAATCGTGGGAGAAATGCCAATCATGGACAAGTGAAGCCATCAAGTGCTACAACCGTGGTGGTGATGGACACATTGCAAGGAACCGACATCTCCAAAACGCCTCAAAATGCGAATACTTCGAGACAAGATGTTGCTTGTGCAAGCTCGTGACAATGGTGAAGTTTTGGATGAAGAAGAGTTGTTATTTCTGCAGAGGGAATGCTAAGACATATGATGCAGATGTGGATGAGCGACCAAGTCGGAATAGGTCACAATCATCAAAATGCCTTTCAAGTTACCGACTGATGCATATGACTCGATGTCGATGATGAACCCACGCCTGCATAATCTTCATGGCTAGAATTCTGCAATGGTCTCTCCAAAGGTCTCATCATCTAAGCAAGCTGGTCCATCCAAAGAATCAATCATCTCAGAGGTATTAAAATTATACGATGAGGTTGATGAGCAAAAGAAACATAATGAAGTACAATCTCTTGAAACTTATGAATCAGATATTGATAATAAGGGTAATAGTAATATTGTCCCATATGATCAATATGTGAAACAAAGTGAAAGTGAGATTGTACCAAGTGATGTATCTTCTGCAGTCAATAATGACTATGTTTTTGATGAATTCAATCAATGTGCTCCGATGATTCTCAGTATCTAAACCGAATGCCTATAAACAACAAGTTGCTATTTATGAACAACGTGCTAAGTTTGAGTTAACTACCCGTGAGCAGAAATGGATGACCAAATGCGTACAATTATTAGAAAAGTAATTTTAGAGAAGAAGTGTTAAAACAAGAGTTAAACTCCTTATAAGAAAAGCTAAAATCATAAGCAAAAGCAAGATCTTCAAGAAAATGTTAAAGTGCTTAAACAAGAATTTAACGCTAAGGAATCAAAACTTTTGAATGACTTTTCTAATCTAAAAACTTTGAAAACAAGCTTGAAAATAAGTTGTACGCATAAGGAACACAGTTCAGACGCTCACATGGTCACTAAGCATAGAGTCTTAAGCTTATAAGCATAGTATTCCCATTATTAGGAACCCAACCCCGAGTATGGTAAGAAAGCAATAGAAGCTCGAGGTAATCTATGATGGCAATGAAATCCTTAAGCCCTGCGTAAACCTAGTTACTGGTGCAATCGAGGAAAATAAGCAATTAGAAGAGGTTACTAGGAAGAAATTGGATGAAAAACTTAAGATCCCCTCATGCATAGAAAACAACATCAGTTTCAAAACACCCAACTATGCTAAGGAAAATTGGATTGCATTTAACAAGTTTAGACCTCAAACATACCTGACCCCTGAACAAGTGTTATGGAAAAAGGATATGGACATGAAAAAAACTGATGAGTTTGTTGAACAGAATCCCCCATGTAGGAGAATTATTCCCACTAAGAGCAAGACCTTAATCAGTCAGTATGTGATTTATCAATTATTTATTGATTTTGAGAAAACATGTAAGAAAAGGATCACACCTACTGGGATAACTGAAGGGGAAAGGGTTTTGAGCAAACTAAAGAATGATATTTAACTGAGGTCATGCCTTTATTTAAACAATTAAAAGGTCAATTTGAGAGTCTTAAAAAGGGATGGATTCAGATATTAAAGAAATGGAAAAAGAATTAGATGCAATGATAGTTGAGGTCAATGACTATGAGCAAGAATTAAAATATAATAAAATTGAGAGGAAGAACTTGCATACCTTAAATGAGAATCTAATTTTTTAATGTATCACTCAAGATGTGTTTTACACTGCCACGAATTGTTCAATCAATGCATCTCAATTTCATGAATTATCTGTTGCTCTGAAAGTCTCCCATGATCGTGTCATTGAGCTTGAGAAAACTAACTCTAAATTGCATTAGAAAGTTGAACAGGATGATCATGAAAACCTGGTAAAACAGTTTTCTAAGTTGGAAGTTGAGCATCTTGCTTTGCAATTAAAATATCAACATCTAAAAGAAAATGTTAAAACCTCAAATATCAAGACATCCTTGGATGTTCCTGAATTTGATGCATTTTGAAATCAAGAAACGGATGAACGATTCAGCTCATTGTAACACGTTTAGAAAAATGAGAACCCAAATTTCACAATTAAAGGGTGAAAAGAACAATTTAAATGGCTCCCAAATGCCTCCTCCTTTAGATTCTCAGTGTTCTCAAACTTTTCATCTTCAAAACTTGGTTAATGTTTTACAAAAGGAAAATGAGAGTTTTCTAGAAGAAAATGAAAAAGTGAAACAACACTTTAAAGAGTTATATGATTCAATGAAAGTCACTCGTGACAAAAACAACGAAATAATAACGTCTTTACAAAAAGAAATTGAGAATCAAGAGTCGTAAAAGGGAAAATGCCACTTGTCTTTAATGAGAATGTTGCATCAAAGTCATTCAGACCGCAAATACTGTGGATCAGTAAATACATTTTTCCTCATCTTAGAAATAACGAACTTGCATTTCATGACTATTTTGCTTACCTTAAGGATAGTCTAGAATGTCTCCGAGAGATTGTAGAAGAGGATTTCATAAATAAGCCACTTGATAGAGAAATTAGGTTTTTGCATTCAAAGCCAAACGATCTCGTGAGTGTTAGAATGTTTAAGAGCAACATGTCCCAAATCTTTTTGTGAGAAAGGTAAAGCTGTGATGCCTTGTTCTATGCCTAGCTTAAGAAAGTGAATTTAATATGCATCCAGCCTCAGATCCCAACACTTATGCCCAATGCTAAGAAAGTGAACTAGAGTGCCTTCAATTAGTTCTGACACCTGACGTCTAGTTCGGAATGCAAAGGTAGCTCAACCAACTAATGTTCCCAATTCCCTCTACAGGAGTAATCAGTGACACAAAGGCAAGCGGGTCAAAGCCTTCAGGAAATACAAAGCAAGATAGGACCTCGCAAGCTAAGAATGTGCAATGGAAGAAAGTAGCAGACCACCCTAGGAACATTAAGTTTGAGTTGAATAAAACGAATCGTGTTGATTCTAGTATTAGCTATAAGCGTACTGTAATTAATTCAATTCCTACTTTGGCAAAACATGTAATGATGATTGTTTGGTTTTTGTTACTAATCATGAATGTGGTGTGAATGAATTGATTAATGCTGCTAAATGCCCTGTTAAGATAGTGAATACAAAAAATCAAGCTAAGAAGGCTAGAAAACAATGGCGAAAGAAGGTTAGAAAACATTGGAAACCCACAGAAAGGAAATTTAGTAACATAGGTTATCAGTGGATACCTATTGGCCTCAAATTCAATCTTAATGAGATGTGCCCTAAATTATCTAGATCAATGCCCATTAGAAAATGGATGCCTACTGGTAGAACTATTCCTTTAAGAAGTGAACATACTTTGAATAGGTCAAATACGGACACTAGCATTGCATCTATCCCTGATGATTCCATTGTTTCTACTTCTCCGATGTGGGTGTTCCAATCATCTGTTTAACCAAATGGAACCCATTCTTGCATGGGGATCCCATTATCCAGCTTATCCATTCTTGTTCTGTGTTCAACTGCAGATCGTTCAAATCGCTTCGGGTACTGGACTTAGGGTGTTCCAAGCATATGACTGGAGATCGCCATGCGCTCATGAACTTCGTGAGTAAATTCATCTGACTATTAGATTCGGGAATCCACCATTTTGGAGCAATTATGGGTTATGGAGACTATGTTGTTGGCAAAAGTGTAATCTCCGGGGTATATTATGTTGAAGGTCTTGGTCATAACTTGTTTTCTGTTGGTCAATTCTGTGATTCCGATCTAGAAGTGGCATTTAGAAAACATACTTGTTTCGTTAGAGAACTTGATGGTGTGGAATCAAGTAGAGGAACTCGTGGTTCTAACCTATACACCATCTCTATCGAAGACATGATGAAGTCTTCCCCAATCTGCTTGTTGTCAAAGGCTTCAAAAACAAAATCATGGTTATGGCATCGTCGTCTCAATCACTTGAACTTCGGCACCATTAATAATCTTTCCGAAAATGATCTTGTAAGAGGCTTACCCGATTAAAGTATGAAAAAGATCATCTTTGTTCACATGACAATTGGGAAAAAGCAAGAAATATGCCCACAAACCCAAACCCACAAACTCAGTAATGGAAGTTCTTCATACCCTTCATATGGATTTGTGCGGACCAATGAGAGTGCAAACAATTAATGGGAAGAAATATATTTTAGTCATTGTTGATGAATACTCTAGATTTACTTGGGTAAAGTTTTTAAGGACAAAGGATGAAACTCCAGATGTCATCATCAAACTTATCAAGCGCTTCGTGTTCGACTTAACAATACGGTTAGAATTGTTCAAACAGACAATGGCAAAGAGTTTGTTAACAAAGACTTAAGTCAATTTTATGAAAGTGTTGGAATCAGTCATCAAAGAAGTGTTCCACGAACTCCTCAACAGAACGGTGTAGTTGAAAGACGAAATCGAACTCTTGTGGAAGCCGCAAGAACAATGCTAATTTATTCAAAGGTTCCAATGTTTCCCGGCTGTCATTGCCACTACTTGCTACACCCAAATCTTCCCTCATACACACATCTCATGGAAAAACTCCATATAACTTGTCCATAAACGAAAACCCGATCTTTCCTACCTTCGTGTGTTTGGTGCTTTATGCTATCCAATGAATGACGGTCAAGATTTAGGTAAATTAAGAGCTATGACATTGAAGTTTTTGTAGGTATGCATCAAACAAGAAGGTTACCGAATCTACAACAAAAGAGAACTCGAATATCATGGAAACTATTCACGCCACGCTCGATGAGTCGTCCGAGCAAATGGCTCCGGAAAACTCCAGTTCTCGACCCGCATCTCAACCATCATCAGTAGTCCTATCTGGTTCACTTTGTTTCAAATCCTCACCAAAGAACTCCTTATGTACATCGAAGATGATTTGAAGAATCTATTTGATCCAATGTTTGATGAACACTATGAGCCAAGTGCTAATGATCCACAATTCCATCAACAGAGGTTGTTCTATATTCGTGAACGAAGTTAACTTTCGTTTATGTCATTAAGTCAAGAAGCTCCGCCGATCACTGCTGGTCATCAATAAATCATCAATCATCGAAAGTGTACATCATGGAAGTTTCCGCACCTTGATGGAGAGATACTCCCTTTTGCACTCTTGAAGATGCCCCTTTGAAAACATATTTTCTCCTCAATCATCATCAAACCATCTTCATCGAGAAATCGACTCGCTACTTCGCCTCAACAACAACCACACGGAACACCTTAGAAAATGGACACATGATCATCCATCGACAACATCATTGGAAACCCTCCTCTCGCCCAGATCCACTCGCAAACAACTTGCAACCGATGCCTTATGGTGCTTCTTCTTCAACTCTCGACTCATCCAAGGTCGAACCAAAAGATGCTAAAACCGCCATGAATGAAGACAGCCGGTTCAATGCCATGCAAGAAGAAATTCATGAGTTTGATCGACTAGATGTATGGGAATTAGTACCTACCCCAGATTGTGCTATGATCATTGCTCTAAAGTGGATCTTCAAAGTAAAACTTGATGAGCATGGTGATGTATTAAAGAACAAGCCTCGATTGGTTGCAAAAGGATACCGTCAAGAGGAGGGTATTGACTTTGAAGAATCATTTGCTCTAGTTGCTCGTATCGAGGCAATCGTAATCTTCTTGGCTACGCCGCAAGTAAGAACATGGTAGTCTATCGATGGATGTAAAGACGGGCGCTTTTAACAGTGACCGAAAAGTCTAAAGAAGTCGTATACTCATCCAACCTCAAGGTTTTGTGAATCCAAAGCATCCTACTCATGTCTATCGCTTGAAGAAGGCTCTTTATGGTTTGAAGCAAGCTCCAAGGGCATGGTATGATACGCAATCAAAGTTTCTTCTATCTAATGGATTCAGAAAGGAGCAGTTGATCGACATTGTTCACCGTAAAGTCGGCAAACATTTAATTCACGTTCAAATCTATGTTGATGATATTATTTTTGCCTCGACTGACCCCAATGAATGTGACCGTTTTCTAAGGAGATGGGCTCCAAATTTCAAATGTCAATGATGGGACAAATGTCATTTTTCTTGGGATTACAAATTTCACAAAGTCCCTGAGGCATTTTTATAAATCAATCTAAATATGCAAATGAGATTTTAAAGAAATTTGATTTGATTCTTGTGACACTCGTTGACACTCCCATGATAGAGCACTAAACCGGATGAGGACCACTCGTGGATCATGGTAGACCAAACGAAATATCGTAGTATGATTGGATCCTCGATGTACCTCACGACCCAAAGAGACCGCATATTCTTCGATGTTTGACGGTGTTAGATATCGTGCTAAGCCTACCAAAAAGCACCTTGAAGCGTTTAAACGGGTCTTTCGGTATCTCCAAGGAACCATCAATATGGGACTTTGGTACCGGCGGACACCGGTATGTCACTAAATGCACCTATGCATATGCCGATCATGCAGATGTCAAGATACACGCCAAGCACGCCCGAGGTGCTCGCCAGCCATAAGCTTGTGAGTCGGTCTTCAAAGAAACAAATGAGTACTTCTATATCCTCTACAGAGGTGAATACATAGCCATGTCATCTTGTTGTGCTCAAATCCTATGGATGAGATCCCAATTATCTCACTATGGCTTTGAATTCAACAAAATCCCTTTGTACCGTGATAATAAAAGTGCTATTGCTCTCTCATGCAACAACGCTCAACACTCAAGAGCAAAGCACATCGACATTCCCACATCATTTCATCGTGGAGCAAGTGGAGAACGGTGTGGTGGAACTCTATTTTGTGAGGATCTGAATACCAATTAGCGCATCTTCACCAAAGCTCTTCCTAGAGAACGCTTTGAGTTTATCCTTCCACGACTTGGTCTAAAGAGTCTACAACCGGAAACACTCAAACATCTTCAAGAGGAAGACGAGGAGTAAAGGTCTTTCTTCATCCATCTCTTGTAAATATTTATTCAAAAAGCAAAATACAAAATTACAAAACCTACAAAAAGCAAATAGAAAAATATAAATCTTTCAAAAATCCATAAAAATTTGAAAATCTTGAAAATTTTCAAAAAAATATTGTCATTTTGTCATGTTTTTCTCGATTCGATAATATCTACAGGCTTTGTGTCATTATTCAAAGAATGACACCGGTCTTTAGATGTTGTTCAATGTTCACAAAAAAATCAAAAAATATTTTGGGAGAAAGTGAAACAATGGTTTATTGTCATTTCAGCAAGAACCCGCTTTCAAAGAAAGAACAGAGCCATGTTTTATCTTAAATCTTCAAACCTCATGCTCGATTCTAAAACAAATGTTTGTCGTCAAAAAGACAAATGTTTCCTTTCAAATATTTTTCCTTCAAATGATTCTTCCAAAAATATTTGACATCTAATGAAAACAAAATTGCTTTGAAAATACTTCGGACTCTACTTTTTGAAAATCATCCGGACTTTTCATCTGTCAAAATCTCTATCCTTCAATCAACAACATATGTCATTGATTGAGGGGGAGAATGATTTCAAACAAAAAGAGTATTTTTCAAACAATTGGCACGTAATCGAGAAAGGTCTACTCTTGAATAATCTAAAAGAACAATGTTTAACAATATTGTATACAATTGGTACAAGACCTTGTTATTATTATGTTTTCAAAAGATACTCAAGCATGTTTAATCTTTGGAGTCTAAAGTCTCAAACTTAATCCTTATCTGCTTAAATGTTTCTCATTACCAAGTCACATCTCCCTCAAAGCTTTTAAAATCAATTTAAATCTACAGAGATCACAATTCTCAAATGATTTGAAAATTGTGATCGGGGGAGAATTTGTGATTTAAATTGGATCTAAACAAATAATTCAATAAATGGTTTCATAAGTGCTTAGCAAGCTTTCCTCCCCACATGTGCCAAACGATTTCAAATTTTCCATGCACATGTTGAGGGGGAGCATCTTTTTAAACCACAAAGAATTGAAACGTGATTGATTTGTCTCTAAGGGCGGGTTCCTCTAATATGTGCAAAACTCTTTCAACCCTCGAGGCACATATTGAGGGGGAGCAAACTTATGAAAACCTCATCCTTCCCAATATGCTTTATCTACTTTGATTAGATCGGGAAGTGATGTTGATATCTTTAGAAAATGGTAATCAAAGAAGTTAATCCTTCATTCTTGATTTCAAAGATCTCTTGCGTGTGCCAAAACCATTTCAAATACACGATGCACATGTTGAGGGGAGCTTTTTTCTAAAAATATCAAAAACAATTCAAGTACAAAATGCTTTGATAATATATCACAAGTATCTGGATTGATTTTCAAATGGTTTTCAATTGGTTCCAATGGCGATGAACAATACCAAATAGACCGACCAAATTTACTTTATGTATGGTGATATAAGGATGATAAGGTTAGGTATTTGTTCCCATGATCCGCCAAATCGAGGGATCTACCTGGACAATCCACTAGATAGTGTATAAGTCCTTAGGTATGATGGAAAAAAGGAGAAAAGTGAGATATGGGAAGAGTACGGACTGAGACAGAGCTAGTACTGGAATAAACCCAACAAGGTTCTAGTTATGAAGTCTCGTAAGCACCAAGGGGTTGAAGAATGATAAAGAATTGAATGTGAAAAGGGTGAAAAGAAATAGCCCTCCAATAATTCAACCTTAGGCGTAAATCAAGCTACCGGTGGTTACTAAGGTAACACGGTATTGAAGACAAGACATCATGGACCCAAGGATGCATCGCACTACAACTTCCCAAGCCACTCAAGTTCCTCTTAAAAGGACTTGTTTCATTCTCACGGGAACCTACATAATCTATCGACTCTCTCTTAGAGATTGTTGATATTGAAGAAGGAGACCTCTCCCTAGTCTCCGACATAGGAACCAAATGTGCACAATTGAGTCTAGAGTCACGAGATCATCAAATAAATCTCATTAGGACACTGTCAATGAAGACTCTCTATTTCACACAATGTGGAAAGAGAGATTATATCTTATGAGTCCTACGAATTATCCTTGTGGTATTGCCAGAACATCCGAGTGATATGCAAACATATTCACAATGAAGATGGAAAGCCTTCTAGAGCCAACATCAAACAAGTTCTTGGTAGGTGGCATGTGAGATCTATCTAATAGATCAACCATGTGACAACCTAATGTAAAACAATGGGGCTTATTCAAATTATGAATCAATCCCGTTCAAGTTATGGATTGACGGATACCTTTGAAAACCGTCGTTGTGCTTAAAAATTATTTTCCAGAAAGCACATCGACCGTATTAATATTTCAAAAAATAAAAGGTGTTTATGATTGATAATTGATTTTTCTCAAAAACCTTCGTTGTATTGCAAAAACACTTTATTGAGTAGTACTCGATTGTTTTTCAAATATCTTTTAATCAATCGCTGAATCTCAAATTCGCCGGTTCACTCAATTCGTGGTTGTCTTTGAGACGCTCCGGTTTGAGAACAGCTAGAGTAGCCGCAAACCCTTGCCAAGGAGATTCTTCGGAATTATACCCATCATAGTGCAAGATTGTATCGATCAACGGGAACCGTGGCCTTGTACCAATTCAACGAAAGTGATCAAAGAAACGTGCGCTTTTATTGCTAACTTGTTGTATGCAGTGTACACGCTCGACGCTACCGATCGTAATGGAGAGGTCAATCCAGAAGCCGATGCTCACACATCACATTCACTTCTAAAGAAATCATGATAAGTGCATCATGACTCTCGATATTTCACCCATGCTTCTCGTACGCCCAATATCATGAATCAACTAAAGCTTCCGCCACTGATGAAAAGATTTCATGATCCATAATGTGAGCATGTCGGTCCAAAAGTCACAACTTCACATAATGTCAACACCATAATGGAAGAGTCGAGATTTATGGTAGCCGATGATCTCAATGCCGACTCAAAACTCATTATCATGGGATCGCTTAAAGACCTCCACTTGGATTAATCTAACATGCAAAAATGAAGAATCAATGACTACGGGCTATAGAGCAAAGAACATTAACAAGAATCCAAGAACAATCTTAATGTAATATCTGTTTGTATTCAATGTAATTTGAGGTGACCTCCTTAAGGGAGATTGTTAGGATTTGGTAAATCCAATTATTAAAGTGTCGGTCACCTCAAGTATATGTAATCGTTAGAAAGCTCATAGTCGTAGTTATTTAATGTTAAGTAGTAGATAGTTAAGTAACACCGGAGGACGGACGGTCTTTACCCATCAGATGCCCGATCCACGCCTCGTAGGTGGTGATTTTGTAAGATTATAAATACCTCTACCTCCCAAGGCAGGGGTCAGAGCCGATAATAATACTTTCATTTTCTCTCACTAAGTTCTCAAACCTCTAACTATTTCTCTAAAACTCCATCAGATAATTTCCATTTGATCATGATTTGATGTGTTTGTGAAATCCAATATGTTATAGTTCGGCTCTTATTAATATTCTAGCATGGAAATTAAAACCCAGCATTCTTCCTGATGTATCTTTAGTTTAAATTGGTCTACTGAGGGCAAGTAGAGTTTAAGTGGGGGATATTTGATAACATCAAATAGTCCCTCGATTTTCTAAGCTGCTAATTTCAGATCATCACATTTTGAGTAAAATACTAGTGAAAACATCCTTATTCCTTATTATTTCATTTTATCTATTCAATGTGCGAAGCCGCAATTGGATGTTTTCAAGCCCTATTGATATGCATTGTCTCTTGCCATGGCGTAAACCAAGTAATGAAATTATGACACAACTAAAGATTATGAAGGCTACAGAATCCCTTAGCTCAAAGTTACTGCAGAACTATTGATAAGCACCCAATTGACAAAGACTATGGCGAACTCTCGCTCAGCACGCCAGAATGATGAAATACACTTGATTTACGTATTACTAAGAACCACCTGCCTGGTTACTGCAACCATGGATAAGCACAAACGATAAAAGAAGTTACGACGATTCACCTAATAAGGTTAAGTAACTAGTTCAAAGCCTATAAATAGTCGATGGTTTCACCAGCTTTAGGCATCCTTCCCAAACCTTCTAGGGTTTCGGGAGATCAAAACACGTAAGAAGCATGGTTTAGGAGCATCAATAACAAAGTCCCCGCTTCACCATTTCCATTGTATTCGATTTTGAATTCTTTTTATATTTTTCTAGAACTTATAATATGAATTCATATCATTAATTGAAGTTTGCATTTATGTTATTGGTATTCTATATAATTCTTTATAGACATTTACTAGTCTTTTCATAGATCGTTAGCCTTGGTAGTATTATAAGCTTGGTAGTATCTAAAGGGTCAGAGATATGAATTGATAGATAGCTAAGTATAGGAGGAATTGGCCATAGTACAACCACTTTCGTAGCGTAATCCACCAAATGATCACTTATCACGCTGGAGGTATTTACGAGGTCGGGGAATCTGTTCTAACGGCCGGTTCCCACCGCCTAGATCTAGTAGATTTGGTGCATAATGATCAAATTAGGTTGTCAATGATCCGGTGACCGCTCATCTTGGTGATGAATCTAAGAACCATAGGCCATGACGAATCGACAAAAGGAGTCTGGTAATAATTAACCACTATATTGAACCTTCATATTGTTACATATTGGATTTCACATACACATCATAACACAAACACAAGTAGGCGTATAGATGATTTTCTAGAGAGATAAAGTTAGAGGTTTGGGAACTTTAGTGAGAGAAAGAAAAATCTTATTATGCTCCAACTCTCTACCTTGGAAGGTAGAGAGTATTTATAGTCTTAACACAAATCGCCACCCAAGCTGTGGATCGTGCATACGGTAAAGACCATCCGCCCTCCACGGTATTACTTAACTAAATACTACTTAATATTAAATAACTATTTAATCACGAAGCTTTCTAACGATTACAAATACTTGAGGTGACCGACACTTTAATACCCGGATTTACTAAATCCTAACAATCTCCCTCTAAGGGAGGTCACCTCAAATTACATAGAATACAAACAGATATTACATTGAGATTGTTCTGGGATTCTTGTTCATGTTCTTTGTCTCAGAGCTCGTAGTCTTTGAGTCTTCATTTTGCATGTTTGGATAACTGAAAGTGGAGGTCTTTAACTAATCCACGGATAATAGTTTTACCAGATCATCGCTATCATAAATCTTTGACTCATCCTTGTGGTGCCGGTATTATGATTGTGACTTTGGACCTACATGCTCACATTCCGATCATGATATATTTTATCGAGTAGCGTAAGCTTTTGATGATTCGTTATATTGGCGCAGCTGAAAGCGTAAGCATTGAGGAAAATATCAAGTCATTGATGCACTAATCATGATTTCTTTAGATATGAATGTGTTGTGTGAGCATGCGGATTGATTCATTATGATGACTACAAATGTCGGGGTGTACACTGCATAAAGCAGTTAGCATAAAGCGCATCTGGCGTCTTTGATCACTTTGTTGAATTGAGGTACACGCCCACCTCGTTCCTCGCTGATCGAGTACAAGTACTACTCGCGATCGTAGAATTCAAGAATCTCCTTGACAGGTTTCGCACTGCTCTAGCCGTTCTCAAACCGAACGCTCAAAGAAGACAACACGGAGTGAGTGAACCAAATAATTGAGATTCACCGATTGATAAAAGAGATTTGAAAAAACAATCGAGTATCGCTCAATAGAAATTGTTTTTGCAATACAACGAAGGTTTTAATGAAAATCAATTATCAATCATAAACACCTTTTATTTTAAAATATTTATACACAACGATGTGCTAAAGAAAAGGATTTTTAAGCACAACGACCGGTTTTTCAAAGGTATCCGTCAATCCATAACCCGAACCGTGATTGATTCAAAGATTGAATCGCCCCATTGTTTCTCGTTCGCTTGTCACATGGTTGATCTATTGGATAGATCTCACATGCCACCTACAGGAGCTTGTTTGATGTTGGCTCCAGAAGGCTTTCCATCTTCATTGTGATTATGTATGCATATCACTCAGATGTTCTGGCAATACCACAAGGATAATGCGTAGGACTCATAAGATATAATCTCTTTCCACATTGTGTGAAACAGAGAGTCTTCATTGAAAGTGTCCTAATGAGATTTATTGATGATCTCGTTGCTCTAGACTCAATTGTGCATATTTGGTTCCTATGCCTGAGACTAGGAGAGGGTCTCTTCTTCAATACCAACTATCTCTAAGAGAAAGTCGATAGATTATGTCGGTTCCCAGTGAGAATGAAACAAGTCCTTTTAAGAGGAACTTGAGTGGTTTGGAAAGTTGAAGTGAAAAGTGCGTCATTGGGTCCATGACGCCTTGTCTTCAATACGATTGTTACCTTGGTAACCACCAAGAGTATATGAATTGAACCCGTTTCGCCTCTAAGGTTGAATTATTGGAGGGCTATTTCTTTTCACCCTTTTTCATATTCATTTCTTTTCATTCTTCAACCCCTTCAGTGCTTACCGAGACTTCATAACTAGAACCTTGTTGGGTTTATTCCAGATTTAGCTCAGCCTCAACCAAGACTCTTCCCATATCTTTTCTCCTTTTTTCATCATACCTAAGGACTTCTACACTATCTAGTGGATTATCCTCCTGGTAGATCCCTCCGCTCAAGGATCATGGGAACACATACCTAACCTTATCATCCTTATATCACCATACATAAAGTAAATTTGGTTGGTCTATTTGGTATTGTTCATCTGCCATTGGAGCCAATTGAAAACCATTTTGAAAATCAATCCAGATACTTGTGATATATTATCAAAGCATTTTGTATCTGAATTGTTTTGATATTTTTAGAAATAGAGCTCCCCCTCAACATTTGCATCAAGCATCATTTTGTAATAGAAATTATTTTCATCTTTGAGGGGTTGGCTTACATCTAAGAGTAGTTATATAAAAATGTGTTTTTCAAAATAGTTGCTCCCCCTCAATATGTGCATAGAAATTTGAAAAATTTGTGCACATATTAGAAAAAGACTCACATTGAAATAAATTGATCACGCTTTCAAATCTTTTTGGTTTAAGAGATGCTTCCCCTCAACATGTGTGGAAAATTTGAAATCGCTTTGGCACATGTGGGAGGAGAGCTTGTACATCCTTATAAAACCATTTACCAATTATCGCTTAAATCTAATTTGAATCACAAATTCTCCCCGATCATAATTATCAAATCATTTGAGAGTTGTGATCTCTTATAGATTTAAATTGATTTTGAAAGCTTTAAAGGAGAATTGTGACTTGATTATGAAAACGTTTTAACTGATAAGGATCGAATTTTAAGACTTTAAACTCCATTGATTAAACATGCATGATTATCTTTTGAAGACAATTGTATGACAAATAACCTTTTGATTTAATTGAAATCATTCTCTCCCTCAATCAATGACATAAGTTGTTGATTGAGAGATAGATGTTTTTGAAAAATGTTAAGTCCAAGATAAAGCATGAAATTTGAAAGCAATTAGTTTTCATTAGATAGTAAGTAAGTGTTTATAGAATCAGAGCAAGAAATTTGAAAAACCAAGATAAAGCATGGCTCTGTTCTTTCATTGAAGAGCGGGTTATCACGAAATGACAATAAACCATAGTTTTACTTTAAAAAAATTTCTTTTCTCTCAAAATTTTTAAACATTCAAACAATATCTAAAGTCCCGTGTCATTCTTTGAATGACATCACAAAGACCGTAGATATTATCGAATCGAGGAAAACATGACAAAAGGACAATATTTTTGATTTTTTTTCAATATTTTCAAATTTTTGTGGATTTTTTGAAAGTTTTCTATTTTTTTATTTGCTTTTTGAAGGTTTTGTAATTTTGTATTTTGCTTTTTGAATAGATATTTACAAGAGATAGATGTAGGAAAACCTTTTATTCCTCTTCTTCCTCTTGAAGACGCTTTTGAGTGTTTCCGGGTTAGGCTCTAAGACCAAGTCGTGGAAGGATAAACGCGAAAACGCTCTAGGAAGAGCTGGTGAAGATGTGTCGCTAACCGGTATTGAGTCCGCCTCACAAAGTATAGTTCCACCACACCGTTTTCAACTTGCTCCATGATGAAATGATGTTGAATGTCGATGTGCTTTGCTCTTGAGTGTTGTACGTTGTTGCATGAGAGCAATAGCACTTTTATTATCACAAAGACGTAGGGATTTTGTTGAAATCAAAGCCATAGTCAGATAATTGGGATCTCATCCATAGAATTTGAGCACAACAAGATGACATGGCTATGTATTCAGCCTCTCAGAAAATAGAAGTACTCATTTGCTTCTTTGAAGACCAGCTCACAAGCTTATCACCCAAAAACCGAAAGCACCTCGGGCTGCACTATTCGACGCGTATCTTGACATCCCGCATGATCAAAGATTCTGCATAGGTCGTTAGTGACATACCTATCCTTCTGGTACCAAAGTCCCATGTTGATGGTTCCTTGGAGATACCGAAAGACCCGCTTAACCGCTTCAAGGTGCTTTTTGGTAGGCTTATCCGGTATCTAGCACACATGCAAACAAATAACAAGATGTCTAGTCTACTAGCCGTGAGGTACATCAGGGATCCAATCATACTACGATATTTTGTTTGGTCTACCATGACCCCTGAGTGGTCCTCATCTAGTTTAGTACGCTCTATCATGGGAGTGTCAACAGGTCACTAGAATCAAATCCATATTTCTTTAAAATCTCATTTGCATATTTAGATTGATTTATAAAAATGCCTCCGGACTTTGTGAAATTTGTAATCCCAAGAAAAATGACATTTGTCCCATCATTGACATTTGAAATTTAGAACCCATTTCTTTAGAAAATCGGTCACACTTATTGGGGTCACCGAGGCAAAGATAATATCATCAACATATATTTGAACGTGAATTAAATGTTTGTCCGACTTCTGGTGAACAATGTCGGATCAATCGCTTCCTTTGTGAATCCGTAAGATAGAAGAAACTTTGATAGCGTATCATACCATGCTCTAGGAGGTTGCTTCAAACCGTAAAGGCCTTTTTCAAGCTTATAGACATGAGTAGGATGCTCGATTCACAAAACCCTCTAGTGGCGACGTAAACCACCTCTTTCAAATCTCCATTCGTGAAAGGCGTTTTAACATCCATCGATATACAACCATATTCTTGCTAGCAAAGCATTAGCCAAGAAGATTCTCGATTGCCTCGATCACGAGCAAATGAGCAAATGATTCTTCAAAGTCAATACCTCCTCTTGGACGGTATCCTTTTGCAACCAATCTAGCCTTGTTCCTTAAAACATCACCATGCTCATCAAGTTTAACTTTGAATATCCACTTTAGAGCAATGATCATAGCACAATCGAGCGTACTAATTCCCATACATCAAGTTATCAAACTCATGAATTTCTTCTTGCATGGCATTGAACCATGTCGTCATTCATTGCGCTTTAACATCTTTTGGTTCACTTTTGAGAGTACGAATTGAAAAAGCACCATAAGGCATCGTTGCAAGTTGTTACAAAGTGGATACAGACGAGAGGGGTTTCCTATGATGTTGTCTAATGGGTGATCATGTGTCCATTTTCTAAGGTGTTCATGTGGTTGTTTTTGAGGAACTGAAGTAGCAGAGTCGATGTCTCCTGATGAAGATGGTTCAGATGATGATTCAAGAGCAAAGATATTTTCAAATGGAGCATCTTCGAGAGTAGCAAAGGGATTAACTTCATCCCGGGTGCCAGAAGCAATTCCATGATGTACACTTGATGATTGAAGGTTTGTTGATGAGATTGAGTGATCACAGATGTGTGCTTCTTGACTTAATGACATTGAAACCGGGGTTAACTTCATTGACAGTGGGGATAGAAAAAGTCTCGTTGTTGGACTTGGCGCATCATTGGCCTTGGCTCATAATGTTAATCAAACATTGGATCAAACAATTTCTTCAAATCATCTTCAGATGGAGGTACACATGGAGTTCTTTGGAAAGGAGTTTGGTACAAGGATGAACCAATGGGATCGCTTTCGTGAAGTAGTCCGTAACTGGATTGTAGAGCCTTCCATGATATTTCGGGTTCTCTTTGTTGTAGATTCGTAACCTTTTCGCTTTTGCATATCCTACAAACACTCCAATGTCCGCTTTAGCTTTCAGTTTACCTAAATCTTGACCATCATTAGTTGGATAACATAAAGCACCAAACACTAAGGTATGATAGATCAGCTTTTAGATTGTGGACAAGTTCATATGGAGTCTTTCCATGAGATGTGTAGATTAGGGATCGATTTTGAGTGTAGCATGTCAGGCAATAGCTTCACCCCTATAGAAACATTGGAAACTTTGAGTAAATAAGCATTGTTCTTGCAGCTTCCACAAGAGTTCGATTTCGCCTTTCAACTACACCGTTACTCTCTGAGGAGTTCATGGAACACTTCTTTGAGGACTGATTCCAATACTTTCATAAAATTCATTGAGTTCTTTATTAACAAACTCTTCCATTGTCCGATCGGATGATTCTAACTGCTTTGTTAAGTCGACCAAGCAGCTTGTTTAATAAGTTTAATGATGACATCCGAGTTTCATCCTTTGTCTTCAAAAACTTAACCCAAGTGAATCGGGAGTAGTCATCAACCACAACTAACACATATATCTTCCCATTAATAGTTTGCACTCTCATGGGTCCACATAAATCCATGTGAATGGTATGAAGAACTTCCATATGTAATTTGTAGGTTTGGATTTATGGGCATACTTCTTGCTTTTTCCCAATTGACATGTTGAACAAAGATGATCTTTTTCATACTTAAGTCTAGGTAGTCCTTTTACTAAGTCCTACGGAAAGATTGTTTATGGTACCAAAGTTCAAGTGATTGAGACGACGCTATATAGCCATGACTTAGTTTTAGAAGCCTTTGACAAAGCAGTGATGGGTGAAGCTTCCATCATGTCTTCGATAGAGATGGTGTATAGGTTTGAACCATGAGTTCCTCCGAAAGTTCCACACCATCAAGATCTCTAACAAAGCAAGTATGTTTTCTCAAGGCCACTTCTAAGTCGAGTCACAAATCGTCCAACGTAAAATAGATTATGTCCAAGACCTTCAACATAATATACCCTGGAAATCACACTATCTCCAGCCACGTAATCTCCATAACCCATAATAGCACCAAAATGATCATTTCTGAATCTCACCGTTCGATGAATTTACTCACAAAGTTCATGAGCACGGTCTCCCACACACATGCTTGGAAACAGTCCAAAACCACGTAACGATTTGAACGATCTAGCGCGTTGAACACGCACAAGAATGGATAACATGATAATTGGGATCCCCATGCAAGAATGGGTTCCACTTGGTTAGTAACAAGATTGGAACACCCACATCGTAAGTAGAAACAATGGAATCATTAGAAATAGATCTTGATGCTAGTGTCCATATTTGTCCTATTCAAAGTATGTTCATTTCTTAAGGGAATAGTTCTACCAATAGGCATCCATTTTCTAGTGGGCATTGGCTTAGCAATTTTAGGGCAAAACTCATTAACCTACCAAGAGGTATCCATTGATAACCTATATTATTAAATTTCTTCCCAGTGGGTTTCCAAATCGCTTACTAACTTTCTTTAGCCATTGCTGCTTAGCCTTCTTAGCTTGATTTTTTGCATTAATAGTTTTAACAGGGCATTTAATAGCATTTATCAAATCATTCACACCACATTCAAGATTAGTAAATGTAATTCAAACAATCATCATTATATGGTTTGCAATAGTAGCGAATTCGAATTAATTACAAGACGATAGCTAATACTAGAATCAACACGATTCCTTTTATTCAACTCAAACTTAATATTCCTAGGGTGATCTTCTACTTTCTTCCAATTCCACACTCTTAGCTTGCAAGGTCCTATCTTGCTTGGTATTGCCTGGAGGCTTTGACCCGCTTGCTTTAATGTCACCGATTACCCCTCAGTAGAGGTAATTATGGGAACATTAGTTGGTTGATCTACTTTTGCATTCCGAACTAGATGTGCGATCTAAACTACTTGAAGGCACATTAGTGGGCACTTTCTTGACACTGGGCATAGAATGGTTTGTATGCTTGGCACTAGGCATAGAACAAGGCATCATCACAGCCTTTTGCACCTAAGGATTTAGGACATGTTGCAATTAAACATTCTAGCAACTCTCGAGATCGCTTGGCCAGAATGCAAGCAAACCTAATTTCTCTATCAAGAGGCTTATTGATGAAGTCCTGTTCCACAATCTCACGGAGATATTCTAGGCTATCCTTAAGGTGAGCACAATAGTTATGAAACACAGGTTCATTATTCCTAAGATGAGGAGGAATATATTTAACCACAAGTATTTGCAACCGAGGATGACTTTGATGCAACATTCTCTTTAAAACAAGTGACAGCTTTCCATTTTCTTGACTCCTCGATTCTCAATTTCTTTTGTAAAGACGCTATTTTTTTCGTTGTTGTGGTCACGTGAAAGTGACTTTCATTGAATCATATAACTCTTTAAGGTGTCGTTTAACTTTTTCATTTTCTTCTAGAAAACTCTCGTTTTCCTTTTGTAAGGCATTAACTAAGTTTTGAAGATGAAAAGTTTGAGAATACTGAGAATCTAAAGGAGGAGGCATTTGGGATCCAATCACATTGTTCTTTTCACCCTTTAATTGAGAGATTTGGGCTTTCAACTTTCTCGATGCGTGTTACAATGAGCTTGAATATGTTCATCACGCTTGCTAATTTCAAAACTCGCATCAAACTCTAGAACATCCAAGGATGTATTGATATTTGAGGTTTTAACATTTTCTTTCAGATGTTGATATTTTAATTGCAAAGCAAGATGCTCAACTTCCAATTTAGAAAAGCTGTTTTACCAAAGTTATCATGATCATCTTGTTTAACCTTATCATGCAGTTTAGAGTTAGTTTTTTCAAGCTCAATGACACGATCATGGGAGACTTTCTGAGCAATAGATAATTCATGAAATTGAGAAGAATTAATGGAACAATTTGTAGCAGTGTAAAACACATCTTGAGCAATACATTTAGAAATAAGATTCTCATTCAAGGTATGCAAGTTCTTCCTCTCAATCTCATTATATTTTAATTCTCGCATATAGTCACTAACCTCAACTATCATCGCATCAAATTCCTTTTCCATTTCTTTAATATCTAAGTCCATCCCTTTTTAAGACTCTCAAATTGACCTTTTAATTGTTTAAAGAAAGGCATGATCTCAGTTAAATAACATTCTTTAGTTTGCTCAAAACCCTTTCCCCTTCGCTTATCCCAATGGTGTGATCCTTTTCTTGCAAGCTTTCTCAAAATCAACAAATAGTTGAAATATAACATATTGGCTAATTAAGGTCTTGCTTTTAGTGGCAATTGTTCTAGGAACAAGATGCATTGGAGTATTGGGGGATAAGCGATTGTGGAGGCATTCTTCTACATGGGGGTTCTGTGCAAAAATCTCATCGCCTTTTTTCATGTCCATATTCTTTTTCCAGAACACTTGTTCAGGGGTCAGCTGTGTTTGAGGTCTAAACTTGTTTGATGAGTGTGTAAATACTCATCATTTTTAGTCAAATCTGAACTGCAAAATCATCTGAAAACACTCAAAAATGCTTCAAAATGATAAAAATATCACAAATCAGTGTTTTATATGTTTTAAATGCAAAAATATCAAAATCAGATGAAAAACATATCAAATTTGCAAAAATTGCGCCAAATTTCCCCCAAGTTTCTAAAATTGTCAAAAATAGTCCCTGAGCCAAAATTTCAAAAGAAAAATCACCAAAGGTCTTTTTAAAATCATAAATTGTCATATTTAGTCCTTTGGTGAAAAATCTAAAAGTTTTGAGAAAATTACGCTTTAGTCCCCGAAAATCCAAAATGTTCAAAACTAGTCCTTGAAATTTTCAAAAGTATCAAAATTGACCCTTGATTAGTAAAGTTGGCAAAACCAATCTTTTGACTACTCTTCATAAGTTACAGTTCTGGTCCTTTGGTTTTGAGAAGTTGCAATTATGGTCCTTGTTTTATTAACACTAAATACAAACCAAAAGGACCTTTGTTATTACCTTGGCCCAATCCATAGCCCAAACAATATCCAAACCCATAATCCAACCCGCTTCCACCCACCTTATACCCGGTCAAAGGGTTAAACCCACCTTGGTCAAAAACCACCCACTTGGCGCCAAGTCTCCTTCCTCCCAACCAATACCCTGAAATCACTCACCCAACCCATCCTTCAGTCAACCTTCAACCCACCTTTGTCCCCCCACCTCAACAACAATACAAGATACATTTAATGATCCCTCACCCTACATACTCAACCCACCAAATGTTGTTTAAACCCTTTTCCCCGCCAAAACACAATGGACGCTTGATTTCTTATGCTGGTGCCCAAGATGAAATGAAAGGTTGAGATGATCTCAAGAAAAGCACAAGATAGCCGTGACTCATTCTCTCTCAAAAAAGAAACACATCAGTGGACTCCAAGACTCCAAGACCCTAGCTTATTCTTAGTATAAATAGATGTGATTGTAAGCCTTTCAAGGGTATTAGGATTTTAGTAGTAGTTTTAGTTTTAAAAAGCTTTTAGTTTTATTGTACTTGCTCTTTTTTTTAATGAATGAAAGTTTCTTTTTTTTCTTTCCGTTTTCATTTTGTTATTTAGCAATAAGCACTTTAGTGCTTATTTGCTCCTTACTTGTCCTTATTTGTTTTTAAGTTGCTATCCAAGTTGTTAAGTTAGTTTTACAAAGAAAAAAACCAAGTTTCAGTTTTTCTTAAAATCAGCTTAAGTTTAACACCATAAAGGGTGTTTGGTTTAAGCTTATTTGAGGTCCAAATTTCCTACCCACTTTGACTTTCAAAGTCAAAGTGTCTAAAGGTTAAAATCAGTAGCAAAAGTTTTCTTTTACTTGTGTCATAAGAATTTGCAAGTTTGGTTCACAAAAAAAATACTTTTTTCTCGTTTCTGTCTTCTATCGTCTCCCAAACAAGAAATGACCTAATCTTTTGGAACACCTTTTCACGGCTTATTTTTAGTCAAAACTTGGTCCAAAGTACTTTTCTCACATCTCAACGCATCTACCAACTCAACATAGCATTAGTTAGTTTGCTTGTAGGAACACTCTAGCCTAGTTTAAATTGCACTTATACTGGTCTAAAACCACTTTAGCCATCTACATTCACATGCAAGATGCCCCACACATTTTGAGTTTTAGCTTATTAGTTGTGCTCTTTTTAGCTTATTTAGTATCCTTAGTGCTTATTAGATTCTATAAATTAGGTTAGTTAGTTTTTTAGCTTAACTCTTGCTTATCAAATGCTTCTTTAGCCCTTTAAATTAGCTAGTATCATTGTATGCCCATTTCCTTTTTAGCTTAGGACTCCCCAAAAACTGCTTATGTTCCCTTTTTGTTGCTTATTTTCAACTCTTAGCTTATTAATGATCCCAGGATATTTGCTTAACTCATTGCCTTTCAAAATTGCTTATCTTGTTGCCTTTTTTATGCTCAAAAACCTCCGTGGGGTGTTTGTTTTAGCTTTGTTGAAATCGTTGTAAATAAGCAGTTGAGAAACCGCTATTTCAAGTTTTGATAAAAAGTGTTTTTACAAAAAGTCCTTATTTTTGTCTTATAAGCAAGTTTCAAAAAGAAAATTTGAAAAATAAAATGATTTGCAAAAGGTGCAAAGGGGGTGGATTCCACCCCTGACCTTTAGCTCACAAACCCAACACAACACTCATAACCAACCTCTAGGGACTTTAATCTGTCATAGTTTGCACTACTTGATATTTAAGTATTCAAAACAGTTTTTAACATTATTAGCTTATTTGCTTATTAGTAGCTTATTTTGTTAAGTAGTATACCTCTTTTTTATTTTTCTCTAAACCAGTTTTATTTCAAGTATTTTCACAGTGAAATTTTCAGATTTTTTCAAAATCATTTAGTATTTTTTATAATTAAATTAGATTAAAATAGTTTTTAATTTATAATAAATAATTTAAAAGTCTAAAAATACCCGCTTTTTCCTAAAATTTTATTTTATCATATAGTACGTAATAAAATTGTTTTCACATTCGTAGGACCTTTATTTCATAAATTTTACGCTTTATCTTGCGCCAGCAGTAATTTTTGTACATAACGTGCGCATTTTAAGTCACGTTTTTAAGTAATTTGAGTTTACGTTTTAGTTAATATAGTTTATTTAAGTTATTTTATTTTATAAAATCATAAAAACATCATTGTAAAAATAGTGATAGCGTTTATTTAATATCTTTTAACTTTTTAATTTTTTTTAATTTGTATTTAAGTCGCTTTTATTTATTTCCTTTTTCAAGAGTGTAATATTCAAATCTTATCCTTTTTGATCGCTATCTTTAGTGATCATTCTATCGTCTGATCTTGTGTTTGCACACCATTGAGTCTCCGTGGGACTTAACGACTGAATACACTATATTCCTCGATCTAAATTGCATTCGTGCTTGAGCAGTTTTAAGTCGATTACGGTCCGCCATTCACAAGTGGCGGTTTGAGTGATTTAGCTTGACGGTTCTCAGATCAAATTTTTGGCGCCACGTCCGGGAGGCTTTAGCGTGTTTAGCCTTTTTCTGATCCATTCTTGTGCATACCCCATCTTTTGTAAAAAGTTTTTGTAAAGTTTTCAAAAATCCAAAAAGTTCATTAACACTTTTCCGAAGCAAGTGTTATCAACACCAAAAATATTTTCATTCTTTGTTTTTATAGCATATTTTTCAAAAATCCAAAAATATCCATCTTTTATCCTCTAATCTGTTTAATTCTACATTTCTCTATCCTCAAACCTGTTTAATTCTCCATTTTCTTATCCTCTTTAACCGTTTAATTCTTCATCTCTTATCCCTCTTATCCGTTTAATTCTTCATGTCATGGTTTTCTACATGTTCCTCGTGTGGAGGTCCGCTTAATGGTGGAAATTGTCACATGTACCAATGTGGGTTTCGAGACAAGTTTGTCGGTAATCCCATCCCATTTCAAACAATGAAACACCGATTTTTCCTACCTACCAAGAACCCCAATACGAATCCTACTCATGCGAGTATTGTGGGAATGATTCTCATTATTTGTTTTGATTGTCCACCACGAGTTCCTCTTGTCTATGAGCCGAACCATGTTACAATCGAACTTTGGTGAAAGTTATTTTCCCAATTATCTCAAGTAGAGAATTGCGGGGGTCCTCATGAGACTTTTGAATGTCAACCGATGAATCAAAATTTTCAAAATTCCAATTCTCCCGGTTTTGACAATTTCCAACCCCACAAGATTCCATCACCATCGACTTCCGAGCCTTCACAGCATCTAAATGATTACGAGGAGTGTAATCTTCCTCAAAGTTCTGAAGAAATACGCATTCTAAAGAAGCTACAAATGAAAAGAATGGTGTGTAAGCTTCTGCAGATGAATATAAGAATCAGATATGATGACGATGACGATGATGATGAGGATAGTATTCAAATGAGGGAATACTATGATTGTGACGAGGAGAGTGTTATTCCTTGGAAAGATATCATTTCTCAACTCCCTGCCTATTGCTATCACACCTATCTTACCTTTTATTACTTCCAAAGACTCTCTTATAATGGGGGACGAGCCTTCTAGCACTATTCCAAATGGAACCGCCTAGTGTTGAGAGCCTTGTTCCAACCCCAAGTGAGTCCGAGGTTATCTCTGGTAATATGTGTGATGAGCCTCTTGATGATAATTTTCCTCCTCTTGACATTCCATATGATCATGTCGAGATGTTCTCCATTCTCGATAACGATTGTACTTCTGTTTGACGACATTCTTTATCCTTTGGAGACATCGATTATGTCGAGGAGCTACCTTCTGAGCTAGTTAGCTTAGAGGAAGTGAGAGATTCTCGATGATCTGAAATTGAGGACTAGATACGTGAACAATTGTTCAATATAAATCTCCTCGTTTCTAAGATCGAATCATTTTGTGCTAAGTCAGCTTCATCTCCTATCCCCTCGTGGATAGTGACTCTACATTGGACAAGCCCGAGCTTGAGGCTTTTTCCAATGATTCTCTTCATGAAGAGTTCTCCGGTGAACTCTCTCATGACATATCTCCTCCGGAATATGATCATTTCCATTTTGATCTTGAGGTTGATATTGCCCTGGAGGAAGGTGTACTCTATCATAAGAGTTTGCTTATTGATGATACTACCTTCACCCTTCCTCCGCATGTTCTACATTGAGGATGAAGAATGGATCCTAATTGTTATAAACATCTTCCTTCCATTCCTCACTTATGATGTGTCTTCTTCTCTTCTTCACTCCTTCGGGAGTGAGGACACTATCTTTGACCCGTGCATATTTATTTATCATTTATAAGCCGGTCTGCTCTGCTTCTCTATATCTCATCGGTGTGGAACTTTCACATGCTTCAAATGTTTGTCCAAACATCTTGAATGAAAGTCCGATGGAGATTGTTTCTTCCACTTTGCTTCCCCATGAACCAATGAATTCGGTCGAGTCAAGCTAGCCACTCGAGAATCAAAACAAGAGACTCACCATATGGGTTTTCACCCATATTTCGTCTTCTTACCTCTTTTCTACCACCCTAGTGCTGGGGGTTGCCCACATGTTTAAAAAACTTTCTAAATAATGGCGTAGTATTTCCCTTTTACGCTTTTTGTCTCGGCATAACCGCCGCATTTTGAATATTGAGGGCAATATTCATTTCTAAGTGTGGGGAATTCTCAATCACTTCATATATATTATCTACCCGCCCCCGCTTTTGGCCAAAATTTTTTTGGAGTAAGTGTTCTACACTTACTCATCTTGGTTATCATCCGCCATGTCCAGAAGACAAAAGGATTGGCTAATCCAGAGCAAACGGCTCTTGGTAAAGATTAATCAAATCCGCTTATATGGTTTGCAATTTGCCCAAAATTGTATGGTTCCTCACCTCACCATATCCTAAAAGTGAAGAGTTATTAGCCCGCTAAGATTATGGCTTGTGGTAAAGGCAGCTGGAAAACCATAATTGGTAATCGACTCACCAAAGATAATATTGATAATTTATCTAAGAGTTGGCTAGTCCGTATGGTACCGCTTCCTCGTAAAGACAAAATCAAACCGTTGAAAGTCGGTGGTTTGCTCAAAATCACATGGTTATCTGCGGTACCATGGTTCTTACTTGAACCGAAACATTTGGCTACCCGTAAGTAATGGCTTCGTAAAGAGATCAAAACCATTAAGTTTTCTCAAAATATTGCTAGGGACTAGCAATAGTTTAGTGTGGGAGATTGATGAGTGTGTAAATACTCATCATTTTAGTCAACTGAATCAAAATCATCCAAAACACTCAAAATGCTTCAAAATGATAAAAATATCACAAATCAGTGTTTTATATGTTTTAAATGCAAAAATATCAAAATCAAATGAAAAACATATCAAATTTGCAAAATTGCGCTTTCAGTCCCCAAGTTTCTAAAATTGTCAAAAATAGTCCCCGAGCCAAAATTTCAAGAAAAAGTCACCAAAGGTCTTTTTAAAATCATAAATTGTCATATTTAGTCCTTTGGTGAAAAATCTAAAAGTTTTGAGAAAATTACAGCTTTAGTCCCGAAAATCCAAAATGTTCAAAACTAGTCCTTGAAATTTTCAAAAGTATCAAAATTGACCCTTGATTAGTAAAGTTGGCAAAACCAATCTTTTGACTACTCTTCATAAGTTACGTTCTCGGTCCTTTGGTTTTGAGAAGTTGCAATTATGGTCCTTGTTTTATTAACACTAAATACAAACCAAAAGGACCTTTGTTATTACCTTGGCCCAATCCATAGCCCAAACAATATCCAAACCCATAATCCAACCCGTCTACCCACCCTTATACCCGGTCAAAGAGTTAAACCCACCTTGGTCAAAACCACCCACTTGGCCAAGTCTCCTTCCTCCCAACCAATACCGAAATCACTCACCCAACCCATCCTTCACCAACCTTCAACCCACCTTTGTCCCCCCACCTCAACAACAATACAAGATACATTTAATGATCCCTTACCCTACATACTCAACCCACCACTGTTAAACCCTTTTCCGCCAAAAACACAATGGACGGCTTGGATTTCTTACCTTGGTGCCCAAGATGAAATGAAAGGTTGAGATGATCTCAAGAAAAGCACAAGATAGCCAGGACTCATTCTCTCTCAAAAAAGAAACACATCTGACTCCAAGACTCCAAGACCCTAGCTTATTCTTAGTATAAATAGATGTGATTGTAAGCCTTTCAAGGGTATTAGGATTTTAGTAGTAGTTTTAGTTTTAAAAAGCTTTTAGTTTTATTGTACTTGCTCTTTTTTTAATGAATGAAAGTTTCTTTTTTTTTCTTTACTGTCTTTCATTTTGTTATTTAGCAAATAAGCACTTTAGTGCTTATTTGCTCCTTACTTGTCCTTATTTGTTTTGTTGCTATCCGTTGTTAAGTTAGTTTTACAAAGAAAAAACCAAGTTTCAGCTTTTCTTAAAATCAGCTTTGTAAGTTTAACACCCATAAAGGGTGTTTGGTTTAAGCTTATTTGAGGTCCAAAATTTCCTTTTTACCCACTTTGACTTTCAAAGTCAAAGTGTCTAAAGGTTAAAATCAGTAGCAAAAGTTTTCTTTTACTTGTGTCATAAGAATTTGCAAGTTTGGTTCACAAAAAAATACTTTTTCTCGTTTCGTCTCTATCTGTCCCCAAACAGCAGCATCTACCGCTTGAACACCTTTTTCACGGCTTATTTTTAGTCAAAACTTGGTCCAAAGTACTTTTCTCACATCTCAACGCACTCCAACTCAACATAGCATTAGTTAGTTTGCTTGTAGGAACACTCTAGCCTAGTTTAAATTGCACTTATACTCTGTCCAAAACCACTTTAGCCATCAAGCATACAGAATGAGCTCACATTTTGAGTTTTAGCTTATTAGTTGTGCTCTTTTTAGCTTATTTAGTATCCTTAGTGCTTATTAGATTCTATAAATTAGGTTAGTTAGTTTTTTAGCTTAACTCTTGCTTATCAAATGCTTCTTTAGCCCTTTAAATTAGCTAGTATCATTGTATGCCCATTTCCTTTTTAGCTTAGGACTCCCCAAAAACCTTATGTTCCCCTTTTTTGTTGCTTATTTTCTCTCGAATCTTAGCTTATTAATGATCCCGTGATATTTGCTTAACTCATTGCCTTTCAAAATTGCTTATCTTGTTGCCTTTTTATGCTCAAAAAACCGAAAAGGGTGTTTGTTTTAGCTTCTTGAAATCAGTTGTAAATAGCAGCTTGAGAAACTGCTTATTTCAAGTTTTGATAAAAAGTGTTTTTACAAAAAGTCCTTATTTTTGTCTTATAAGCAAGTTTCAAAAAGAAAATTTGAAAAATAAATGATTTGCAAAAGGTGCAGGGGTGGATTCACCTGACCTTTAGCTCACAAACCCAACACAACACTCATAACCAACCCCTAGGGACTTTAATCATCATAGTTTGCACTACTTGATATTTAAGTATTCAAAACAGTTTTTAACATTATTAGCTTATTTGCTTATTAGTAGCTTATTTTGTTAAGTAGTGTCCCATTTTTTTTATTTTTCTAAAACCAGCTTTTATTTCAAGTATTTTCTCAGAAATTTTCGAGATTTTTCCAAAATCATTTAGTATTTTTTATAATTAAATTAGATTAAAATAGTTTTTAATTTATAATAAATAATTTAAAAGTCTAAAAATACTCGGCTTTTTCCTAAAATTTTCTTTTATCATATAGTACTAATAAAATTGTTTTCACATTCGAGGACCTTTATTTCATAAATTTTACGTTTTATCTTGCGCCCAAATAATTTTGTACACATAACGTATTTTCATTTTAAGTCACGCTTTTAAGTAATTTGAGTTTACGCTTAGTTAATATAGTTTATTTAAGTTATTTTATTTTATAAAATCATAAAAACATCATTGTAAAAATAGTGATAGCGCTTATTTAATATCTTTAACTTTTTAATTTTTTAATTTGTATTTAAGTCGCTTATTTATTTCTTTTTCGAGTGTAATATTCAAATCTTATCCTTTTGATCGCTATCTTTAGTGATCATTCTATCGCATCGATCTTGTGTTTGCACACCATTGAGTCTCCGTGGGACTTAACGACCTGAATACACTATATTCCTCTGATCTAAATTGCATGCGCTTGAGCAGCTTAAGTCGATTACGGTCCCGCCATTCACAAGTGGCAGTGTTTGAGTGGATTTAGCTTGACTGTCAAGGGATCCAATTGTCTTTAGCATAATTGGGTGTTTTATAGCGATTTTCTTTCTATGCACAAAGGGCTCTTAAGTTTTTCATCCAACTTCATTCTAGTGACTTCTTCAGTCAGCTTTATCTTCCTCGATGTTCTCAACAGAATTAGGTTTCAGCCTAGGCTTAAGGATCTCATTACCATCATACAAGCACCTTATGAGCTTCTCTAGCCTTTTACAAGCCTCGGTTTGTTCATCAACTAAGGCAACACTATGTTTGTCACTTAGAACTCTATGCTTAGTGATCATGTGGCAGCAAATTAATGGTGTTTCCTTGTAATGACATAACTTATTTTCAAGCTTTTTTTTCAAAGTTTTTAGATTAGAAAAATCATTCAAAAGTTTTGATTCCTTAGAATTGAATTCTTGCTTAAGCAGTTTAACATTTTCCTGAAGTTCTTGTTTTTGCTTAGCTGTTTTAGAAAGCTTTTCTTGTAAGGAATTTAACTATTGTTTTAATACTTCTTCTCTATGTGGACTGAGAGTCAAGTTTTGTTTAACCATAAGGGCCAGTTGATTAATGAAGTGTCCCACCAGACAAGACGCCTTGTTTGAACCTTGGGTCGTGAATGAGTTTGTGATTGCCATCACCCATGGGTATAACTTGAGAGGCTTTGGTGGTAATACCAACATTGGTGTAGAAGGTCAGAGAATCATTTGGTGAGCTTGTTTCTCGACAGTTTTGAACCTGATTCAATCCTTTTCAAACATTGCATGTCTCTCATTCTCAAGAAGGAAGGCATACAGCTGCTCATAGTTTGTGTTCTTCAATCCTTTGTTAGCTTCACGAGGTGACAAACTTGTGCCACTGGATTCATGTTGTTCACAAACTTAGAGTTCACCAATATTTGGCATAGTCATCTTGATATTCCTTATATCATTCACTAGTTTGTGGAATCTCACGTAATATTCATAGACACTCTCTTCCGTTTCATCTTAAATTGCTCAAACTCATCATACTGAGATTCTGCCTTCTTTAGTCAATTCGTAACCCGAGAGAAGCATCTTGACATTATCCCAAACCGCTTTGGCTTTAGTGTTGTGATTGATCGCCTTTGTATATGTCTTTGGAAGACCCCAAGTATGATGTTTGAAGCCCCGATATCAAAGATCGAATCTCTTTTCTCCTTATCACGAGCTCATCATAAGTCTTTGGTCCGTCTAATCCAAAGATCATGGTTCCATCTCGCAGCAGCATCAATTATGTCTCTTGTAGTCTCAACTGATAAGGTCCTTCGCCAATGGATTTGAGAATGTTGACCCCATTTTCCTTTCCAAGACAAGAGTACAATCGATTCTTTGAGCCCAAGAGTTGTAGTCACTGGGATTCACAAGCATAGGTGGACAAGTATTTGAACCAATTGCTGAACATCCTCGAACAGAATGCGGAGATGATTGTAGGTACGTTGGTAGACATGTTAACAAATTACACGGGATTTTAAAACTCTATGATTAAACCGGGAAATAGATTCTTTCACGGGATTTTACTGAATCAAGAGAAAACCGTATTACAAACAATAATTCAACCAAGTCGCTAAGAAATCTTTGAGCCAAGTCGCTAAGCACCAAGTTGCTAAGTATTATGAAATCAAGTCGCTATAATGTCAAGTCGCTAAGGTCACCAAGTCGCTACGAATTATGACAGCAAGTCGCTAAGCACCAAGTCGCTAAGTAGTCAAGTCGCTAAATAGCAACTCGCTAATGTCCAAGTCGCTAAGAAACTTAAGTACAAGTCGCTAACAAAATTGAAAGCAAGTCGCTACCTTTACCAAGTCGCTACCCGTAGTGGAGAATCCACTAAGTGTACTGTTTGTCGGCTGGTCTCAATAGACAAGTCGCTAAGCTCAAATCGCTACCACTTCAACTACAAATAGCTACCAACTTACAAAGCAAGTCGCTACCAAGATTAAAAATCCGTGACTCAAGTCGCTAGCAAGAATATCTCAAAAACACCACTTTTCAATCCAAAAACAACCCAACCACGATGATTCAAGCTGACCAAATCAAAACCTACACACTTATGATGATCCTAAACACAAAAGTACAATCAAAATTCAAACTTTAACACTAGAAATGACACAAATGATGCAAAAACCACTAAACTTTTTCAAACTCAAAAACCACTAGAAATCCAAGGATATGTAAGAGATGATCTAACCATGGCTCTTGATACCAATTGTTACATATTGATTTTCACATACACATCATAACACAAACACAAGTAGGCGTATAGATGATTTTCTAGAGAGAAAGTTAGAGGTTTGGGAACTTTAGTGAGAGAAAGAAAAATCTTATTATGAGCTCCAACCCTCTACCTTGGAAGGTAGAGAGTATTTATAGTCTTAACACAAATCGCCACCTAACGGTCGTGGATCGCATACAAGGGTAAAGACCGTCCGTCCTCCACGGTATTACTTAACTAAATACTACTTAACATTAAATAAATACGACTACGAGCTTTCTAACGATTACAAATACTTGAGGTGACCGACACTTTAATACCTGGATTTACTAAATCCTAACACATATCGATGGATTATAACAACCTTGTCATACCAATATATTATCAATATCATTTCTAATCATCTTAGTTCTTTCAAGGTCACTGACTTGGGACGATATCGATTTACTTAAGGCTTTACTACATCTGATCGGGTTCTCTGCCAGTTAGTATGTGTCTATCCTAAGTTATCTAAGTTTTATAAATATTAAAAGCAGGATGAAATAAGCGATCGCTTTTTACTGGCCACGGGGAGCAGCTTAATGGAGGATCTAAGGTATATCATATTCACCTCATTAAGAGATTTGAGCACTTTCATAAGGTACGCTTCAATCTCTCCTATTGCAATAATACAAAATTTATCCTCTGATGCTATTAGTTACGGCGTAACTCTTTTCATGGGGTTACGACGTAACCATATTACAATTAATTAAAAATTATTATATATAAAATCTTTTGACTATTTAGTTACTTACGTAACTTCTTTTTAGAATTATGACGAACCACTATACAATCGATTTAAAAAATTAAATCATTAATTAAAAATTTAATTACGCTAATCCCTATTAGGATTACTAATGTAACCTTCACAAATATTTAATATTCTAAAAAATATTAGTTAACGTAAATATTTATGGAATTATACCGTAACCTCCTGGCGGTATAAAACCTTATACGGATTAAAAACTAGGTTTTACATAAAAACTTTCACCGCCTACCAAAACAGTAAATTTTTCTCCCAAAAAACTTTCCATCAAGATCTCTTCATCTCATCATTCACCATGGCTGGTAAGATCTATCACTACTCTTTTTGATTTGTTTATGTCGATTATTTCAATTAGGGTTTATATTTTAATATATTAGGGATCTTGCTGATTTGAGTTAATTATTGCTAATTGGTTTGATTAATTGATGATTATGATGATTTCCCCATGTTATTTTGATTCGTGTCCTATCACTTTGGGTCGATTTGGGTGTTTTGACTTTATTTACATAGGGTTTTGGGTCAAACACAAACCTAGTGGGTTAGCTGTCCTCAAAGACTAATAGGTTAAAAATCTATAAAACTTTTTACCACTTGAAAAAATTGATGGTTCCGGCGTAATCTATTGCTTAAAAATTGACCATCTGAGGTGTTGAGTTTCTAGGGAAAGTTACGGCGTAACTGGGGGTAAGTTACGCCGCAACTATTGAAATCTGTGATTACGGCGTAACAATTTCTGTTAGGAATTAGAAAATTCCATAGTGAAGTGTCGGTCACCCCAAATATTATCTAGCATAAGGTAGCTCGTAGACATATCGTTAGTTACGGTATTTATCAGTTTATTAGTTAGTTATTAGTTTAGTTTAGCGTAGTGCAACACCGTGGAGGAAGGACGGTCTTTACCCATCAGATACCGATCCACGTGCCGATAGAGGTCGTTTACTTTGTAACTATAAATACCCCTTCCATCCATGGAAGGGGGTGGTGCTTTTCAATCTAACATTCCATACTTTTGTATACCAAGTCTCTAGCAAGAAAACACCCAACTCTCTACTTCTCTCTCTAATTGCAAACATGTATTTTGATCATCCAAGACCACCCGAATCATCAACACAATAATATTATCGATCCTACAATTGGTACCAGAGCCAAGGTTCTTGTGTTATGTTGATTTGTGTGGTTTCGCATCATGGTTATGTTGGTTTTTGGATCATGTTCAAAACTGTTTTTAGCACTATTTTTTGTGGGTCGGATAATTTTTTCCGAATACTTTTGTGGAAAACTGTTTTTTTAATAACATGGTTTTTCTGTATCCTTTTTTTGGTCATCAGATAAATGTTATGGTCAATATATGCTTTTAACTTTCTTGTGTCATGTCCGTGAACAATACTATTGTCTTATCATTTTTTGTTATCATTTCTGTGAAGTAAAAGTGGTCAAACTGGTCATAATATGTGGTCTAACATGAAAAAAATGGGTCAAAATAAAGTTTTTCGTATGCACTTTTCTGGGTCTGTTATGAATGAAGCCGGAATACTTGGTCGGAATAATCGCCGAAAAAAGTCAACTGGTCATGTTTATAGCGACTTGGCAAAAAAAAAACTAGCGAGTTAAGTGAAAAAATGTGATGGCGACTTGTCTTTACAAGCTGTCTTGATTCATTTTATATTGGTAGCGAGTTGTGCTAGCGAGTTGACCATAGCCACTTGTTATTTAACAAGTAGCGATTTATGACTAGAAATGACTTAGCAACTTGACTTAAATACCTAGAGACTTGCTTAAGACCAGTGACTAGTATTGGTTTGTAGCGACTTGGTTAAAAGAAGAAGATGTAAAAGAATGACCATGACCACAAAAACCAAATACCAATAACAACAATATACTCGACCTCAGTGTAAAAACATCATTAGTCCAAGGCGTTTTAAAGTAATGCAAGAGCAAAATACATATCACGACTGAATCCAAGGTCCAAATCAACAAATCCTAGACCTAGACTCATCCCATAACCCTCTCATCCACTCCTCAACTCTCAAACAAATAAGACTCTAAACGAAATTTCAAACAAATCTCAGATCGAGACAATCTTTTTTATCTTTAAAAGATTTATAATTGTCCCTTCATCATCACTGATTGTGAAGCTTCGCTTCTTGATATTCGAAACAAGTATAAAAAGATTTTTAACAATATTGTTAAAATCGTTTTATTTTTTCGTTCCTCTACACAACATCAAAACAAATCGAATACCATTCTCGAATGAACCCTACCTGAGACCCAATCAGGATCTTGAAGCCAAGACGCGATCTTGATTCGAACTTCAATGAAAATAACAAGAAAGTGGCACGGGAGTGTTTGTGTGAGATACTTTGGATGGGTTATGTGTATGAGATTAGAAGGAGATATGATTTGATTTGATGTTAAGATGTAATCAGTTTGTGGTGAGATGCGTTTTAGGGAGGAGGGAGGCGTACTGTTAGTATGTTTTAGGGTTAAGTACAATGATGTGTGTGTAGGGTTAGAATCTTTAATACCAAAGTATTAGGGTATCTTATAACCGTATAATGTGGTGAGTGGACCGGGTTATAATTCTTTTCAATGAATCGTGGGCCTACATAAATTGGTTATCATGAAATGTTAGTCATTAAAATGGGCCTTGTGATTTAATTCAATTTGGGGATAAGATAGGCAACTTGGACTTGGTTTCATGCGTTATTATATGCATGACCAAATATGTTGGACTGATGAATCAGGTTAATTAACACTACAACATATGTTATATGAATTTTATATTAAGTATAACATTATTGATTAATGAGTGGTATTTTGGTCTTGAAAAATATTCACGGAGGATACACTATTCACGGCTTGATCGAAAAATTGTAAAAATGACTACGGGGTTCTTGTACGGTATCTCTTATTTGGTTTTGAAGTGAAGGTTTCCGGGCACGTTTACTTATTTCGTCTTCTTTCTTTCTACCCTTCCGTGAAGATGACTTGTTTGGGCTTTTATAGAGTGTGATAAAGACTCGGGCATTTAATTACGGTTGTGATTCTTTCTAGCTTAACCCACAATGTAATTATCACTTCGGTGTCTCACTCAGTTGAGAATGTCAAGAGGTTTTGTATATTGGGTACACCGCTTCTTCTTCACAAGGATTAGTACAAGTTTAAGTAACAAATCAGGGGATTTTCACTTCATGATCAAGTCTAGCATATCGGGTTTACTTCTCAACGTGGTCACTATAATAGCCGACAGATTGCGTGAATGATGTGTTTACCAAAGTGTTGTTTGGATGGTTGATGATGTTGATGATGTTGGATGATGAACCGCTGATGAACCGCTGCATGTTCCCCTAACACAGATATTCACCGAAACCAAAGTTGTCATAACACATTCAAGCTGACATTGTTTACGGTTTTGTCTTGATTTTGTAAAATCCTACGAAAGAAACTATTTCTCGGTTTAAATCATAGACTTGTAAAATCCCGTGACAATGGAAACATCCTCGTAAAAGTAAAGTGCATTTCGGATCTATCTTACGGTTTATTCTTGGTTTTGTAAAATCCCGTGAAAGAAACTATTTCTCGGTTTAAACTATAGAATTGTAAAATCCCGTGATGATGGAACCATCCTAGAGAAAGGAAAGAGTATCTCGGGATCTTATCTAATGCTGGTGCTACGGTTTCTACTTCGAAGAAGGGATAAAATGGTGTACTTCATGTATTGGATGTGTGTTTGGATATTCATCATGGCAGTTTGGTTATTATATGGTTTTACGGGGTTATGTGCTACTAACCTTGGTCGGGATGAAACCATTATCAAAGTTCATTTAATTGTCAAAGAAGGCTAGATTTGAGCAGATCGTAAGATGTGAAAATCCGCTAATTCAAGTATTATTTATTTGAGGTTGAAGTGAAATATCACGGGTGAGTGTACTTAGTATCTCAAGGTATCGGGGATGGTTGGATGAAGATTCTTCAAGATCCTTGTTCAAGCTTATCATTAAAAACAAAGACTTGGAAATCTAGTTATTGTTGGGTGTCTTTTACCTTTTCTTTTACCACTTGGGGAATTGGGCTCTTACCACTACAAAATAACTATCACTTTAAGGAGTTACGTTGTAGTGCTCGGTGTCACATTGAATTGTGGATTCTCAAGAGGTGATGTACGTCTATTACTTGATGGTTGGTTGGTTGAAGAGTATAGAGTACTTAGAGATTCAATGGAGCATTAATTCTTACACATGTGCAAGTTTAAGTCAATGAAGTTCGGGATTAGTTTACTTCAGGTCAAATTCATCATATTGGGTTTTTCTCCATCACCGTCAACGACAAAGACCCTACCGAATGACAATGGGTTGATTACTTGTTTTGCCAAGAGATTGAAAAGAGAGATTATGACGCAGATGAACACAACAGTTCATACCTCGTTTCTAAAGAAAAAGAAAAGTGTACGCTTCGCAGCACTTTATCTTCAAAAGAAGAGAAATCTTCTTATGACGTATGAACACGGCCAGTTCATGCCTCGTATTCTAAAGAAAAGAAAAGTGTACGTTTCAGTGCGCTTTATCTTCCAAAGAAGAGAAATCTTCTTATGACGTATGAACACAACAGTTCATGCCTCATTCTCTAAAGAAAAGAAAAGTGTACGTGATATGTGCTTAAACACATACCTTTTCATTATCAAAACTGACCCAAAATAACCAAGAAAGAGCCGTTTATTGCTAACATTTGCATGTTTCTTGAGTTTTTGCTTGTGCAGTACGATATGTAAAACACAAAAAAGAAGCCAAATCGATGTAAACCAGCACGAGATTAAGAGAGTTTGAGCTGAGACGGAAGGTCGAGATTGTGCATTTGTGAAGATTTTATTCTCTGAGGATGATTTGATCAAAGTTTGAAGAAATGTCGAAACAGTGAACTTTCAAAGAAATGACGTAAATACCCTCAAGTTTCAAAAGTTGCAAATTCAGTCCTTGGTCTATTGAAGAAGGACAAGTTCAACCCTTGAAAGAGATTTTCAGATTTACATGTGTGGTCCCTGGATTTTCAGATTATACAAGTTTAGTCCCTATAAGCTTAAATGAGTACACTTTTAATCCAAAATATATCTTAAATCCAATCCAAAAACCCATGAGGCCCAAAATATTAGATCCGGTCCAATCCACAATACCCATTACCCACGGTTACTATATCAACCCATTTACCCGGTCTATACCCGAACCAAACCCAAGTCAAACCCACCCACAACCCAGTCAACCAATATCAAACAATACTAAAAATCACCCGCTTTTACCCCAAACCGTAAAACGATGAACCCTAAATCCACTAAGGTCAATTGGTCAAAATTACTAAATTATTAAGGGTATATTCAGATTTCTCTCGACACCCCGACACATGGGTGTCCAGGTCATCAATCCGCAACATTCCATACGCTCTCATATTGGTCGATGAAACGTGGATAATCTTATCCAAGGGCTAAGATCAAATGGGATGCGTGGAAGAGTGATCAAGGGCTTAATACTCCAGAAAGCACAAATGAGATTTCTAGATCCTTCCTTGGCTTGAGCTTCGTATGGCTATATATACCTTTGTAATCACGGTTGTTGGAGTGGAGTTTTTGAGAGATAAAGTAGTGTAGTGTGAGAGAGAGAGTAGTAATCTTTGTATTTTCATTTCAATATTTTAGTTAATTTTCGTATTTCACCCTTTGTAACCAAAATTCTCATTTATAAAATTTGTTTAAGTTTTGAGTTAATTCAGCTTTTTATTATCGTTTCATTGTATCTCAAATCAATTTTGATATTCGCTTATTTAGTTAATGCTTTTTAGTACTTAAATTTCTCAAAAACAAAAATTTTAAAATAAGAAAAATATTTGAAAAATAAAAAATACTCTCAATCTCTTTATTAAGCTAAGCTACTGTTTCTAATAACCTTTTTAAGCTTCTTCATAGCTTATTGAAGGTTTATGTGTGCTTAACCTCAACTCACAAACAATTTACAAAATCAGTCAATGAAAGTCAAAGCCGCAGGTGGGTTTGAATTGTCGAACTAGTAATGGATCCGTTGATTTGATGTTAAATGGTTTAGGATTAGTGGTACTTTTGTTGATTTGCAAGCCATAGTGGCTGGACATCTTGTAAGTTTAGCCTTAATCTCATTATTAGCTTAATAAAGAGTAGCGGTTATTGTTTCTATTAGATATGTTCTAAGTATTGATCATTGCTGTCATTTAGTTTAATTTAGGTGTAATCAATCTTTTGATGATAGAGTAAGCTTGTCTTTGTGTTTTAGCTTAAAAAATTGCATAAATGATTTGTTAAGTAGTGTTTGGTTCGGCTTGATTTAGTAAGATTATGGCTTAGTTTGTGTTTTAGATCTCACATTTGCATCAGCAGGGATAATAAGGTTTTAATCACCACTCATTTGCCTAATAAATCGCTGAAAGTCAACATCGCCTTGAATCAGCTTTAATCTCAAAACTGTTTGAAACAGTTGAGTGAAAACTTGCATATAGGTGTAGAAGTTGATAAGTGAGCTTGCATTGTTTTCATTTCATCATATTATATCATAACCAGTTCACCACTTTGATTTAAAACTCATTTTGGTCAACATTTCATAACCTGTTTTCAAAAGTCAAAAGTGTCAAAACAGCTTTCATCCAAACTTTGTGGATTTTTAATAGACTCATTTCTGATCCAATCTTAGTGAAATTTTGGGATATAAAACTTCAGTTGGTTAAGTTTGAATTATCAATTTTGTGGAATTTTGTGATTTATTCTTAAGCATCAAATAAGCTCACCAACAGACTCATATGCCTGCTCACACTCTAACACCGAAGTTGTGAACCGTGATTTTACAAGACTTGCACAGGTCTCAATTTAGCTAGTTAGGGTCCCATATTTGGTTTAGCAGTTCTTTGGTTGGTTATCTTAAGGTTCCATTTGTGGCTTTTAATTTGGCTCTCTGAATCGGTGAATCAAAAAGTTAGTAGGCTTAAGGCCGATTGGATAACTAGTTTATTAGCTCTAATCTTGGTAGTTTGCTTATAAGAGATTAGAGTAGCAGAATTAGTTGCTTGTAGTTATTTTTAGTATAATATAGCCTCAGAAACAGTTTGGTAGTGTATGGTGCTTATTAGCTTATTCTTAGTGCTTATTTGGAAGTCACACATCACTCTCATTTCTCACACATAAGCCTAGTATTTTATATTTTTCATAGAATTAGAATAATATTTTAAACTTTTCCTGAATTTTTCATAATTTTTAGACTTAGTTTGCTATTTTTCTTGATTTAAAACTGTTTTAAAGCATTTTAATTAGCTTTTATTACAAATAAATCGAAAAGTTCAAAAATAATTTTTAAATTTTCACAGATTAAGATAAATACAAAAAGCAAAAAAATAATTTTTCTAGATTTTTCCTAGCTTAAATTGTAATTTTTAGCATTTAAATTAGTTTTAAATAGATTTTAATTCATAGAAAATAGAAAATATTCCAAAAATACAAAAATAGTTTTGAAAAGTCTTTTGAGTTATTTTAGATTTTTAGAAAATAGTTTTATAATTTTCACTTTTGTTTTCATAATTTTTAGTATTTTTAATTAGTTTTAAAGTTTAAAATTAGTTTTTTTTAATTCAAATAAATTCCAAAAAATTCATAAAAATTAGTTTTAATTCTTAGTTAATTTTCAAATATCATTTTTAGTTAAAAAGTAATTTTAGATTATTTTTAGGAGTTAGATTAGACGTAGTTTGCTTTATTCGCATTTCATTTGCGTAATTTAGGATTCCCCGTAGTTTAAATTCCCGTAATTGCTTTCCCATTCCTCGTTGTTTTATATCATAATCATAAATCCAAAACATCGAGCATTTTAATAACGAACCAATAACGACGTTGCCCATTCACACCTGGGAAACGACTGATTCCTAACCGTATCACTATCACTCACAGGTTTTGATTCATTATCCTTTTTCCTAAAGGGATTTTAGATCATTTCTTGTGGATATTTTTGATATCGATATTGTGGTTTTATCCATACACACTTACCCCTGAACCTCAACGAATCAAATTTTACGCCGCGTATTTGCGGAGGTTGTGTCACAATATCGTTAAAGGTTTGACGATTAGTGACTCGAGATCCTTCCTTTGTGAAGTTACTATTTTCTATAAAATAAAAAAGTAAAAAAATATTTTCCTTTTTCTTTTGTATATATATATATATCATATTAAAAATACAAAAAAAGATTTTCTCTTTTGTTTTTGAGCTAAATAGAATAAATCAATTATATAACATTCTCAACGGAGGTGTTATCATTAGTAAGTTCCCGAACTAAAGATCAAAAACTTGCCTTTGTGTCACTTGTGAGTCGATTTATTTCTATTAGATAAACAAACTGTGTGGTGGGTATAAGGACGGTCTGACATTAAATTGCGGCCGAAAGAAGCGGGTTTTAATAAGCTTCGCCGACCTAAAAGCTTCTCCGCCGCTTGCGTTGTCTTATGAGGTGATTTATTCACTTGGGATTATTGGTTAAGTTCACTTGTGTTTTCAATATCGCTCGCTTTAATTGCCTTGGTTTTGAAAGTGCATGCGCACTCGCTCCAACAACTACGACCGATACGCGAAGCCGCTACAATTCCAGAAGGCGAAATAGACGTGCTCCATTAGTCGAATCCCAGATTCAACTAATCCGACTCCTCCCATTGTCGAAATGGCGGAGGACAACCGATCTATGCTAGAGCAACTCCAAGCACCCACCGAGGGTTATGGAGAAGCCATCGTCGTCCGGCAATCGCTGCGATAACTTTGAGCTTAAACATGGATTGATAAATTTGGTTTCGTCAAGCCAATTTTACGGATTTGAGAGAGACGATCCTCACTCTCATATCCGACGATTCAACAAGCTCACGTCTACGATCAAGTACCGTAACGCTCCGGAAGAGGCTATCAAGCTTCTACTCTTCCCATTTTCACTTGAGGGGCCGCCTCGATTTGGCTCGAGAAACTACCCCTCGACGATAACCACATGGGAGATTTAGTGTCAAAATTGGAACTAATTCTTCCCACCGCCTAAAACAACAAGCTTCAAAAATGAAATAACAAAATTCACACAAAGATTTGATGAATCATTTAGTGAGGCATGGGACCGATTCAAAGATTTTCTTAGGCAATGTCCCCATCATGGTTTTACGGAATTACATCAACTTGATACATTCTATAACGGTTTGAATGAGACTGATCAAGACTCTCTCAATGCCGCTGCGGGTGGTAATTTGTTGACCCGATCAACGAGAGATGCCTTGTTGATTATTGAGAACAAATCTAAAGTTCGTACCTCACATAGCAAATCGTTGTGCCGAGTGAGTGTTACACCATCGCCCTCGCCTTAAAATACGCCTAGCACCGATGCTAATATTGATAAGCTTACGGATATGATACAGGCTTTGGTTAAGATTAAGACCGCCATGTTAATTCTTCTCCATCCGCTCAAGTCAAAGCGGTGGAAACGACTTGTACTACTTGTGGTGGCCCGCATGCCTACTACAATTGTACCGCCACCGATGGAAATCCTTTCGGTTAATGTCCAGAACCGAGGTAACCAATACCGTTCACAAGTTGAACCAAATCCTCGTGTTAGTAATCAAATGGTACCTCCGGGATTTTCTCAATCAAACAATCGGACTCGTTTTAATCAAAATCAAGTTCGTGGACCAAATGTTCAAAACCAATTCAAAGCCCCACCAAATCAATACCGAATCAAGGAGTCAATTACAATCAAGGATATCCAAATTCAAGCTATCAAGCTCTTCTTTGCCTTCAAATGAATTCACGAATTACGCTCAACACAATAATGCTACCATCCAAACCATGCAAACTCAGATTTCAAGTTTGAGAAATGAGTTTCAATCTTCGTTGACTAGACAAAGCAATGAGTTTAGGAATGAGATTCGACTTTAGAACAACAAATTGGATGCTTCGCAGAATAAACTTGAGAACATGTTGAATGTCGCTTTTGTGTAAGATAAGTCAACCCTCGAAGTTCGGGATCTCTTCCGAGTGATACCATTCCCAACCCGAAGGGTGAGTTGAAAGCTATAACCACACGGAGTGGTAAGGCTTATGATGAACCATCGCTTTCCTACCCATTTGGTGAGGGAGGAGGAACGAGAACCCGTGGTTATTGAAGAAAATGTGCACCGCACCCGCCCCACCTCCGTCATTCAGACTCCACCGAACCCGATGTTCAAGACTACTCTCAAACCCTCACTTCCTTATCCGACTAGACTTCAAGATCAAAGGATTCGTGATAAAACCGAAAACCAAATGGAGAAATTTGTTGAAATCATTCAATCCTTGAATTTTAACATCGCCACCGACGCTTTACTCCTCATGCCAAATTTTCCGCCATGATCAAAATTTAGTGAGTAATAAGGAAAAGTTGGCCAAATTGCAAAACACCGTTGAATGAGAATTTCTCGGCGGTGCTCCTCAAGAAACTTCCTGAAAAGTTAGGAGACCCGACAAATTTCTTATCCCTTGTGAGTTTCCTGAATTGTGAAATGCTCCGCTTTGGCCGATCTTGGTGCGAGTATTAACTTAATGCCTCTTTCGATTTATAACAAGCTTTCTCTCCCGGATCTCACTCCTACTAAGATGACTCTTGAACTCGCGGACCGATCAACCTCTATTCCGAAAGGAATCGCCGAGGATGTCTATGTGAAGGTCGGACCACTACATTTTCCCGCCGACTTTGTTGTCGTTGACTTTGATGTGATTCCCGAAGTGCCTCTTATTCTCGAGACCTTTCTTAACGGGCCGTATGATGATTGACGTTTATGAAGGAGAAATTACTTTACGATCTCATAAGGAAACCGCCTCATTTAACATTAACCATCCTTCGAGATAATCCTCCAATTATGATGATGCTTCTATTAATCGAATCGACGTTCTCGATATTGCTACGAGAGAGTATGCTCAAAAGCTTGATTTTATGGGTGGTAATCCACCATTCCTTCAAAATGTTGAACCATCTTCTCGAGCCTATAATTGCCGACTCTTCCCCTCTCTTACTCCATTTGAGGAGGAGACTTCCTTTTGGAAGAGATCGATGAGTTTCTTGCTGATGATGAATCGATTCCACCGGGAATTGATGATGGTGTTTATGATTCGGAGGAAGATATCCTTTATCTTGAACAATTGTTGAATGAAGATCCATCACCATCACTCCCTCCGAAAGAGATTACGATTGAAGAAATCAAACTTACAAACGCCTAATGAAAAACCCTCGAGCTCGAGCTCAAGGATTTACCTCCTCATCTTGAATACGCTTTTCTTGAAGAACCAAACAAGTTTCCCGTCATCATTGCTAAAAACTTGAAAGATGAGGAGAAAACCGCACTTTTGGAGATTCTTCAGAACATAAAAGTGCCATCGCAAATTTCTCGATATCAAAGGCATAAACCCTCGGTTTTGTACTCACAAGATCTTAATGGAAGACGATTGCAAACCCGTTATTCAACAACAACGTAGGGTTAATCAGAAAATTCATGAGGTTATCAAAAAGGAAGTTCTTAAACTCCTCGACGCCGGAATCATTTATCCAATCTCCGATAGCTCATGGGTTAGCCCTATCCATTGTGTTCAGAAGAAAGGTGGCATGACCGCCATTGCTAACGAAGATAATGAAATGATTTCCACACTCGCCACCGGATGGAGTGTGTATTGACTCACCAAAGTTGAATGATGCTACAAGGAAGGATCATTTTCCGCTACCTTTATGGATCGATGCTCGAACGCTTAGCGAAGAGTTCTATTGCTTTCTCGATGGTTTTTCCGCTACTTTCAAATTCGATTGATCCGCATGATCAAGAGAAAACGACTTTCACATGCCCTTATGGAACTTTTGCTTACCGACGAATGCCATTTGGCTTATGCAATGCTCCCGAACGCTCCAAAGGTGCATGATGGCTATTTTTAATGACATGATCGAAAAGTCTATGGAAGTTTTTATGGACGATTTATCGGTTTATGGAGATTCTTTCACTTCTTGCCTCTCTCATCTAGACCACATGCTCAAACGGTGTAAAGACACCAACTTGGTCTTGAATTGGGAGAAGTGCCACTTCATGGTTCGAGAGGGCATTTTCCTCGGCCATAAGATTTCAAAATCTGGGATTGAGGTCGACCGAGCTAAAGTCGACGTTATAGCTAAACCCCTCATCCCACTACCGCCAAAGGTATTCGAGTTTTTGGTCATGCCGGTTTTCTATCGCCGTTTCATTCAAGATTTCTCTAAGATAGCCCGCCTTCGACCCATCTCCTCGAAAAGGATGCTTCGCTTATTCACAAATGAATGCGTTGAAGCATTTAATTTTCTTAAAAGAAATTAACTAAGCTCGATCTTAGTTGCCCACGACTGGGATTTGCCCTTTGAGCTCATGTGTGATGCAAGTGATTACGCAATTGGGGCTTTTGGGGCAACGGAAATCAAACATTTTCAACCCATATACTATGCGAGTAAGACATTATCTGAGGCCCAACACAATTACACGACTACTAAAAAGGAATTATTGGCCGTTGTTTATGCTTTCGAGAAATTTAGACCCTACCTTGTCTTGTCAAAGACCATAGTGTATACCGACCATTCTGGCCTAAAGTATCTTTTGGCAAAGCAAGATGCTAAGCCACGATTACTTCGGTGGCTTCTCCTCCTTCAAGAGTTTGATGTTACTATTCTTGACAAAAAAGGAGCGGAGAACCTTGTCGCCGACATCACTTATCTAGACTTGAGAATCCCCATCAAAGTGTACTGAGAAAAGGAGATCACGGAATCATTTCCTCTTGAGACACTTGGGATGATTGCTAAGAAAGACCCAAACACCCCATGGTTTGTCGACTTTGCAAATTACCATGCGGGCAATTTCGAGAAAGGGATGTCGCCCAAGAAGAAAAAGTTTTTAAAAGATGTTAAGCATTATTTCTGGGACGATCCCTACTTGTTTAAGATTTGTGCGGATCAAGTAATCAGGCGGTGTGTTCATGGCCAAGAGCTCTTGATATTCTCGCTTGCCATAACGGACCCATCGGTGGCCATCATGGTGCAAGCTACACCGCTAAGAAGGTTTTGATTCCGGATTTTATTGGCCTACCATATATCGAGATGCTCATGATTTAGTCAAGTCTTGTGATTCTTGCCAACGCCAAGGAAAATTTCACAAAGGATGAAATGCCACAAAATGCTATTCAAGTTTGCGAGATTTTTGACGTGTGGGGCATCGATTTTATGGGGCCATTTCCATCATCTAAGGGTAATAAGTATATCCTCGCGGCCGCCGACTACTTGTCTAAATGGGTTGAAGCGAAGGCGCCCCCACCAATGACGCCGGTGGTTGTTAAGTTTCGAAGAATTTGTTTTCCGATTCGAGCACCTCGTGCTATCATCACTGATCGCGGTACCCATTTCTGTAATGAACAATTTGCTAAAGTTATGGCTAAATATGGAGTTACCCATCGCCTTTCTACAGATCACCCGCAAACGAGCGGACAAGTTGAGGTTTCCAATCGTGGTTTGAAAAGAATTTTAGAAAGGACCGTAGGAGAAAATCGAGCTTCATGGGCCGATAAGTTAGATGATGCATTATGGGCTTTCCGCATCAAGATACAAGACACCCATTGGATGCACCCCATTTAAGTTGGTGTATGGAAAAGCTTGTCACTTGCCCATCGAGCTCGAACATAAGGCATTCTGGGCCTTGAAACATGCTAACTTTGATCTTAAGACCGGGTGATCACCAAAAGTTCAATTGAATGAATTAAATGAGCTTAGGGATCGTGCCTAAGAATTCTTTGATTTTCAAAGAGAAGACTAAGAGGATTCATGATGCTAAAATAAAAACCGCTTTCAACCGGTGATCAAGTTCTCCTCTTTAACTCTCGCTTGAAGATATTCTGCAAACTCAAACCCGTTGGTCCTGACCATTCACCGCTGCTCAGTTTTCCGTATGGAACGGTGGAGTTTCTCACCGATGGCCCAAATTTCAAGGTGAATGGTCATCGGGTGAAACATTATTTTGGAGGGGACATCCCATCTATGGTTGTCCCGGATCTCCAAACTTTCCCTAAGGACAATCTGATTCGGGATCGAGTCAAGCTAGCGACTCGGTAACCAAAAACAATAGCGCTTCATGGGAGGCACCCCATGCTTATCTCTATCTTCTTTCTATTTTCTAATAAGTGACGGGAAGGGGTTAGCCTCTTCGATTCTCGTTTTGGTTGTTTGTAATGTTGTGTTCAGATTTTCCCGATATGAAGACTCTCGTGTCAAGTTTGGCATTTTCTCTACTCGAGTTTCATGATCGTTGATGATGGAAATCCGATATCCTAATCTTATCGACTAACGTTTATTTTTGAGCATACTTTATAAACGGCTTTTAGATTTTCGTTGATACCCTTGCTTTTAAACATTGAGGACAATGTTTCGTTCTAGTCTGGGGTAGGGTAATCTTCGATTTGATTTGACCGCACTTGCTTATTTTCGTCGTGTACTCTTGCAACCCCGTTTTTCCTTAGAAAATGAAAAAATTGTGCTATAAATGAGAAAATTTAAAAAATTTTAAGCTTTTGTTAAGTCTTTTCGATTGAAAAGTTTGCTAGTCTCTTAGACAAGAAGCTATAAAAAGCGAATTCTAGCTCACAAGGCCAAGATTTTGCAAGATTCCCTGAGCGATTTTAAATATGCATGACTTGATTTCATTTAGACAAAGCATTTGCTAAGATAATATATGTTTTGACACCTTGTTGACTTTCCGCTGGTGAGAGTAGGAATAGAATTCGACTTGACCGCTGTTGAGCCTAGCTTGTTCCCTTAACCATAGATAATCTAAAAATTATGGCTAAGCATCCGCGGATCTCATTATTTGGGATTTTAAATTTGCGGAGATCGAGAAATGATAGAGTTACTTATGAGTTTAGATGCTAAGCATGGAGTAGATGGTTCTCTTTAGAGCCCATCGAAGGTACTTATGGCTTTTTGTTCCCACAAAATTGTTTCACCCCATATTTGTTAAAAATAATTAGAGATGTTGAGTTTTTGGCGATAGTTAGTTTTTTATCTTCTTTAGAGAATCTTTGCCCATGAGAGTTGGGTACACATCGAGGTACTGTCACTGTTACGGTGTAATAGACAACTGATTCTGATATTTGTCGCTATTGTTTCTATTTTTATAAAAGCCGTAGGGTTTGGAGTTTGGCACAAAAATTAACATGAAATAAAGCCCAAATGTTTTAAAATTAAAAATCCAAAGCTATAAAAGTTGTCTTAGACTTCTAAAAAGGCAGAGGAAAATCCAAAGTCATAATAAGACTTCTGATAAAGCGGTAATCCCGTTGAGTTAGTGGTTGAAAAGACTAAGGGCCTGAATTGCAAAAATGCAAATGTGCTGAAATAGTGTTAAGCCAAACTTTGGATCCGGAAGATGTCTAAATAAAGCTTCACTCTCGACTCAGATGAGTTGTCTCGGTGGCCATAAAAAGGATATTCTCCCTAAATCGTGTGAAATTAGGACCTTGATGTGGACCTCATTCTTGTGTGCAATGGCTTTCAAGGGAAGATGAATAACTAATTAGCGACTTAGCTTTATATCTTTATCAGAATAAAAGTTATCGAAACGAGAATTATGAAGAAATTCAGTTCTCAACAAAAATAAAAAAATCTAGAGGAAATTGGAAAATGGGAGCAAAAGGTAATTACATAAGTAACTTCCATGGGTAGTGTTAGCATCTAGAGTCATTTGTAACAATGATTTCGATTTTACGCTTAGTTTGGGGACTTGTGAAAAATCAGGAACGATGTATTCTATCCGTATGGTCACTTCACGCTGTGTTGTGTTTCTTACTCCGTGATCCTAAAGTGTTGATTGAAAAATGTTGGAGTTATTGATCGACATGAAAGTTCAACAAACCGTCACTCATAATCAGAATGTGCTTAATCGTAATATCTACTTGTGAATTAAAAGGTAAACGGGGCGTTTTTAGAATTAAGGCTTTCTTAATCTCTTTTGAGGAATCTTTGCTACTTCTTCATAGGTTTAGTAGAAAGAGATTGAAATCCTTGGTTTTAGAAGCGTGAGTTGATTGCATTGTATGGGGACACGACAATGGTCTCGTCTGGGTATTTTGATATGTGCTTAAACACATACCTTTTCATTATCAAAATTGACCCAAAATAACCAAGAAAGAGCCGTTTATTGCTAACATTTGCATGTTTCTTGAGTTTTTGCTTGTGCAGGTACGGATATGTAAAAACACACAAAAAGAAGCCAAATCAGATGTAAATCCGAGCACGAGAGATTAAGAGAGTTTGAGCTGAGCTGGAAGGTCGAGATTGTGCATTTGTGAAGATTTTATTCTCTGAGGATGATTTGATCAAAGTTTGAAGAAATGTCAGAAATCCCCCTGAACTTTCAGCAAACGACAGAAAATACCCTCAAGTTTCAAAAGTTGCAAATTCAGTCCTTGGTCTATTGAATAAGGACAAGTTCAACCCTTGAAAGAGATTTTTAGATTTACATGTGTGGTCCCTGGATTTTCAGATTATACAAGTTTAGTCCCTATAAGCTTAAATGTGTACACTTTTAATCCAAAATATATCTTAAATCCAATCCAAAAACCCATGAGGCCCAAAACATTAGATCCGGTCCAATCCACAATACCCAATACCCACGGTTACTATATCAACCCATTTACCCGTTCTATACCCGAACCAAACCCAAGTCAAACCCACCCACAACCCAGTCAACCAATATCAAACAATACTAAAAAAATCACCCGCGCCTTTTTACCCCAAACCTGGTAAAACGCATGAACCCTAAATCCACTCAAGGTCAATTGGTCAAAATTACAGCGATTAAGGGTATATCTGTACTTTCTCTGACACCCCTGACACATGGGGGTGTCCAGGTCATCAATCCGCGTGCAACATTCCATACGTTGCTCTCTCATTGGCTGATGAAACGTGGATAATCTTATCCAAGGGCTAAGATCAAATGGGATGCGTGGAAGAGTGATCAAGGGCTCAGAATACTCCAGAGAAAGCACAAATGAGATTTCTAGATCCTTCCTTGGCTTGAGCTCGTGGCTATATATACCTTTTGTAATCACAGTTGTTAAGGAGTAGTTTTAGAGAGATAAAGTAGTGTAGTAGAGAGTAGAGAGTAGTAATCTTTGTATTTTCATTTCAATATTTTAGTTAATTTTCGTATTTCACCCTTTGTAACCAAAATTCTCATTTATAAAATTTGTTTAAGTTTTGAGTTAATTCAGTTTTTTATTACTGTTTCATTGTATCTCAAATCAATTTTGATATTCAGTTATTTAGTTAATGCTTTTTAGTACTTAAATTTCTCAAAAACAGAAAAATTATAAAAATAAGAAAAATATTTGAAAAATAAAAAATACTCTCAATCTCTTTATTAAGCTAAGCTACTGTTTCTAATAACCTTTTTAAGCTTCTTCATAGCTTATTGAAGGTTTATGTGTGCTTAACCTCAACTCACAAACAATTTACAAAATCAGTCAATGAAAGTCAAAGCTGCAGAAGTGGGTTTGAATTGCTGAACTAGTAATGGATCTGGGTTGATTTGATGTTAAATGGTTTAGGATTAGTGGTACTTTTGCTGATTTGCAAGCCATAGTGGCTGGACATCTTGTAAGTTTAGCCTTAATCTCATTATTAGCTTAATAAAGAGTAGCAGTTATTGTTTCTATTAGATATGTTCTAGTATTGATCATTGCTGTCATTTAGTTTAATTTAGGTGTACTGAATCTGTTTTGATGATAGAGTAAGCTTGTCTTTGTGTTTTAGCTTAAAAAATTGCATAACAGATTTGTTAAGTAGTGTTTGGTTCAGTTGGTTTAGTAAGATTATGGCTTAGTTTGTGTTTTAGATCTGTCACATTTGCATCAGTAGGGATAATAAGGTTTTAATCAGTCACTCATTTGCCTAATAAATCAGTGAAAGTCAACATCAGCTTGAATCTGCTCTTAATCTCAAAACTGTTTGAAACAGTTGAGTGAAAACTTGCATATAGGTGTAGAAGTTGATAAGTGAGCTTGCATTGTTTTCATTTCATCATATTATATCATAACCAGTTCACCACTTTGATTTAAAACTCATTTTGGTCAACATTTCATAACTGTTTTTCAAAAGTCAAAAGTGTCAAAAACAGTTTTCATCCAAACTTTGTGGATTTTTAATAGACTCATTTCTGATCCAATCTTAGTGAAATTTTGGGATATAAAACTTCAGTTGGTTAAGTTTGAATTATCAATTTTGTGGAATTTTGTGATTTATTCTTAAGCATCAAATAAGCTCACCAACAGGACTCATATGCCCTGTTCACACTCAGCTAACACTGAGTTGTGAACCAGGATTTTTACAAGACTTGCACAGGTCTCAATTTAGCTAGTTAGGGTCCCATATTTGGTTTAGCAGTTATTTGGTTGGTTATCTTAAGGTCTCCATTTGTGGCTTTTAATTTGGCTCTCTGAATAAGCTGGTGAATCAGCTTAAAGTTAGTAGGCTTAGGCTGATTTGGATAACTAGTTTATTAGCTCTAATCTTGGTAGTTTGCTTATAAGAGATTAGGAGTAGCAGTAATTAGTTGCTTGTAGTTAATTTTAGTATAATATAGCCTCAGAAACAGTTTGGTAGTGTATGGTGCTTATTAGCTTATTCTTAGTGCTTATTTGGAAGTCAGTTACACATCAGCTCTCATTTCTCACACATAAGCCTAGTATTTTATATTTTTCATAGATTCAGAATATTATTTTAAACTTTTCCTGAATTTTTCATAATTTTTAGACTTAGTTTGCTATTTTTCTTGATTTAAAACTGTTTTTAAAGCATTTTAATTAGCTTTTATTACAAATAAATCAGAAAAAGTTCCGAAAAATAATTTTTAAATTTTCACAGATTAAGATAAATACAAAAAGCAAAAAAAATAATTTTTCTAGATTTTTCCTAGCTTAAATTGTAATTTTTAGCATTTAAATTAGTTTTTAATATATTTTAATTCATAGAAAATAGAAAAATATTCTGAAAAATACAAAAATAGTTTTGAAAAGTCTTTTGAGTTATTTTAGATTTTTAGAAAATAGTTTTATAATTTTCACTTTTGCTTTCATAATTTTTAGTATTTTTAATTAGTTTTAAAGTTTAAAATTAGTTTTTTTTATTCAAATTAATTCCAGAAAAATCATAAAAATTAGTTTTAATACTAAGTTAATTTTCAAATATCATTTTTAGTTAAAAAGCAATTTTAGATTATTTTTAGGAGTTAGATTAGACGTAGTTGCGTTTTATTCGCGTTTCATTTGCGTAATTTAGGATTCCCCGTAGTTTAATTTCCCGTAATTGCTTTCCCATTCCTCGTAGGTTTATATCATAATCATAAATCCAAAACATCGAGCATTGTAATAACGAACCAATAACGACGTTGCCCATTCACACCTCGTTGGGAAACGACTCGGATTTCCTAATCCGTATCACTATCACTCACGGGTTTTGATTCATTATCCTTTTTCCTAAAGGGATTTTAGATCATTTCTTGTGGATATTTTTGATATCGATATTGTGGTTTTATCCATACACACTTACCCCTGAACCTCAACGAATCAGTACGTTTCAGTGCGCTTTATCTTCTGAAGAAGAGAAATCTTCTCATTTATGACCATTCTCATCAACATGCTTCATACTTTTTCCATGCGCTTCAGTCATCAAGTGAACCGGGCTACCACTGATTGTTTTCTCATTCCACTTGCTCGACTATAATGAAGATGGCGACATCATGTGCTAATTTGCGGGGGAGAAGTGTGAATAGACTACATTTGTTGAAGATATTCACTTATTTAATCAAGAATGGCAACTCCGTATGCAATTCTTGAGGGGGAGAAGAAGTGTGATTTTTTAGCATTGTTGATTGATATTTGAGAATTTAAATGGTCATACGGCTCTAAACTCATGTAAGAACCGAGCTTCTTCTTATCGGGTCATCTTCACATGGAGTTTTTCTCTTCTAAGAGCCGTTGGTTGACATCTTCACTCGGATTGATGAGTTTATCGACAAAGTGCTTCCTGTTAATGCTTCACGTATACATCAACATGATGATTCCGAACAAACTCTCTGTTCTTGTTTGATGTGATTGGTAAGTTTGGTGTTACCATTTGTGTGTTCGTCGCGGCCTGATTGTTGATTTCCTTGATGAACATCTTTCTGTTCTTGTTTGATTGGGAGGGATTTTAGTTAAGGGGATTTGCAAGATGTAAGTTAATTGGGATGCTTTTTGGTGGGATGCTTTTTGGTGTGAGTTGAAGATGTTAACACTCTATTCCCCATTCGGACAATCTTGAAGAAGGTCGAGTCTACAGTCTGTTCTACATTCTCTGCTACATGTTAGAAGACTAAAGACGAGTTGCATTTGATTATCTAAAGACTTCTTCTTAATCTGGGCATTTATCATACAGATTGTCGGTTTATGGGAGGTGTTGTTATTGACTATTGTTATATTGCAGTTGCACTCTTAAATAATAATCCGCTCTTTGGTATTCCTTTACCAAATCTTCACGGATTATTGTTCATGAAAAATGATCCGCTCTTTGGTATTCCTTTACCAAATCTTCACAGATTATTGTGAACTCTGTAAATCAACCACATGACCATTAAGGAAAATGACTTCCTCATCCGCTTGAATACATTATTGATGAATCTTCCAGATCAGTCTCTATATGTATATCTTTAGGAAGATGGAATTGATGTTGAGGAATCATTTGTTCCGGTTCATTAAGTGGGTCAATGTACATCCGGTTGTACATTTATTCACGTGTTTGACATTTGACGCAAGTTGATTACTTCGGAGCTAATCATTTATCACCTATTTGAGATTGAAGTTGACTTTCACAAAGGCGTGTTCTTATTTGATAACTTGCTCGGGCTTTAGAATTTGAGTTGAAGACTTGGTTTATCTAGTTACCAGCAGTCGAGGTGGATGGTTGAAGACCTGGTTAACTATCACTATTAGGAGTTACTTTGTTTTACTCAGTGTCACACGCATATGACGGTGTGGATAATCGCAAGAGGTGTTAATGTCTCATACTTTGTTTGGGTAGTGAGTACTTAGAGATTTGCTTGAAGCATAAATTCTCGACACCGTTCTTCCATCATTAGGTGCAAGCTTAAGATACAAATGTGGGGAAGTTGACTTCAGTTTCAAGTATGGTATATCGGGTTTTATTCTTCAGTGGTCACTTCAAATTGTCTACATATGGGTTGATTAAAATAGTTAGAGAGAATCTTCAGCAAGTTGATTCTCACAAGAGTTCAAATGTTCTTCTCAAAATATTTCTAGTATACGGACTTACAAAGAGTTGCTGATTCTGAAATGTCAAAAACCAGCAAGGCGTAAGGAGACAAGCACCTAAACGCGAGTAAACTTGATGAACTTAATACTTCTAAGTAATTGAAGATACCCCGGGAAGACAAGTGTTATTACCGCAGAGAAACTCAAGGTTTGACTCATGACGAGTAAACTTGATGAACTTAATTCTTCTAAGTGATTGAAGATATCCCGGTAAAACAAATGTCATGACCGCAGAGAAACTCAAGGTTTTACTCATCAAGGCGTTTAGTGTTAGTATTTCAACTACGTGGGGGAAGTGATGTTAGAGAAAGTTTCTGAAGATAAAAGAGGTACACTAGTGTGTGGTGATCTCGATGGTATTGCAATGATCAGGGGAGAGAGATTGTGTACATTGGGGATTCTCAGCTGATTCACTTGAGTGCTTAATCAGTGATTCAGAGATATAATCACTTATTCCGGAGTTGACATCCGCAGAGATTGTCATCCGCAGAGATAATCAGTGACTTGGCCTGCTTCTTCAATGTTATCAGTTATTCATTCCTTGTGTATTGGTATACTTCAGATACTTGAGCTTCATACGATCATCAGGGAAGAAAAATGTGAACATGGGGAGGTGTTTTCATTCCCCTCATGATGTGTATTCGGGAGAGCTCTTGGGTATTGGTGTACTTCGGGTTCTTGAGCTTCATACACGATCATCCGGGAAGAAAAATGTGAACACGGGAAGGTGTTTTCATTCCCCTCATGATGTGTGTTCGGGCGAGTTCTTGAGCATTATACAAAGAAATTGACTGCTTCAATTCAACTACTTGGGGGAATTGTTCTCTTGTCACCTGCTTGGAATGGATTGCTTCAGACCTCAGTGGAAAAGAAATTTGAGAAGATTATTTAAGTGTGGGATGAAACGTTGCTGATGTTCTATTGGATGATATAACCCCGAATGGAGAATTTCGATTATCGGTCTTAAAAGGAGCAGCGGGATTTATGATAATGGTGTGCTTCTCTGTGCACCTGGCTAAGGAAAGCTTGAAATAGAGCTTCAAATCTGCTCATCACATGATTTTCGGTTTGGGGGGAAGCTGCCAAAGTCTCACTTTCAAGTGGCTCAATTTCTCTCTTCGATTCAAGAGTCTTGGAAGCTTTGGTGGTGAAAGTTTTAGGGATGATGACTTCTATCTTCTACAACGGGGCTGTTCGATATCTTTATCTCGGTACTCGTATCATCATCTTCTTTAACTATATCATCTATTCTATCCTTGTAAATATATTTTTCAGAAAAACCAAATAGAAAATTATATAACCTACAAAAACCCATAAAAATCAGAAAATAAAAAAATACCAAAAATATGTTTTCTAAAGACATGTCTTCTGGTATCGATAACATCTACGGTCTTAGAAATGTCATTCAATAATGGCACGGGACTTTAGATGAAGTTCGAGCAGGAGGTGTAAATATTCTTTTTCCAAAACATGTCACAAACTATGGCTTGCAGTTACTTCTGACTGTAACCCGTGCTTAAACTATGGTTTGCTATTATTTCAGATAGCAACCCGCTCTTCATGAAAGGAAAGTGTTGCGCTAAACCAATTTTCAAACATTTCGTGCACTTATCCTAAAAACAAAAATGAGGAAAGTATGTCGAAGGACTGCTGTTCCTACACAAATGTTTTTCCGTCTAAAATTCTTCAGAAAAATATTTGTTGTTTTCAAAAATGGTGGTAAATAAGTTGCTTAAAATCAATCAGATTCAGAGTTTTTATAAAATTTGGAAACTCAATCAATGACTTCAGCACTTTTAAAATCTTTTATAAAATGAGTTATTGGTTGAGGGGGAGAATGTTTTCAAATCTATATCTTCTAACGAGCTTTCTTAATTATCCTAATATGCTTAATTAAAAATGATGTTAACCTATGTTGAAGGACTAGGTGCCTAGGATATGATTGCTAGGATTAGATGATTAGAGTTTGATGAACACATTATTCCCATACATTTAAATGATCTGATTGATATGTTGCATTGACTCTCATTAGTCGATTGCTATTTGGGTGATGTCGACCACCATATATCTGTATGTGTGTTCACTAACGTATGCAGGTATATTGGCTATAAGAATGTTCCCTATCCGGATCCCATAATTGAAGATGATTGGATGCCGAAAGGAAAGGGTAACTATATCTTGGGTTGACAAATGAAGAAACGGAGCTTAATTGGACTTCTATGGAGAGTTGGCATAAATGCAACGTAAAAGGTCTCACTGCATCAGCAGATGGTTTTCTTCTAAGTGATTGAAGAAACAGAGCTTAATTTGACCTCAGTTGGCATTCAAAATGCAACGTAAGAAGAAGTCTCACTGCATCAGAAGACGGATTTTCTTCCAAACCCTACAGCAACAACAACAGAAGCTTCTCAACCACCTAACGTATCTTTGTGCAGGATACCATTTTTAAACAATTTTGAATAATTTGATTAAATTGTTTTGAAAATGGAAAATATTGTTTTGAAAATATATTGGACTAATTTTTGAAAATCACCGGACTTCTTTTTATCAAAACCTAAGTCACTCAATTATTGACTTCTATCATGGATTGAGGGGGAGAGTGATTTAAAATAAAAAAATTTCAAACGATATTTCTTCACAAAAGTTCCGTTTTGTACAATAATTAAGTGGTGATCTAAAGATTTAATGTTATGACATGGTATGATTTTCTTTAGAATCAAGATCTTTCAAAATGAAATTTTTTCTATTCTTGTTTGATTGTGAAATTGTTTTATTTTACCTAAAAGATCTCTTAAAACAATCATACCTGACACTAAGAATCTTTAATGTCTTAAAATGGTCCTTATCTGTCATTTTTCAAAGTTAAATCAAGCCACGTCTTTCCCCAAAATCTTTTAAATGATTTAAATCAATTGGGATCACAAATCTCAAAAGGTTTGAAATTTTGATCGGGGTAGAGATCGTGAGTTAAAATCTCTTATCTGTTTAAATGGAATTGGTTTTAGTCCTTTAAAGGCACTCCTGCCTCCATGTGCCAAACGATTTCATACACAATGCACATGTTGAGGAGGAGGACTTATCCAAAAACATGATGAGTATTTAAACCAGGCCACATATTCTCCCATGTTTTCTAAACCGTATTAAATCACTTGGGATCCAAAATCTCAAAGGGTTTGATATTTTTGATCGGGGGAGAATTTGTGATTTAATAATGAAATTTGATAAAAGGTGATCGATTTGATTCAAATGTGCAGGCTGCTCTCTCATATGTGCTAAACGCTTTCGAATCTCGAAGCACATATTGAGGGGGAGCAAATGGTTTCTTAATGGCTTGTGTGATTGTGAATGTGCTTCAAAAGAACTCTTGCCTCTATGTGATAAAATGATTTCAAATATCCTATGCACATATTGAGGGGGAGAATTTACCAAAGAAAATCAAATGGCTTTTTCCACAGAAAATTGTGATCAAGAAATTAATTCTGTCAAAGAACTCTTGCCTCCATGTGCTAAACACTTTCAAATCATATGCACATGTTGAGGGGGAGCATTTCTAAATAATCAAAACAATTAAGGTACAAAATGCTTTGATTTCAATTGGTTTTATGGAAGAAGAACAATACCAAAAGACCGACCAATTTACTTTATGCATGGTGTTATAAGGATGGTTAGGTTAGGTATTCGTTCCCACGATCCCGCCAGAGCCGGAGGGATCTACCTAGGGACAATCCACTAGATAGTGTAGAGTCCTTAGGTATGATGAAAAAAGGAGAAAAATGAGAAATGGGAAGAATGCGGACTGAGATAGAGCTAGAACTGGAATAAACTCAACAAGGTTCTAGTTATGAAGTCTCGGTAAGCACTGAAGGGGTTGAAGAATGAAAAAGAAATGAAATGAGAAAAGGGTGAAAAGAAATAGCCCTCCTATAATTCAACCTTAGGGCAGACACCGGGTTCAATACATATGCTACTAGTGGTTACTAAGGTAACACTGGTATTGAAGACAAGACGTCATGGACCCAGTGACGCACTGCACTAAACTTCCCAAACTACTCAAGTTCCTCTTAAAAGGGCTTGTTTCATTCTCACGGGGAACCTACATAATCTATCGACTTTCTCTTAGAGATTGTTCATATTGAAGAAGGAGACCCTCTCCCTAGTCTCCGGCATAGGAACCAAATGTGCACTATTGAGTCTAAAGCCAAGAGATCATCCACAACATCTCATTAGGACACTAAATTCTTGAAGACTTGCTGCTTCACACAATGTGGAAAGTAAGATTATATTAAGAGTCCTACGCATTATCCTTGTGGTATTGCCAGAACATCTGAGTGGTGTGTAAAAGTATTCACGATGAAGATGGAAATCCTTCTAGAGCCAACATCAAACAAGCTCTTGGTGGGTGACATGTGAGATCTTTCCAAAAGATCAAACTTGTGACAACTGGATAGAAACGATGGGGCGATTCACTCTTGAATCAACCTTGGTCCAGGAATGGAATTGACGAATACTTTTGGAAAAACCGTTCGATGTGCAAATCTTCTTTTCTCTAGCACGTCGAATGTGTACTTATGTTTTCAAACACAAAAAGTATCTCTGATTGAAAAAATACTTTTGGAAAAACCGTTCGATGTGCGAATCTTCTTTCTCTAGCACGTCGAATGTGTACTCTTTTAAATTCAAAAAGTATTTTGATTGAAAATTGATCTTTCTCATAAAACCTTCGTCGTATTGCAAAACTCTTTCTTCTAAGCAATACGCGATTGTTTTTCAAATCATTTTTCATCAATCAGTGAATCTCAATTCGCTGGTTCACTCACTCCGTGTTGTCTTCTTTGAGACGTTCCTGTTTGAGAACAGTTAGAACAGCTGCGAAACCCTGTCAAGGAGATTCTTTGGAATCCTACCTGATCACAGGCAGTACTTGTACTGATCAACGGGGAACCGTGGGCCGTGTACCTCAATTCAATGAAAGTGATCAAAGACACTTTCGTGTGTTTTATTGCTAACTGTTGTTTGCAGGTACATTTGGATGGTTGCAGCTGATCAGAATTGAGGAGTCAATCCAAAGCCGCATGCTCACAGCATCCACACTTAATTTGAAGAAATCATGACTGGTGCATATCTACATAACCTGGCTCTGATATTTCATACTATGCTTCTGCTTCGCTGCTGCAAATATCATGAACCAGTAAGGCTTCCGCTACTCTGATGGAAAGATGTCATGATTCAAAAGTGTGAGCATGTCGGTCCGAAAGTCACAACATCACATGATGGCAACACAATAAAGGGTGATCCAGAGATTTACTGTGGCTGATGATCTCAATGAAAGCTCAAAGATCATCAAAGATGTGGATCAGTTAAAGGCCTCCACTAAAAGTACAAATTATGCGGACTATGTAGTGTCACTGCTTAAGCACAAAGATTGGGGAATTGAAGAATTGAAGTCTACGAGCTCAAGAACAAAGTCAAGAATAGAATGCTAGGATTCGAAATGTAAAACATGGGGTGACCTCCCTTAGGGGGAGATTGTTAGGAATTAGAAAATTCCATAGTGAAGTGTCGGTCACCCCAAATATTATCTAGCATAAGTTAGCTCGTAGACATATCGTTAGTTACGGTATTTATCAGTTTATTAGTTAGTTATTAGTTTAGTTTAGCGTAGTGCAACACCGTGGAGGAAGGACGGGTCTTTACCCACTGTATACCTGATCCACAGGCCGATAGGAGGTCGTTTACTTTGTAACTATAAATACCCCTTCCATCCATGGAAGGGGTGGTGCTTTTCAATCTAACATTCCATACTTTTGTATACCAAGTCTCTAGCAAGAAAACACCCAACTCTCTACTTCTCTCTCTAATGGCAAACATGTATTTTGATCATCCAAGACCACCCGAATCATCAACACAATAATATTATCGATCCTACAATTTCGTTAAGCTACGCCGTAACCTCTGAAATTATCTAATTACGGCGTAACTCTTATAATGGTTACGCCGTAGCTTTACATCAGTAAGGTCTGCACTTACTGTTATATGTCTAATTTTCAGGTGCAAACAACCCCGCTCAATGGTTTAGGTTTCTGGCATACAATGATGTTGGAATTAGGACCTTAAGTACTTGATTTTTATGCATTTGATAGTTTGGCAAACGGGAAAGCTGGTAGGAAATTGAGGAAGTTTTGAAAAATTAAGTTCACGTGTAATGCAAGGGAGTTCACATGCAATGCATGGTTGAGGCTTTTTAGGATCACGGAGCCGGTCATTCTGGAGTATGTCCGGGAATTCCTAGCTAGTGTGGAGTTTCGTACTGATATTGTGGATGATGACGAGGAGTCGATGTTTTTCCAACTTGGAGGCGAGATAAGAAGTTTGACTCTTAGGCAATTTACTGTGAGGATAGGTTTGTACACTAAAGAGGAGATGGAATCAGAAGCTTTTCGTCGGTTCTATAACACTTGTTGGAGAAGCAGGGATGAAACTCAAGACATTGCAGCCTATTCAAACCAGATTGCTATCATGGATGGTTATGATTCAAAGCAACCACCATCCTACGTAATGGTGAGGAACCCCATTCGTCGACTGGTGCACTGCCTACTTGCTTGCTCAATTCGAGCAAGACACACTGCCAAAAAAAATGACTATGGATGATCTATACCTTATGCAGGGCATGGAAGGGGGAACAACATTGATGTTCCCTACTATTTTGCGAGGTTTATGGGTGCTCGTGCTAAGGGTTTTTCATCTAGGAGTCCTCTACAGGGGGCTCATTTCATTGGGAGGTTGGCTAGGAGTTATGATCTTATGACCGGTGCAGCTTTGGCTCGGGTGTCCTGTGGTAGGGAGACTAGCTTGATAGGCCTGAGTAAGCTAGTCGAGTTTGGGATTTGCACCCAGGACATATATGGAGTGATTGAGCTGGCTAGGTGTTAGGATTTAGAAAATCAGTTGGTTTAAGTTTCAGTCACCTCAAGTATATGTATTCGTTAGAAAGCTCGTAGTCGTAGTCAAGTTATGTTAATAAGTAGTTAGTTAAGTAACACCGTGGAGGACGGACGGGTCTTTACCCACTGTATGCCTGATCCACAGCCCGTAGGAGGCGTATCTTGTAAGAAACTATAAATACCCTCTACCTCCCAAGGTAGAGGGTTGGAGCTTCAATACCATTTTTCTTTGTTTCATCAAGTTCCCAACTCTCTCTACTTCCTCTCTCTAAAACTTAACCCATACGCCTATATTTAATATGTTTTGATGTGTTTATGAAATCCAATATGTTACAAATGGTATCAAGAGCCATGGTTTGATCATTCATCTTACATGTTCTTGGATTTCTAGTGGTTTTTACATGGTTTTTTGGGATTGAATGAGTTTAGAGTAGTTTGCATCATTTGGATCATCTCTAGTGTTAAAGTTTGGATTTTGATTGTACTTTTGTGTTTAGAATCATTATAAGTGTTTAGGTTTTGATTTGGAAGGCTTGAATCACTGTGGTTGGATAGTTTTTAGATTGAAAAGTGGTGTTATAGTAAGTTTTCTAGGGTGCCATTTGTGTCTCAGACAAGGTTTAACGTGTGCGATTTGTCTGTATAAGGATTGCTTATTGAAGCGATTTGTCCATTTAGTGGTTGTACTTGTGCGAATTGTGTGGTTAAGTGATTTGTTTAATTAAGCGACTTGTTTATTTAAGCGAGTTGTATGCTTAAGCGATTTGTCTAAGTTAAGCGACTTGTCCTTTAAGCGGTTTGCTGGGTTAAGCGATTTGTATGTTTAAGCGACTTGTTTATTTAAGCGAGTTGAGTGTTTATGCGATTTGCCTTGTTAAGCGACTTGTTGGTTTGAGCGATTTGTCTGTTTTAAGCGATTTGCTTACTGAAGCGATTTGTCATACTAAGTGATTTGGAACAAATGAGCTATTTGTCTTTTGAGACTTATTGTTTCTTTGTGTTACGTTTTACGGTTTTCTCCTGATTTAGTAAAATCCCGTGAAAGAATCTATTTCCCGGTTTAATCAAAGAGTTATAAAATCCCGTAGAATCTGTAATCATGTCTACCAACGTGCCTACAATCATCTCTTCTGTAGCTGAGGACGTTCAAGCTGCAGAATCAGATACTCGTCCACCCATGTTAGACATAACTGATTATGACTCAAGGGATCAATGAATCAGATTGTACTGCTTGGGTAAGGAAAATGGGGTTAACATTCTCAAATCAATTGATGAAGGACTGTACCAAGTTGAGACTACCAGAGACATACTTGATAATGGTGCTGATGGTTCAGTTGTATTGGGATTGGATAGACCAAAGACGTATGATGAGCTTAATGAAAAGGAGAAAAAGAGATACGATGCTGATATTAGGCCCTCAAACATTGTACTTCAGGGTCTACCAAAGGACATCTACAAGTTAATCAATCAAAACACTGAAGCCAAAGCAGTTTGGGACAATGTCTAGATGCTTCTCTCTGGTTATAATTAACTAAAGAAGACAGAGAGTCTCAACTGTATGATGATTTTGAGAACTTTAAGATGAACCCAGGGGAAAATGTCACTGAATACTACGTGAGGTTCCACAAGCTTGTGAATGACATGTGGAATATCAAAATGACTATGCCAAATATTTAGCTCAATTCAAAGTTTGTGAACAACATGAATCCCGAATGGCACGAATTTTTCACTTCAGTCAAGCTAACCAAAGGTTTGAGGCACACTAACTATGAGCAATTGTATGCGTACTTGCTTCAGAATGAGAAACATGCTATGTTTGAACGAATTATCCTGGAAAAGTTCAGAACCAATTATGGTGATGCAAGCTCGTCAAATGATTCAACTGCATTCTACACATATGTAGGAATAACCACCAAAGCATCTCAAGTGATACCAACTGGTACTGGTAATCACAAACTCATTTCAGATCCAAGGTATAAGCCTCCAGATTCAGACACATTCATGGAAAATCTCGTTAATCAACTGTCTCTTATGGTTAGACAAAATCTGAATCTCACTCTACACACCAAAAATAACCTCAGAACAGCATCCAATCCCCACAATCAAGCTACTGTTAGAGATGGAAAGGTAGTGGTGTAGAATGTGCAAGGAAGACAGAATGAACAAGGAATGGCTGGAGCAGGTTTTGGTAATACTGGAGTAGGTGGAGGATATGTGGCTAATCAGAATCGTGGAAGGAATATGACTCAAGGAAAAGGGAAGTCAATCAAGTGTTATAATTGCGGTGGTGAAGGACATATTGCAAGGAACTGCGCATCCCCAAAACGCCCTCAAAATGCAGAGTACTTCAGGGACAAAATGCTGTTGGTACAAGCTCAAGATAATGGAGCAGTTTTGGATGAAGAAGAATTGCTATTTCTTGCTGAGGGAAATGCCAAAACTTATGATGCAGATGTGGATGAGCAGCCAGTGCAGGGAATAGGTCACAATCATCCAAATGCGTTTCAAGTTGCTGATTGTGATGCATTTGACTCTCATGTCAATGACGAACCTACTGCCTAGACCATTTTCATGGCTAGAATTTCACCAATGGTCTCTCCAATGGTCCCATCACCACAACAAGCAAGTCCATCCAAAGAATCAATAATTTCAGAGGTACTAAAACTATATGATGAAGTTGATGTGCAAAAGATACATGACAAAGTACAATCACCTGAAATCAATGAATCATATATTGAAAATATGGGTAATAGCAATATTGTCCCATATGATCAATATATGATACAAAGTGAAAGTGAGATTGTACCAAGTGATGCATCCTTTGCAGTCAATAATGACTATATTTTTGATGAATTCATTGCATGTGCCCCTGATGATTCTATAACTTCTGAACTAAATACCTATAAGGAACAAGTTGCTATATATGAACAACGTGCTAAGTTTGAATTGACCACCCGTGAGCAGGAGATGGATAACCAAATGCGTACAGTTATTAGAAAAAGCAATTTTAGGGAAGAAATGTTAAAACAAGAGCTGGATTCCTTACAAGAAAATCTTAACAAAACTGTTAAACAGAAACAAGAACTTCAAGAAAACGTGAAAGTACTTAAACAAGAATTCAAAGCTAAGGAATCAAAACTTTTAAATGAATTTTCCAACCTAAAAACTTTGAAGAACAAACTTGAAAATAAATTATACGTACAAGGGAACACCATTCAGACTGCTCACATGATCACTAAGCATAGAGTTCTAAGTGATAAGCATAGCATTGCACTTGTAGATGAACCAAATCCTCAAAAGGTAATCTATGATGGAAATGAGATTCTTAAGCCTAGGCAGAAACCCACTTGTGCTGAGTGCTCTGAGGAAGATAGAAAATTAGAAGAAGTCTCTACAAAAAAATTGGATGATAAATTTAATAGTCCCTTGTGCATAAGAGATAAAATCATCGTTAAAACACCAAATTATTCTAAGGAAAACTGGATTGCCTTTAATAAGTTTAGACCTCAGACCCAGCTGACCCCTGAACAAATGTTCTGGAAAAAGGATCTGGACAAACAAAAAGCTGATGATTTTATCGAAAAGAATTCCCCTTGTAGGAAATTGCCTCCAGCCACTGTGTATCCCCCAAATACACCAATGCATTTAGTGCCTAGAAATCTTCCCACTAATAGCAAGACCTTAATCAGCCTTTATGTAGTTTACCAACTATTTGTTGATTTTGAGAAAACGTGTAAGAAGAGAATCACACCCACTGGGATAACTGAAGGGGAAAGGGGTTTTGAACAAACTAAAGAATGCTATTTAACTGAGGTCATGCCTTTCTTTAAACAACTTAAGGATCAATTCGAAAGTCTTCAAAAGGGAATGGACATAAAGATTAAAGAAATGAAAAAGGTGTTTAATGATATGGAATTAGAGGTCAGTATGCATGAAAGTGAGCTTAAGAGAAATGAAATTGAGATAAAGAATCTGCACATCATTAATGATAATTTGATCTCTCAATGTGTTGCTCAAGATGTGTTCTTCACTGTTACAAATTATTCTATTACTGCGTCTCAATTTCATGAATTAACTATTGCATTAAAAGTTTCCCATGATCGTGTCATTGAGCTTGAAACCACAAATTCAAAATTGCATGATAAAGTAGAACAAGATGATCATGATAATTTGGTAAAACATTATTCTAAACTGGAAGTTGATCATTTTAATTTGCAACTAAAATATCAACATCTCAAAGAAAATGTTAAAACCTCAAACATCAAGACATCCTCGGATGTTCTTGAGTTTGATGCAGTTTTTGAATTAAACAAATGTGACGAACAGATTCGAGCTCATCGTAACACGATCAGAAAGTTGAAAACCCAAATTTCACAATTAAAGGGTGAAAAGAACAATGTGAATGGCTCCCAAATGCCTCCTCCTTTAGATTCTCAGTATTCTCAAAACTTTCATTTTCAAAACATCATTAATGTATTACAACAAGAAAGTGAGAGTTTTCTAGAAGAAAATGAAAAGGTTAAACGACACTTCAAAGAGTTATATGATTCAATGAAAGTCACTCGTGACAAGAACAATGAAAAAATAACCTCTTTAGAAAAGGAACTTGAGAATCTGAAGAGTCAGGTAAAAGGGAAAATACCACTTGTCTGTAATGAGAATGTTGCATCAAAAGCATCTGCGGATTCTAAGTATACTGTGACTGTAAAATATATTCCTCCTCATCTTAGAAATAACGAACTTGTGTTTCATGACTATTTCTGTCACCTTAAGGATAGTCTAGAATGTCTCCGTGAGATTGTAGAAGAGGATCGCATAAATAAACCACTTGATAGTGAAATTAGGTATGCATGCTTATATGCCAAACGATCTCAGGAGCTTTTAGAATGTTTAAGAGCAACATGCCCTAAATCCTTTTGTGAGAAAGATAAAGCTGTTATGCCTTGTTCTATGCCTAGTGCTAAGCATGCAACCCATGATATGCCTTGTTCTGTGCCGAAAGTCAAGCATGTGAGCTTTGATGTGCCTAAAAGTACTTCAGATCCCAGCACTTCTAGATCAGGAATGCAAAAAGTAGCAAAACCAACTAATGTTCCCATAATTCCCTCTACAGGAGTAATCAGTGGTACAAAAGCAAGCGGGTCAAAGCCTCCAGGCAATACAATGCAAGATAGGACCTCGCAAGCTAAGAGTGATCAATAGAAGAAACTAGAGGACCACCCTAGGAACATTAAGTTTGAATTGAATAAAATGAATCGTGTTGATTCTAGTATTAGCTATAAGTGTATTGTAATTAATTCGAATTCTGCTACTATTTGCAAAACATGTAATGAATGCTTGACTTTTGGTATTAATCATGAATGTGTTGTTAAAGAGTTGAGTAATACTGCAAAATCTCCTGTTAAAATGGTTAACACTAGAAAACAGGATAAAAAGGTCAGAAGACCAAGGAGGAAGAGGGCTAGAAAACATTGGAAACCAACAGGAAGAAAATTCAGTAATGTAGGTTATCAATGGATACCTACTGGCCGTAAATTCAATCTTAATAAGTTGTGCCCCAAATTATCTAGATCAATGCCCATTAGGAAATGGATGCCTACTGGTAGAACTATACCTTTAAGAAGTGAACATACTTTGAATAGATCTACTGTTTCTACTAGCCCGACATCTACATCTAATGATATCATTGTTTCTATTTCTGATGTGGGTTCTCCAATCACATCTACTAACCAAGTGGAACCCATTCTTGCATGGGGATCCCAATTGTCCAGTCATCCATTCTTGTCTATGTTCAACTGCAGGTCGTTCAAATTGTTCTGTGGTACCTGGACTCAGGTTGTTCCAAGCATATGACTGGAGATCGCTCGCGGCTCATGAACTTCGTGAGTAAATTTATCGGGACTGTTTGATTCGGAAACGACCATTTCGGAGCAATTATGGGTTATGGAGATTATGTGGTTGGCGATAGTGTAATTTCCCGGGTATATTATGTTGAAAGTCTTGGTCATAATTTCTTTTATGTTGGTTAATTCTGTGATTCTGATCTAGAAGTGGCCTTCAGAAAACATACCTGTTTCGTTAGAGAACTTGATGGTATGGAACTTTTAAGAGGAACACGTGGTACAAACTTATACAACAAACATACCTTTGACAACAACCATGACTTTGGTGCCGAAGTTCAAGTGATTAAGGCGGACATTGGAGTTTTTGTGGGTTATGCACCAAACAAGAAGGGCTACCGAATCTACAACAAAAGAACTGGAGATATCATGGAAACTATTCACGTCACGTTCGATGAGCTGTCTGGGCAAATGGCTCCAGGACAATCAAGTTCTGGACCTGCATCTCAACATTCGTTAAGTAGTCCCATTAGTTCTTCTCTTGTACAAAACCCCTCACCAGCAATTCCATATGTACCCCCTTCGGAAGATGATTTGAAGAAATTGTTTGATCCAATGTTTGACGAATACTATGAGCCTATAGCTAATGATCAGTCTAATCCATCAACAGTGGCTGCCCCTAACCCAGTCAACGTAGATAACCCTTCAGTTTCTATGTCATTGAGTCAAGATGCGCCTACTGCAGATCACTCATCATCATCATCAAATCCTCAATCATCGAGTGTACATCATGGAAATGTTTCTGGCAACTATGATGGAGATAACCCCTTTGCTACTCCCGAAGATGCTCCATTTGAGAACATATTTGCTACTGAACCAACTTCAGAACCATCTTCATCAGGAGATCCAAACTCTGCTACTTCAGTCCCTCAACAACAACCACATGAACACCTTAGAAAATGGACGCATGACCATCCATTGGACAACATCATTAGAAACCCTTCTCGTCTAGTATCCACTCGTAAACAACTTGCAATTGATGCCTTGTGGTGCTTCTTCAACTCCGTACTATCTAAGGTCGAACCAAAAGACGTTAAAACAACCATGACTGAAGACAGCTGGTTCAATGCCATGCAAGATGAAATTCATGAGTTCGATCGACTAGATGTATGGGAATTAGTACCTGCTCCTGACAGTGCTATGATCATTACTCTAAAATGGATCTTCAAAGTAAAACTTAATGAGCATGGTGATGTACTAAAGAACAAGGCTCAACTGGTTGCAAAAGTATACTGTCAAGAGGAGGGTATTGACTTTGAAGAATCATTTGCTCCAGTTGCACGTATTGAGGCAATCAGAATGTTCCTGACTAACTCTGCCAGTAAGAACATGGTAGTCTATCAGATGGATGTAAAGACTGCTTTTCTTAATAGAGATCTGAAAGAAGTAGTATACGTCAGCCAACCTGAAGGTTTTATGAATCCAGAGCATCCTACTCATGTCTATCGCTTGAAGAAGGCCCTTTACGGTTTGAAGCAAGCTCCAAGGGCATGGTACGACACGCTATCAAAGTTTCTTGTATCTAATGGATTCAGCAAAGGAGCAATTGATCCGACATTGTTCACCAGAAAGTCAGGAAAACACTTAATTCATGTTCAAATCTATGTTGATGATATTATTTTTGCCTCGACTGACCCCAATGAATGTGACCGTTTTTCTAAGGAGATGGGCTCCAAATTTCAAATGTCAATGATGGGACAAATGTCATTTTTCTTGGGATTACAAATTTCACAAAGTCCCGGAGGCATTTTTATCAATCAATCTAAATATGCTAATGAAATCTTAAAGAAATTTGGATTTGATTCTTGTGACCCTGTTGACACTCCCATGGTGGAGCGTACTAAACTGGATGAGGACCACTCAGGGATCATGGTTGACCAAACTAAATATCGTAGTATGATTAGGTCCCTGATGTACCTTACTGCCAATAGACCAGACATTCTATTCGCTGTATGCATGTGTGCTAGATACCAGGCTAAGCCTACCAAAAAGCACCTTGAAGCGGTTAAACGGGTCTTTTGGTATCTCCAAGGAATCATCAACATGGGACTTTGGTACCCGAAGGACACCGGTATGTCACTAACAGCCTATGCAGATGCTGACCATGCAGAGTGTCAAGATACACGTCGAAGCACGTCAGGAGGTGCTCAGTTTTTGATTGATAAACTTGTGAGCTGGTCTTCAAAGAAACAAATGAGTACTTCTATATCTTCTACAGAGGCAGAATACATAGCCATGTCATCTTGTTGTGCTCAAATCCTATGGATGAGATCCTAATTATCTGATTATGGCTTCGAATTCAACAAAATTCCTCTGTATTGTGATAACAAGAGCGTCATTGCTCTCTCATGCAACAACGTTCAACACTCAAGAGCAAAGCATATCGACATTCAACATCACTTCATCAGGGAGCAAGTGGAAAATGGTGTGGTAGAACTATAGTTTGTGAAGACTGAATATCAGTTAGCAGACATTTTCACCAAAGCTCTTCCTAGAGAACGTTTTGAGTTTATCCTCCCACGACTTGGTCTAAAGAGTCTACGACCGGAAACACTCAAACGTCTTCAAGAGGAAGATGAGGAGTAAAGGCTTTTCCTCATCCATCTCTGTACATATTTTCTTAAAAATCAAAATACAAAATTATAAAACCAACAAAAAAAAGAGAAAAACATAAAATTTTCAAAAATCCATAAAAATTATAAAATCTTGAAAATTTTCAAAAATATTGTCATTTTGTCATGTTTTTCCTGGTTCGATTTCATCTACGGACTTTGATTTGTCATTTAAAGAATAACACGGGTCTTTAGATGAAGTTCGAATGCAAAAAAAAAATAATAATAAAAAAAAAGATGGAGAAAAATGGTGGTTTATTGTCATTTCAGACAGTAACCCGTTTTAAAAGAAAGAACAGAGCCATGCTTAACATAAATATTTGAAACCTCTTGCTCTGATTCTATAAGACTATTGTGTCTTAACAAATATTTTTCCTTCTAAAAACATTCTTCTGAAAAATATTTGTCATCTTATGAAAACCAAATTGCTCTGAAAATAACTCGGAATATCTGTAAATCATTTGGACTTATCATTTGACAAAATCTAACGCTCAATCAACAACATATGTCATTGATTGAGGGGGAGAATGATTTCTATCAAATCAAAAAGTTATCTTTCAAACAATTGGCATGTAATCGAGCAAGGTCTAACTTAAGATAATCAAAATGAACAATGTTTTTTATCAATTGGATCCAAACCTTGTCTAAGATTGTGTTTTCAAAAGATACTTAACCATGTTTAATCTTTGGACTTTAAAAGTCTCAGAATTTTATCCTTATCAGTTAAAAGTTTTAAAAGCAAGTCACAATTCTCCTCAAAATCTTTCAAAAACAATTTAAATCAATAGAGATCACAAATCTCAAAGGATTTGAAAATTGTGATCGGGGGAGAATTTTTGATTTAAATTGGATTTAATCTGATAATTCGATAAATGGTTTTGAAATTGATTATCAAGATCTCCTCCCGACATATGCAAAACGATTTCAGGAAACGATTTCAAATTTTCCAAGCATGTGTTAAGGGGGAGCATTTATCTTAAACCATAAGGGATTAAAAACGTGATTGATTTGTCTCAAAGTGCATGTTCCCACTAATATGTGCAAAACTCTTTCGACTCTCGATGCACATATTAAGGGGGAGCAACTTTTAGAAAACCACATCATTTTCCAAAATATCTTTAACTTATTATTTAAAATACTAATTTTGATCGGGAAAGTGATGTCGATATCTTTTGAAAATGTTGCTCAAAGGAGTGAATTCTTTATTCCTAATCTGAGATTCTCAAATCCTCTTGCCTCCATGTGCTGAAGCAATCTCAAATCTATGATGCACATGTTGAGGGGGAGCTATTCTGAAATATCAAAAATAATTCAGGTACAAAATGTTTTGATCATGTATCAAAAATACCTGGATTGATTTTCAAATGGTTTTCAATTGGTTTCATTGGCAGAAGAACAATACCTAAAGGACCGACCAAATTTACTTTATGCATGGAGATATAAGGATGGTTAGGTTAGGTATTCGTTCCCACGATCCCGCTAGAGCCGGAGGGATCTACCCAGGGACAATCCACTAGATAGTATAGAAGTCCTTAGGTATGATGAAAAAAGGAGAAAAGTGAGAAATGGGAAGAGTGCGGACTGAGATAGAGCTAGAACTGGAATAAACCCAATAAGGTTCTAGTTATGAAATCTCGGTAAGCACGGAAGGGGTTGAAGAATGAAAAAGAATTGAATGAGAAAAGGGTAAAAAGAAATAGCCCTCCAATATTTCAACCTTAGGTAGAAACCGGGTTCAATTCATATGCTACTGGTGGTTCCCAAGGTAACACCAGTATTGAAGACAAGACGTCATGGACCCAGTGACGCACTGCACTACAACTTCCCAAACAACTCAAGCTCCTCTTAAAAGGACTTGTTTCATTCTCACGGGGAACCTACATTATCTATCGACCATCTTTTAGAGATTGTTGATATTGAAGAAGGAGACCCTCTCCCTAGTCTCCGGCATAAGAACCAATGTGCACTATTGAGTCTAGAGCCACGAGATCATCAATAAATCTCACTAGGACACAATCAACGAAGACTCGCGGTTTCACACAATGTGGAAAGTAAGAATATATCTTAAGAGTCCTACGCATTATCCTTGTGGTATTTCCAGAACATCCGAGTGATATGAAAAATACTCACGATGAAGATGGAAATCCTTCTAGAACCAACATCAAACAAGCTCTTGGTGGGTGACATGTGAGATCTATCCAATAGATCATACTTGTGACAACTGGATTGAAACGATGGGGCGATTCATTATTGAATCAACCTTGGTCCAGGAAATGGATTGACGGATACCTTTGAAAAACCGGTCGTTGTGCTCAAAAATTCTTTTCTCTAGCACATCGACTGTGTATTAATATTTCAAAATAAAAGGTATTTATGATTGATAATTGATTTTCCTTAAAACCTTTATTGTATTGTAAAACACTTTATATTAAGCAATACACTATTGTTTTTTTTTGAAATCATTTTTCATCAATCAGTGAATCTCAATTCACTGGTTCACTCACTCCGTGTTGTCTTCTTTGAGACGCTCCGGTTTGAGAACAGCTAGAGCAGCTGCGAAACCCTGTCAACGAGATTCTTAGGAATTATACCTGATCATAGGCAGTACTTGTACTGATCAACGGGGAACCGTGGGCCGTGTACCTTAATTTAACGAAAGTGATCAAAGACACGTTCGTGTGCTTTATTGCTAACTGTTGTATGCAGGTACACCTAACGTTCACAGCTGATCAGAATTAAGGAGTCAATCCATAGCCGCATACTCACACATCACATTCATGTTTAAAGAATTCATGATAAGTACATAACTTCATAAACGACTCTGATATTTTCACTCCTTGCCTCTGCTACGCTGCTGCAAATATCATGAATCAACATAAGCTTCCGCAACTCTTATGAGAATATATCATGATCCAGAATGTGAGCATGTCGGTCCAAATGTCAAAACATCACATGATGGCAACACTACAAAGGAAGAGTCAGAGATTTATGGTAGCTGATGATCTCAAAGCTGGCTCAAAACTCATCATCACGTGGATTAGTTAAAGGCCTCCACTTGGATTAACAAAACATGTAGAACATGAAGAATCAATGACTACAGGCTACAGAGCAAAGAACTTAACCAAGAATCCAAGAACAATCAAATTTAATATCTGTTTGTATTCAATGTAAATTGAGGTGACCTCCCTTAGGGGGATATTGTTAGGATTTAGAAAATCCGTTGGTTAAAGTGTCGGTCACCTCAAGTATATGTATTCGTTAGAAAGCTCGTAGTCGTAGTCAAGTTATGTTAATAAGTAGTTAGTTAAGTAACACCGTGGAGGACGGACGGGTCTTTACCTACTGTATGCCTGATCCACAGCCTGTAGGAGGCGTATCTTGTAAGAAACTATAAATACCCTCTACCTCCCAAGGCAGAGGGTTGGAGCTTCAATACCATTTTTCTTTGTTTCATCAAGGTCCCAACTCTCTCTACTTCCTCTCTCTAAAACTTAACCCATACGCCTATATTTAATATGTTTTGATGTGTTTATGAAATCCAATATGTTACACTAGGACTGCCCCGAGGAGAGAAGTCGGGGAAGGTAGTGGTGCTGGTGGTGAAGCTGAAGAGGAGGTCGAGGAGCAGGTGCCCAGGGGACGAAGAAGGGTACATGTGAATGTAGGGGAAAGGTTACAGATCATTGACGAGAGGATCGAGGGAATGTCGACCCATTTCAACGAGGAGATTGAAAGCCTCGGAGTGGGTCTTTATGGTCTTAGTAACCAGTTTGAGGGTTTTGCAGGTACCATGGATCAAGTGTAGCAGCTCCAACAGGACTTCTTCCATTGGATTGCAGATCGGACTAGCCAAATGCTTCAGAACATGCACTTGAGCCACCCTAGCTGGCAAGGTCCAGAGTATGTGTACCAGCCCGACATCCCCGACATTGGCGTCCACGGAGGAGTGACATTCATGCAGGCCGAGCCCACTCCTGGCAGCACCACAAGCACCCCGTTCGATCCCACCCAATTCCACTCCATGGATCATGATCTTCCCAGGGACGATTGATTTCCCTGTTTGATGAAACAATTTGAAACAATTTAAAAAAATTTGATACTTATGTCTGTAATAACTTAATATTCTGGATATTTGTATGATCTATCATCTATTGTACCCGTCGGGTACAAAATTTTTCATGTATTCTGTGCAGGTTTTTGGTTCTGTGATGCAGTTACGGCGTAACCTTAGGATCAGTTACGCCGTAACCCCTGCTGCAGTAGGAAAATTTTGAGGCAACACATTAGTTAAGTAGTCCGAACGTTACGCATTAGCCACCACATGACCCACCTTCAACCTTTAGTGAGACATCTTTGGCAAGCATTCGAGAGGGAGTTTATTTCTTTCTTGATTATTTTTCATTTCTATTTTTTTTCCTATTTCTTCGTACAAATGAGACTTTGTACACTTCAAGTGGGGGGATATGAATAGAAATGAAGTGTATGATTACTTAGCCTACTTGCCCTAATTTTCTAGTTGGTTTCAAAATTGTAAGCTTATTTGAAAATAAAATTGTCATATTTTTAACCAATCTAGAATCACATAAAGCCGAGCACACTATAACCCTTATTGCCATTGGTGAGATTTAGCCTTTCCGTTTCCCCCATTTTTACCCAAATCCACCATAAATTGAGTGTGCTGATAGTATTGTAAACTTTAGAACTTGCCTTTTACATCACTTCGAGACCATAGACGAGTAGTGTATCAAGTTAGCTTAGTGCATTTGTAAAAGGCGATTTGTGTTCACTTGTGTGCGTTCATCGATTAGTCACATTTTCTTTTCGACCCCCGTGTTAACCCTTTCTGTTGCACTCACCTTTAGTGCAAGATACCCCTAGTTACACCCTTTTTGAGCCTATCCTTTCATTTTCTTACCCTTATTTTCGTTACACCCTTACACCTTAGCCTACCGTGTAGTCTTACCTTTTTACCTTGAAGTCATTGTTCACCCTAGTTTGAGGTTCAAAATAAAGTTCCGAGAGGCGTACCTCATCATCTACAACTCACTAAAGATCGTCAAAGACCCCCAAGTTATCACCTTATGTTCAAGTTCAAGTGGGGGGATGCATTTATGTTAATAATAATAAAAAAAAATACAATTGTTAGCTGTGCAAAGAATTATAAGCACTGTATGATGATATTGGCATTGAGAATGATCTTCTCGATCACATTCAAAGGATGGAAAAATAGTTCAAGGATAAATAATGGTGGATTCCAGTGACATATACTGATCATATGAAGATGAACCTTGAATTATTGGTGGGGCAATGGCAACTCGGTTTTTAGCTAAGACTATTTGTTTTCTTTTTCCTTTTTCACCCATTAAAATATCCCATGCCTTACCTTACCCTTTTTGTCGTGAAGCGTGTCTAGGTGATGCAGCGAGCAATCCTTGATGTCTTGGCCATGGATTTGGTCATGTATCATTGATTTTGTCCAATTCGCCGTGACACGTTAGTAATGACACAACCCTTAAGCCTTTGAAACACTACAACCCAACATTGCTTTCTAAAATTTGTCTTAACCTTAGCTCTAGTGGTGGAGTTGTGTGTAATTGCCAAGCTTATGATAGAATACTTACTATGTTCGTGCAATTGAGTGATCACCCCGAAATTAACACTTAGATTAGGATGAGAGTGAGAGTGTTTTCGTTCCCATTTCGTGAGGTGTTCGGCTCTTATTAATATTCTAGCATGGAAATTAAAACTGCGCATTCTTCTGGGTGTATCTTTTGCAGTCTAAATTGGTCTACTTGAGGGCAAGTAGAGTTTAAGTGGGGGGATATTTGATAACATCAAATAGTCCTGATTTTCTAAGCATTAATTTCCCCCTGTATCATCACATTTTAAGTAAAATACTAGTGAAAACATCCTTATTCCTTATTATTTCATTTCAGGACCTATTCAATGTAAGGAAGCTGCAATTGGACGTTTTCAAGCCCTATTGATACGATTGTCTCTTGGCTACGTCGTAACCAAGTAATGAAGTTACGACACAACTAAAGATTACGAAGTTTCAACATCCCCTAGATCTAACCTTAGATGGATTCCAACGGATAGAGTTTTCAACACTGTTGGTCTTAGGTGGATTCCTACAGGCAAGATACTAAGTATTTGCATCAAAACAAGTGTGAAACCCACAACATCCATCCCTGAGGTAGGAAAGGAAATCATCAAAATAGCATGTTCAGGTGTCAAGAATATTATTGACATTACATCTTTATGCTTCTAAAATCTGGAACCCAGTTTCACTTGGGGATCCATGTTTTTCTTTCTTGCCCCCCTTCTATTTTCTATACAGGTACAACAGCTATGGCTCCTACTGCAAAACAGCGTAGGACCCGTTTTCCACCGTCAAAATTATCCTGATCCATCAGCTGCATCACAAATTGTACTTAATCGTCAAGAATTGGAAACATTGATTGCTCCTCTGGTTAAAGAGTCTTTCTAAAGTTGTGCTTCAGATGTATCGAATATTTCCGCTACACAACCTGGTCATATTCTAATCTCGGATACACTCTGAAACTACAATAACTACCGTTGCTGTAGATGCACCTCCTATCGAATCTTTGATAACAGCAGATCAAACTGTTTCCAGCAACAATGAAACAGGTGATGATCAACATTATGAACAGAGAAGTTTTATCAGCAGTTGATTCTCATGAGATATTTATGGTACTTCACACCTGTTCGATTAATTGGACATACATGGTTTCGCTGTCTTCAATTCATCATCAACATACGTGGTGTATGATTCTGATTCAATGAAAACATCGGGGGGAAGAGAGTATAGGTGGTGTTTGCTTCCTTGATCTGATTATGCTTCTTCTTGACTTTCTTTTGGATTTTGTTCGAAAACCCATTTCCCTTCATGAATTTCTTCAATCAGAGGGAAGAAATGAGACGATATGTGACTCAAACGTCTTAATTCAGTGTTATTGTCTCAACTTTCACGGGTTATCTTGTGTGAAGTTACCAAAATAGGATGTTATGATGCCTCACAAATGGTCATTATCGAGTAACTGCATATTCACAAGTGATTATTATTCCGATAGACCGCAACATTCAGGGGGAAGTCATTTCATTTCATCTTTCGAGGTTTGTTTGGTGTGAAGTATCTACATACGTAAGAAGATCTTGTTGATTTCTTGCATGTTACCCCCGAACTGATTTTCCGCAATAAGTCAGATTTACATTGTGTGGTTTACTGCTCATCTACAAATTTCGTTGGATACTGAAACCTTCAAAAGTTAGAGGAAATGTAGACTTCATCAAAGTTTCAAATCTGCTAAAGACAGTTGTCAGTTTGGGGGGAAGCTGATTCTGAAACTTCTTCATTATGGCTTCTGAGCATAACAGCTTGGAACCCGGACATAACCGTCTAAATTTCCCCCAAACCCCATCATCAGCTGTACCAAGCCTCCAGCTTACTCGTCAACAAATGGAACAGCTATTTGCTCCTCTGTTTTGTGATGATATTGATCAACGTGCTCCAGATGTATCAACTATTTCCGCTGCTCAACTTGATAATAATCCTATACCTGATACACCTGAAACAACAACAACTGTTGAAGAAGCACCTCCAATTGACTCTACAACAACAGCCGAACAAACCGCATCTAATGACGCTGAACCAGCTGATGATTTTCTGAACCAAGAAGTACCACAACCTGCAGACTTTGATCCAAATGCGTTCTTCAATCTGTTTGCTAATGAAACTGGCACTTCTTATGTTGCGGAATTATCTACAAGCCATTTGAATCCTCCAAATCTGGATAATGTATATCAACATCAACCCTCCACACATCGTTGGACTAAAGACCATCCTCTTGCAAACATTATTGGAAACCCGAATCAACCAGTCGTAACTAGACAACGCCTTCAGACTGACGGTGAACATTGCATTTTTGCACTTAACATTTGTCAAGCTGAACCCAAAAATATTAAGGAAGCCATGACATATGACAACTGGATTGAATCCATGCAAGAAGAACTTAATCAGTTTAAACGTCTTGAAGTATGGGAATTGGTTGAAAAACCAACAGGGGTCTATGTTATTGGTCTGAAATGGATTTGGAAAAACAAGTTGGATGCTGAAGGTACGGTTATCAGAAATAAGTCACGTCTGGTGGCCAAGGGTTATAGACAAGAAGAGGGGATTGATTTCGAAGAATCATTCGCACCAATTGCTAGACTTGAGGCTGTACGGATTTTTCTGGCATTTGCGGCTCACATGAACATCACGGTCTATCAGATGGATGTCAAAACTGCCTTTCTGAATGGTCAACTGAAGGAAACGATATATGTTAGTCAGCCGGAAGGATTTGTTGATCCAGAGTTCCCAAATCACGTCTTCAAACTGAAAAAGGCTCTTTACGGTCTCAAACAAGCTCCTCGGGCGTGGTATGATAAGTTATCATCCTTTCTCATTGCCAATAATTTCACTAAAGGTTCGGTCGACCCAACACTTTTCATTCAATATCATGGGGCTCACATTTTAATCGTTCAAATCTATGTGGATGACATCATTTTTGGGTCAACACATAAAAAGTACTCAAACAAATTTTCAAAACTCATGAAAAAACATTTTGAGATGTCCATGATGGGTGAACTTACATTCTTTCTAGGATTGCAAGTTCATCAATCACCCCGTGGTATTTTCCTTAGTCAGTCCAAATATGCCCTTGAAATTTTAAACAAACATGGAATGACAAGTTGTGATACCTATGCCACACCAATGGCACATACCAAGAAACTGGACGCTGATTTACATGGTAAATTGATTGACCCTACCAAATACCGAAGTATCATTGGGTCTCTCATGTATCTAACAGCCAGTAGACCTGATATTGTCTTTGCTGAATATCTTTGCTCCCGTTATCAGTCGCGACCAACTGAAACACACCTCTCTGAGGCTAAAAGAATCCTCTGATACATCAAGGGAACCATTAACTTGGGGATCTGGTATTCGAAGGATTCTGGTTTTGAACTAATAGCTTTTTCAAAAGCTGATCATGCAGGTTGCTTAGATTCTCGGAAAAGTACTTCAGGAGCTTTACAATTTCTTGGTGATAAACTGGTGTCATGGCAATCGAAGAAGCAGGATTGTACATCGCTGTCCTCAACAGAAGAAGAATATGTAGCCATGTCGGCGTGTTGTGCTCAAGTCATTTGGATGAGAACACAACTCAAAGATTATGGTTACATATTTGATAGAATCCCGATGTACTGCGACAATCGAAGTGCTATTGCGATCTCGTGCAACTCTGTTCAACATTCGAAATCAAAGCACATCGATCTTCGATATCATTTCATCAAGGAGCATGTGGAAAAGGGTACTGTTGAATTATACTTTGTGGGTACGGAATACCAATTGGCAGACCTTCTCACCAAAGCCTTAGCTCCTGCTAGGTTTACTGAGTTGGTCCACCGGATTGGTATGAGGTGTTTGACTCTAGAGGAACTGGAAAAACTTTTGACTCATTCTTAAAACAAGTCAAACACCAAAACCTCTTTTGTAAATAATTTTTCAAAAACAAAATATAAAAATATAAAATCTGATAAAATCCAAAAATATTCCTCTTTCTATATTTCTACCAAACATTGCAAGTACAAATCTTCAGTCAACACTTTGTTCCATCAAACCTTTAACCATTTTCCCCGAACAAGTGTTGAGGGGGAGAAAGTAAATATTTTTCAGTTTCATAAAACCTTGTACTTGCATATGTTGTTTCTTCTATAATGGTGGATATGTATCTTGTCAAATACTCTACTCGGACTCAAATGTTTTCAAAATTCATTATTTCAAAAGTCGAGGGAGGGTATCGTCATGTTTCTTGCCTAAATATGTTTTGTGTAACCAAAATGGGTGTTAAAGGATCTTGGTTGGGACCTATTTGAGGTTAGGGGGCCAAATGTGTGAAGCTTAAAAAAATTAATTTTAACAAAAACATTCACCTTACACATTCAATGCACCACTTCATGTGCATTTACTGCTATACCACCAAGATCAAACGGCCCAAATCAAATCTTCATAATCCGTTCAAGCTGTTCATAATCTGTAAGTTCTAAATTGTTTTGATCAAGATTCTAAACAAGGATTTCAATAATCTTTCAAACCCAACGGTTAAAACTCTTTAAACTGATTTTGGAAAATTGTTCACTCGAACGAATTGGGTGTTTATGCATAAAAGTGTTTGGATTGAAATGAGTTATGTGAAAACCTTTCTTAGTGTCTATTAAACTTGTTTCAATCGTCCAAAACCATCCAGAATCTTAAATTTCATTAATTTTAATCCTAGGGTTCTTGCGCTCATTTAGGGTTTTTTCTATTCTGTGATATGTTATTAGGTAGTCAAGAAAGTGTTAGAATAAGTATATATGCATGTTTTGAACCTTTAAATTAGCCCAGAAACATCTAAACCGTAAGAATTTAAGTTTTAGGTTTTTAAGGGTTCATCTCCCATGAATCTTCGGATTCTGTGGTGGAAATGTGTTAAATCTTGTTCTATTGCACTCATATGACATCTAGGACACTCCAGAAACATTCTTGTTTGCTTTGTGTGGCTATATCTCTTACGCATAGATTAAGGGTTTAGGGTTTAAGAAATTTTACGCCTAAGTCTTTATGTGTGTATCTGATATGTTCTTGTGCTTGTTTTGTGATCTATAAGATGTTTGGAATAAACTATAATCAAGTTTTCGTGTTTATGTTTAACACATTACGCATAAGAGGTCTACAGTGGATTACGCGTATCTTGGAAAGATATTCGTAAACAAGGCTTATTACGCATAAGCTTTACTCTTACGAGCAAACTTTTCGCATAACATCTAGCTTATTCCTACGTGTAAGCCTAAAGCCTTTGAACTTGTCTTACGCGTAAGAAACTCTTACGCATAAGCTTGGTCTTACGCTTTAGCTTACTCTTACGCATAAGCTCCTTTCTTACGCATAAGGATCCTTGTCACACATAAACCACTGTTCACTACATTTTGGCCTATTATGCATATGTTACTTGTTAAATGTTACTCATAAGTCACTATTATCTAATGTTACGCTTATGCTTACAAAATTTAATATGTTGTGTGTTAAGTGAAGATTTGGACTTTGAAATTTCAAAATTAACACGTTCACGTAACTTATCACATCAACTTCAAACAATTGGACAAATGTGACTTAGGACTTGTGACTAACATAAACATGTTACCATCAAACATGTAATTAGATAATAAATTAGACTAAAACAAACATATTGTGTTTCCATATGTCTGTCTCTTTGTCTAATGACTTTCAGATCACAAAATGGCTGCAAATCAAGCAAACATCAATGCCCCAGCTGAGCTCACGATGGCAAACACATTCCCAGCTGGATACGTCAAAAAAATTGGCAAGAACAATCTCCGTGTCGTCTTCAACAACTTCATATGATCAGAATAATCTTGCAGAATTGTTGTGGTCATCCCTCTGCAATATCCATTCAATTACATGCTCACAAAGTCATCCTCAATCTCTGACTTCTTTCTGATAATGAGTATGATTCAATGGATGAAGTATGAAAATTTCGTAAGACATTAAAGCATAAAAGGATGGAATATCATGCTTCAACCTTTCCAGTTAATCAACCCGGTAGGGCAGGAGGGTCAAGCAGTAGTCCTCCACTTATGGAAGACCCATTGCAAACAACTCTCACCCCATCTGATCCGGTTAATCAACTCGGTAAGGATCAGGGTGTCACTGTCACTACAACTGTTGAAATAAAGCAACCACAACAATAACTAAAACAACCGCAAGAAGAATGACGTGATGAAGATGAGGAAACTTATGACAAAGGAGATTACGATCATGATAAGGATGAAAGAGTCACTGATGATGATAATTTGGCGGCTGAAGAGGAAATGATGCGAAAAGAGGCAGAAGAAGCTGCTTGAGCTGAAGAGGAAAAGTTAAAGAAGGAATCTGACAACTTCACTGTTGACTATCCAATACACAAACCTCAACAGTCTTCCGAACCACCTCTTGACACTTCCACCAAACCCAAATCATCATCTCAATCATCACCTCCACCAACAAAAGAAACAACTAAGTCTACTACAAAATCTGTTAAGAAGGCAACTCCATCCAATGATTAGACACTTGGTTTAGCAGGTTTTCACCACTACACAACAAGCTATACAGCCACCATCATCTGATCAACCAAGGGTTTCAGAAACTACACCACCAATGGAGAGAACCAATGATCACTTTATATACACTGATGGTGTGGATCAACATACCTGAGCCCCAACCTGAACCTCAACCGAGATTCATCAAGTACATTACTGCACTCCTTGTTTTCATACGCATAAAATCTAAGAGCGTGTTGAAGATCTCCACCTCGGGGTCGAATCTTACCATAAACAACTCAAAATATCACTGCATCACTTCTACACTTCAATGAAATCAATTAAGAACCTCAGTACAAAATCATTCATAAACCAAAGTTTGGGTTTGTCTACCTTTGTGAAAATCATCATACTTGCTTCATGGCTTTCGATGAACTTCACAAGTTCTATGACGCCACCCTGAAGATGGTTCGAGATTGATTGACATATCGATTGAAGGACATTGAGTTGGGTATAATTCATATGAAGAGTTGGAATTCAAAGGATTGCAAGGATGTTCTTCGGTTTATCTCTAGGATTGATGAAAGGTTGATTCATCGGATCAGATGCAACGGTTGGAGAGCTATATGGGAGGAAGACCATGCTTTCTAATTCTAAAATCCCAACGTCCTCAGAAAGTAGTTGGTCATGCGTAATCATTGGGTACACTATTAACTTTCTTGATTGTGATTTTGTCTGTTTGACTTATTCATGATGGCTTGTGCACACATATCAGTGTACAAACCGTTCTTGTAATGAAAGGACCCTGTGGTACGCTTCAGTGCCACAATCCTTATAAAAGGAGCGAAAGCTTCTTACTTTTGAGTAAAACTAATCAAAACTCTCACTTTTCAAAGTTTTTCTCAAAAGAATAAGTACTTCCCCTTATATTTTTCAAAACCTCAAAAGTTAATATCACTTGTTGAGGGGGAGTATTTGATTAAAACTTTGTTCACAAATTGTTCTTCATGGTAATCTTCCCACAAAACTCAAAATGGACATATTCGATATCAAATTTTCGTCAAAAATACCATTTATATGCCATTTTTTAGGGGGAGAAAAATTATGTGATAAGAAATATGTTGTGAATTGCTATTGAACCGTCGTGCGAAAGACTTAACCAATGAATTGACGAGATCTTAAATGTTAGTAACTCGAAAAGACTTGTCCGGGATGGGTAATAATTTCAAACTAGTTCGCTAGTGATGTAAACGTGTCTCGCAAAGGACTTGTCCTAGTAGAATGTACCATTCGAGAAACTCTTGGTAGACGTGAACCTTGATGGGTCAAACCTCCTCTCCAAGGAGTGTTTACAATTTCAAGCTGACCTAGTCAGTGATGTAACCGTGTCTCGCAGGGAATTGTTTATCTTGAGTTGATCAATTCAAAAGTGCGCGCTCTTCTCTCACCGGGCAGCTTTCTGTCAAAATACTTAAGCACGTGTGGAGGGGGAGTATTTCTGCAAAATATAAAACTCTTTCAGTGGTACAAAATGCTTTTATTCATAACCACTTTGAGAGATTTTCATTAAAATGGTTTTATGGCAACATAGGTTAGTCATGGAGTTATAAGATGACTAAGGTTAGGAATAACCGTCCTATGATCCGCTGGAGCCGGAGGGATCTACCCAAGGACACCACCAATAGTTAGAATTTAGAAGTCCTTAGGTATGATGATAAAAAGGAGAAAATGAGAATCGGAGAAAGAAGGAGTTGAAGAATTAAAAAGAAAAGTAAAGAAAAGGGTGAAAATAAATAGCCCTCCAAATTATTCAACTTAGGGCAGACACCGGGTTCAATTCATATGCTACTGGTAGTCACTTGATAACTCCGGTATTGAAGATTAAAGTCATCATAGACCCAGTGACGCATGCACTAAACCTTCTTAGCCACTCAAGTTTCTCTCAACAGAAGCTTGTTTCATTCTCACAGGGAACCCTACATAAACTATCGGCTTTCTCTTAGAGATTGCTGGTATTGAAGAAGGAGACCCTCTCCCTAGTCTCCGCTCAGGAAAACCAAAGCACACTATTGAGTCTAGAGCCATGAGATTCATCAAAAGATCTCTTAGGTACACTTGACAATTCATCGCTTGTCGTTCAACAATAAGAACACAAGTGATTCATTATCGACTCCTTCACAGATCTTAGCAATCTATTGAGAACATTTATGAGAGGTTCACACATGTGATCCTCAGTGATTGAATGGAAACTCCTACCAGGGTCAACATCAAACAGCCCTGACAGCAGGTCACTTCGGTAACTCCTTGTAGGTTACGCTTAGTGTGTCTCAAACGGTCTACAGTCGTGAGGTGATGCTTTGGTGTACCTCAGCGACTCACCTGAACTGTAGGTGTACTTCGGTACATCGCGTTATCTCACTTGTGGCAATCCAGTTTAGGAACAGCCTTTGTGAGAATTAGAGACGTGTTTTCACACTATCTTTGTTAACACACTCGAAATTTAAACTTGTAAGCGCTGGATTATTTCTAACCCATGTTTTATGTTTTCTTCTTATGGATGCTCGCGGGTAGAAAAGATCGTGCAGATTCCTCACATGCTCATACCAACAACAACACTAATTGAAGTACTCTCAAAAGGCAACACAAAGTCAGAATGATTCTTCGTCAAAGTCAAAGAATCTACAAAGTTTAAAGACTAAGAGAACTACATCAGTTCTGAAATCCAATGTTAAAGAGCGTGTGAGCATGTTGGAGAAAGACGTGGAGAAACTGGAGCAACGAATCAGACCTAATGCAGATCACCACAACATACTATCACTACCACAACAAAGAACAAAGATCAAAGAACAAAGAAAATGAAGACGTCAAAGCAGAATACTTCAAAAGATACAAGATCCCTACACTGGGGAGATTGTTGAAATCAAGACAATTCTTCTCACAAGAAAGAAGAATGTCAGAAGACGTCAAAGCAACTATTACATCCGCACCTAGAACATTTTTCACTCATATCATCAATTACCAACACTTAGGGGGAGATTGTTGGAATCACTCCTAAACTAGATTACAAGTGTTAGTAATTAATATTGTAATAGTTAACTTAATTAGGCTTTTATGTTAGTACTTAAGGCAAGGCTTATGTAGAAAGCCCATAAGCCTTGGCCCAAGCCCAATAAGTAAAGGAAGGGAGCTTGAGTGTTGCCCTAGCTCCTTCCCTATAAATACCTTTGTAACTCTCATTTGAGGATTGGCTTGTTCACTTTCACATTTATCATATGCATAAACTTTCTCTCATTTTATACGTATAAGTGTGTGTGTGTTCATCCGATCTTTCTTTACGTCATTTCTTCATATTGATGCTTGTGTTACATAAATGGGAACCTAACAGCTACGACGTAACCCTCAGCTCAGGTTACGCCGTAACTACTGATAAGCACCCAATTGACAAACTGTAACTCTCATTTCGAACTCTGCGTAATGATGAAATACACTTGATTTCTGAAGCTACGGCGGTAAGGTTACGCCGTAACCATGGATAAGCACAAACGATTAAAAGAAGTTACGATGTAACTACCTAATAAGGTTACGCCGTAACTAGTTCAAAGCCTATAAATAGTCGATGGTTTCACCAGTTTAGGCATCTCTCCTTTCCCAAACCTTCTAGGGTTTGGGGAGATCAAAACACAGAAGAAGAAGCATGGTTTAGGAGTACTGAATAACGAAGTCCTCGTCTACGATTTCCATTGTATTCGAGTTTGAATTCTTTTATATTTTTCTAGAACTTATACTATGAATTCATATCATTAATTGAAGTTTGCATTTATGTTATTGGTATTCTCTATAATTCTTTATAGACATTTACTAGTCTTTTCATAGATCGCTAGCCTTGGTAGTATTATAAGCTTAGTAGTATCTAAAGGGCTGGGAGATATGACCAACTGACCCAGTCTAATAGATAGCGAAGTATGGGAGGAATTGGCCATAGTACAACCACTCTTCGTGTTGTGACCAAATGATCACCTATTAAGTGGAGGTATTTAAGAGGTTAAGGGGAATCTAAGTTCCTAACGGCCGGGTTCCACCATCTAGATCTAGTAGATTTGGTGCTTAATGACTGCTATTAGGTTGCTGAATGATCCCGGGTGACCTGCTCATCTTGGTGAGGAATCTAAGAACCATAGGCCATGACGAATCGACCAAAGGAGTCTGGTGATAATTAACCACTATATTGAACCTTCATATCGAGAATCAATTCATATTTGTATTCTTCGTTAAGCTTCATTTATCTTTCTCTTTACCCTAAATTCCGGGTGTCTGTGTAAGTAGAATAATAGCATATCGATGGATTATAACAACCTTGTCATACCAATATATTATTAATATCATTTCTAATCATCTTAGTTCTTTCAAGGTCACAGCTCTCTTGGGACGATACTCGGATTTACCTAAGGCTTTACTACATCTAATCGGGTTCTCTGCCCGTTAGTATGTGTCTATCCTAAGTTATCTAAGTTTTATAAATATTAAAAGTAGGATGAAATAGCGCATCACTTCGCAACCATACCGAATCCAATTTTCATTTCAATGAATGTTATATAGTATAATTAGGAAACTATTTGAGGGTTAGTTTAATCGATAAATAAGGATTGACAGCTTTAAAATTATTTTTACTTTTTGAATTAAAATTTGATACTTTTGAATTTTGATACATTTGTATTTGGTTTGATAATTTGGAATAACGCTTCCTTTTCATTTGTTTGTTTTGTTATTTGTTTCGCCTTTTGATTACCACAAAGTGGTATAAGAGCCAAGTTCGTTTAGGTAGGAAGAAAAAAGAAAAAAAAAAGAAAAAGGTTAGTTACGGGTTCGTTTGGATTAATTTTCGTTTGTTTTTTGATTAAAGTTGGACTCTTTTCATTTGAAGAGTCATTTGAATTGATTTTAGTTTTCGGTTCGTATCAATCAACATAGTTGTGGAAGAATCCCGATTTAAGATTCGTAAACCGCTAAATAAAGATAAAATCCCTAGTGTTTACCATCTAGCTTTGTGATTGGAGTTTTGAGAAAAGTGCAACATTCAGTCAAATATGTTGGTATGTTTTGTTCGTTACTTTTTGTGCAGCCGTGGAAGGATTGTCATATCTCATTTGTTAACCGTTGAATCATCATGATATTTGGGTTGTTGCTTCTACATACATATATCTACAATCTCACTGAAGGGATTCGTCATCTGATGTTCGTAGATGAGGATAGGTAATCGAAGTTACTGGTTTTTCTAAATGACTTGTTTTGTTTTGTTTTTATTTGAATTTGGATCGTAATCCGTATTACATAAGTGGGTCATTAGGATTATCCGTATCATCTTTGGGACGTCTGAATTATTAGAACTCGTTCGTCAAGTTATTATTGGATAAAAAGTTTGAAGTTAGAGCCTAATACTTATCAAATAAGTGGGTCATTAGAATTTGGTATTTGGTATCTGAAATTTTTAGTGATTTGGTGTTTGAAGATTGGGTATTAATCAAGTCGTTTGGACTTTGTTCGATCTTTGGAATTTGTTAGTTTGGAAACTTTGGATCTTCGTTTGTCCGGCTCTTGAAGTTGCCTGATTTTGATAGTCTTTGTTGAAGATCGTTTGAGACGATTGTTTTTTTTGGTTGACCATTTTGTATCTGTCAGTTAATTTTTGAATGTTCGTTTTGAAGTCTTCTGCGTTTGCTTTGGATCCTTTTGGGAATCAATTGTTTGTTTGAATTAGGCTAGTATCTTTAGCGTTTGGAATTTTGAATTTAGTGTGGAACATGTGGAAGAGTTCAAGTCATGGTGAAGATTGTTATAAAAGTGACGTAAACTCTAAGGGTTGTTTGGTAATTTGTGTGACTTATCCTACAAGTTTTGGTGTTTGAGTTTGTTAAAATTAAGAAACTATTTTATGACGGTTAGTTTAATCAATAAATAGGGATCGACAACTTTTGAATACTTTGGCCTTTGATGCTTTTGAATTTTGGTACATTTGTATTTAGTTTGATAATTTGGAATAAAATTTCCACTTCGTTTTATTTGTTTTGTTATTTGTTTCGTCTTTCGATTACCAACGTATTTATACATACTTAGATCGTGGTTGATAACTAGCGAGTGTAAGATAACAAATTGAGATATTTATTGATTGTGTTTTTGTGTGATTACATACTGAGATTTCAAATCTATTTAAAAAATAAAACATGACTTAGAGAATAAGCTAACATAAATCTGAACCTAATGGACCCTAAGCCTTTAGGCTTGGGCCTTAACCTATCATCTAACACTCTCTGCTGTTTGAACAAGAGGTTTTCGAACGTACAAACTTGATAGAATGTTGAATCGCCTTCTTCTTCTCTTCTTCTTTTCTTTTTCTCATCTTTTTTGTTGTTAGTTTACATCAAGATGCACTTGTATTTGGTGACATAATTGTATACTGCTTTGCGGTTCCTTCATATTTTATGACGTTTGCTATCTTTTTACGTCATGATTTGCTTCGCCTTTAGAACGGAGCGACAATTTAGTGGCCATCTTTGTTGTCGACGACAATGATCTTCAACAACGAAAATAATTTGATGAGAAAGAAAAAGACATGGTTGATTGAAGGCAACTCACATATTTTGTGTGTTTTAACGGCTAGGGTTTAGGGTTTATGCATTGAATACGAAAAACAAAATCTTAATTAAAAAAAAAATAAAGCGAAAACAACCGGGATTCCTCCGGATCACCAGTGAGTAGCCGATAACCGGAGGACAGCAACTTTTGTATGTGGATCTTACCTAAAGCTCGGATACCATGTAGGATAGCAAATTGAGATATTATTAATTGTGTTTTTATGTGATTAGATAATGAGATTTCATATCTATTTATAATAGAACATGACTTAAAGAATAAACTAATATAACCCTAAACCTAATAAATGCTACGCCTTTAAGCATGTGCCTTAACCCTATCATCTAAGAGCACTCCTTATGGTAACCTAGGTTAAACCTTAACACCATGTCACGTCAGCGCCACATCAGCTTTAACATTTCCCCTTAACTCAACAAAAAAAATACCCTTATCATAACATTCACAAGTTAAACCTTAACTCAAATATTTTCAAATTCAACCCCTAAACTAAAACAAACACTTCATTTATTAAAAAACATAACATTTAAAACACGAATTACATTAAACATTAAACTTAAACACGAATTACATAGTACGGTTAATACAAACTACCACGAAATTGATGAAAATAAAATTACAAATTAAGAATACGAATCATCTGAGTTATAACCCTCCGCACTCGAAGAGGATCTAAACTCGCCATCATAATACTTTCCTTCCATGATGTCAAACCAGTTCTGCCTAAGATATTCAGGCCCCCTGGCTTCCTGTTCCAAACGAGCAGCTTCCTCACGTGCCTCGTTTTCTCTAATCTCTCTAAGATTTTCCTCGTCCTGCTCAAGTTCACGAAGATAAGCCTCACTAAACCCAAACGGATTGTTTTGGAGGTCCACATGTGGAGTGTTAACAAGTGGAGTGTTAACAGGTGGAGTGTTTACAAATACATTTTCCAGTTGGAAAACCGAAAAGACGTCTTCTGGTGGAGTTGAATAAACTTCAACTTCTTTTGGAAGTTAGTTTCCGGCAGTTGTGGTGGACTTGGGAATTGTGAGTTGTAGTTTCTGGCAGTTGTGGTGGACTTGGGAATTGTTGAGAGAAATCTTTGCGAGACATTTTTGTGTGTGTGCGTTATGTGTGTAAGTTGTGTGTATAAACAACTCTGGTAGAGTTGTATATATAGGCAGATTTGATTTTGATTTTGAATTTGAATAAATCCCGCTCATATTTGAATTTTAAATTTTAAATTTTAATCTGGTTATCCCGCTCAGACTGAACCAGTTATATTTAAATTTGAATAGGTTGAGGGGGTGTAAGTGAAAATTAAATGGTTGCGGGGGTGAAATGATTGTTTTTTTATTTAGTAGCATGTTAACGCCACGTTAAGGGCTTAACGTGCCACGTTAACGCAGCCTTAAACGTTACCACACCCACAACTCTAACAGCGAGCGCATAAAAGCCAAAGTAACGTATCTTTTCAATCTTTATGTCAACTAAACAGTGAAGACAAAAGTGTGCAAGAAACCGAAAAAAGAGATTTTAATCATACACATATATAGTACTCATATAATCATATAAGTTACCAACTATTACATGAATGATTATAACTGAATCAATCTATTGGCTAAATCAGTTTCTTACAACAATATGTACGAGTCTTCATGAATGAACTGCAACCAATGAAAGCAAAAGTGTTGATTAATGATTAATTCATAGATTAAACCATAGTTAGATGCATTAAAGGGGGTGGTTGTTGGACAACTCCTTAACAATTTGATATGAAACAACTACTTACCCAAAGTTCCACCAATATCTTTTTCCGAGCTGCTAAAATCTGTATTTTGGTTAATTACATTTCAAGAATGTAGACTAGACGAGTTTTTATTTTCAAAGGACTCATAGTTAGGTTCGTCCCAAAGCATGACAATTTCGAGCCTAAGTGAGCCGGCTCGTTTGACTATATAAATTAATAGGCTCATCTAAACGTATAGAACACTAGCACCTTATAGCTTGGGTATACACACTTGGAGGCTTAAATTCAGTCATTTTAAAGCTCATGAAAGTTAGATAATAACGAGAAATTTCATCTCACTTTGCAAATCTAATTCGACAAAATTACATTCTACTGTTAACATTTTTATGAACTTGATGGATTAAAAAGGACAAAAAAGTAGTTGGATAGCATAGTAAAATCAGTTGAATCTTCTTTGAAAGTTGCACCAAATTGACAAAAAAAAGGCTCCTACTATGCAACCACTTCATTACTTGCTAAAGCTTTTACCTTGCTTTCTACTCTGCAGGCATGTCGATTCTTGCTTTTAATTTCTTTAAACCAGAATTTAGTATCATGTTAGTTTTTTTTTTCTAAAAGAAATATATATATATATATGGCTATTTCTATAACTTTTCTATATATTTCTAGTTCTTTAACAATCTTTTAATCATACGCTAATAATATTTTTTAAGAAAAATAGCAAGAGTCACAATTCAAGGACAGAGCTCTTGAGCTTTTCTCGTTGCTTGTGAGCATTTATCACGCTACATGTGAATTCATGACATGTGAGTATGTGACATTCAAAATATTTTAAGAGCCTTATTAGTTTGACATACCAATAATCATATACTAATATTTATGTTCATATGTATTTTTTGGAGCAAGCTCAAAGTATTTTGATAATTTCAGACCATATATATAAAGTTTTGAATTTGAAGTACTAATCAAACAATTTCATTAAAAAGTATGTAATAAAAAGTATACTTATTATTTTGTATTTAATAGATAGTGGAACCCACCAAAGAGTGGGGAACGGCCTGGATTAAATCTCATCCCTTAGGGGGTGATATGGGGTGTCTGTGGTGATGTTATGTCGTTGTTTCTTCCTGGCAGCTGGCCCAGAGTGATTGTGGCGGGATCCGGTTCAGACAACCGACCACCGCTCTGAGTTGGCCCCCTCCATGTCATGGGGGTGGGTTGATTCAGCATTATGAAAGATGTATCAACTGTAAAAAAAAAAAAAAAATAAAAAAAAATAAATAGATAGTGGAACCTATCACTTGTGTTCGTGCTTCCAAGGCAAACAAGACGTGGGAATGAATCTGAAAGTGTAAATGTGGATCAATCACAGCCGTTGATATCATAATATCCTAAGATCTTCACTCAATTACACGTGCAACCATCTTTGCTTTAGCTTCCTTTTTATCCATGCATAAATTTCTCACTTCTCCTCCAAATATAGCCCACACTACACTCTCTCCACGACTTTTAACACATGAGTTTCTAGAGAGAGAAATAGTGTGAGTGTGAGTGCAAACCACTTCTTAATTTTCTTGTTCATCGCCATCATTAGCAACAAAGGTACATAGTAACCGACCCATCATCTCTTTGCTTAAACAATATTATTCTTGATACCAACAAGATGTATATATTAAATCTCATCAACTAAAATTAAGGTCGTTGAGTTTTTATCAAATCTTTGTTGTTAGAAAACATCTAGCTTGGCGAGGTTGCATCAAGTTATTACCTAGAAGTTGTTGGTTCAAAAGTCGTGTCAACTGAAAGGTTGCTGGTTCAAATAAAAACGAGAGATATTAAAATACTTGCTTGATCAAGAACAAGATGAAATCAAAGATGGATTCTTTGAGTTTTACTTCCAACTTGAAATTTTCATAATACGTGTATCTTAAGATTGCATCTTTTGATCTTGTTTCTTGATTGGGGTAATTTCTTTGTATCTCGAGTTCTTGGTTTGGTTCTTAGATTGGATTAGAGTTTGTTAGTTGAATGGAGGAGATTGATCAAGAAGCCAGGAAACACTTGTGTAAATTGTGCAACAAGAGTTTTCCTTGTGGAAAATCATTGGGGGGTCACATGAGGTCTCACATGATCAACTCAAGTAATCATGATGATGATCATCACCATGAAGTGAAGAATGAAACTAGTTCGAGTGTTCTTGATAAAATATGTAAGGAATGTGGAAAAGGGTTTCAATCTTGGAAAGCTTTGTTTGGGCACATGAAATGTCACTCAATGAAAGTCTCAAACAACAAGAACAAGAATATTGCATGTTTAGATCAAAATTTAGATGCCAAATATCGCCGAATTAAGAGATCAAGATCAGGATCAAGACCAAGACCAAGAAACATGCGAAAAGAAAGGTACATAGTTGCTTCTACAACTACTGCAATTACAAGTACATCTTCAATCTCTATGAATGCTAATAACAATAATCAACTTAGTAGCAATAATGCTTCGACAAGTATGGTATCCGAAATAGAAGATGAGCAAGAACAAGAAGCAGATGTTGCCATATCTTTGATGATGCTTTCAAGAGATAGTGGAAAATGGGGTAATGAATTTGAATCATATGATGATTACAATTCCTCTGTTTTGTTGAAGTTAAATAAAGTCGAGGGTAAAAATTTAAGTCAAAATGTTTCTAGGACGAAAAAGTTTGATTTTCTTGGAAAACCTGCGGTGGGTTCGATCAAAAGTTTTGATTTGGGTTCTTTAGGTGAATTTGAAGACTCGAGCAAGAGAAAATTTGATTGTGTTACTTGTAACAAAAGTTTTCATTCTTATCAAGCACTTGGAGGCCATAAAGCAAGTCATAACAAGCTAAAGGGAGATTTTAATTTGAAAACTCAAAATGAAAACAAAATCGAACACAAACCCATGCTAGATTATGGTCAAACCGTCAATGGGTGTGATTCAAAAGCATCAAATGGTTATCAAGAATCAACA
>OU343224.1:221799820-222129589 GCA_910596185.1 Chrysanthemum makinoi
ACAGAAGTTCTAATAAGCTATATTAACCAAAATCCAACTAAAATCAACAAGCTACAGTCACTGATATACAAGCTACCAAGATTTAATGATTTTGATAAAACAAAAACAATGTTAAAGTTGGTACTCAAAAGAATAAGCACACAAATAAGCTCTAAACTGAAAACCAATTATTGAAATCTCAACTAGACCTGAGTGACTACTTGTAACCAAAAGAATGCCCTTGAAAGTATGAGCTTTGTAAGTCGCATTAAAGCCGAGAAACCCCAAACAGATAGGCTGGGTGCAAATAGCTACTCTTGAGCTTATACCCAAGCTTATCCAAAAGCTTAAAGCAAAACAGATATTAGGTCTCAAAGACAACCAAGAGGACTACTTGTATCCCAAAAATCAGAACCTAAAACCCTTTAATGAAACCTGTGGATCACCGCACTATCTGCATAAATCCACTTTTTGACATTTTGACTTTTGAAATAGAAGTTGACTATCTTGAGATTTGAACACAATTTATGACCGATGTTGTTGTTAAATGATGTAATGAAACTTTCACAACCTTTGTTAATGACTTTTAAACACAAAATTATGATTTTCTCTTTTAAAAATCTTACACGTGGACCGTGAGATGCTTTGTTGGAATTTTGACTTTTTGAGTGTTGTAGACACAAACTAAGACTCAAATGAGTTAAGTGAGGCTAAACAAACATGAATCAATAATGAGATAAACACGATGAGGTCTTGAATAGCAAAATGAAGCAATTCCAAACACCCTTAAAAACTTGTTTTGCCAATTAAATGATGCAACAACCGACTAAGCATATAACAATGATCAAACTAGATTATCCTAACCTAATTACTACTTTTAGAACAGATTTTAATGCCTTTTATGAGCACAAATTCTTACTATGCTAAAAACTTGAAATTTACTTACAATAGGTCCAATAGCCACTATGGCTTGTCACACATGAAACCAAGAAACCACTATCCTAATCCAACCCACTGGCTTCCAATTCAACCCATTTCCACCTTTGAATCACCCCATATCATGTCTGTACCCATTTTGCTTCTGGCGTTGACTTTTGTTGACCAAGGTACCAAAGTGATTGCAGCTTAACCTTAGGCTTGTGAAAGGCTATAAATAGCTTATAGATACTTGTTTGAAATTGTAATTAAACCTTTTAAGAGTTTTACCAACGTAATATAACAATGAAAATTTCAACAGTTGAGATAAGATTGGAAATTTGAACAAACTCTTAAATTAGAACTTGATTGTATTGAATACACTAAAACTACTAATTTGAGTACAAAATAACTTTAAAATAAACTTGAGAAGCTAATTAAGGTACTTGGATATTAAAACCATATTATTATCTAAAACTAAAACTATCTCTCTCTACTTGCTTCTTCTTAGCTTCTTATAAGCTCAAAAGTCTCTTTCTCACTCCTCCGATCAAATCCAAGATCAATGAGAGCCATAGATTGGCTAAAACTCATCCCGCCCTTCATCTTGTTTTGGCGCCAAATCTTGTTATGATATCAGGGACATGAAAGACTTTGCATTTAATGTGGTGGGATGGTTGGTGAGGTGGGGGGAGACAAATGGTTGTGTAGAGGCTAGCGGGTGGTTTGAGGAGGGGGTGGTAGACAAGATTGTCGGGGTTGCGTTTAGCTGTGGGTGTTTTGTTAAAACATGGGTTCGTGTCGGTTTAAATTCACTAAACATGATTGGGCCAGGGGTTAATGTTTTGGGCTTGGGTTTATATTAATAGGGTCCGGATGGTTAAAGGGATTATTAAATCAAAAGGACCATAAGTGTAGTATCTCAAAACCAAAGGACCAAAATGTAAAGTCCAATTCCCAAGGACCAAACATGTAACTTTATGAAGAGTAGTAAAAAGGTTGGTTTTGCCAACTTGAATAATCCAAGGGTTAATTTTTAACATTTTGAAATTCCCAAGGATTAATTTTGAACATTTTGGATTTTCAGGGACTAAAATGTAATTTTCTCAAAACTTTTAGATTTTTCACCAAAGGACTAAATATGACAATTTGTGATTTAAAAAGGCCTTTGGTGACTTTTTTCTCAAATTCGGGCTCAGTGGGACTATTTTTGACAATTTTATAAACTTGGGGACTAAAACTGCAATTTTGCAAATTTGATATGTTTTTCATCTGATTTTGATATTTTTGCATTTGAAACACATAAAACAACGATTTGTGATATTTTGATCATTTTGATGTGTTTCGAAAGTGTTTTCAGATGATTTCGCAGCTTATTTTGTATTGTAAAAATGATGAGTATTTACACACTCATCAATCCCCTACACTAAACTATTGCTAGTCCCTAGCAATCTTTTGAGAAAACATAATGGATTTCGCTCTTTACCAAAAGCCATTACTTCGAGTAGCCAAATTTTTCAAGCAAGAACCATGGTACACCGATAACCATCTGATTTATTGGCAAATCATAAACCATATAACGGAATTGATGTGTCTTTACCGAAGCCGTACTTTCCGGACTAGCCAACTCTTAGATAAATTATCAACATTATCTTTGGTGAGCTGATTACCAATTATGGTTTTTCCACTGCCTTTACCACAAGCCATAACCCTGCGGGCTAGCCAACTCTTCACTTTTTAGGATATGGTGAGTTGAGAACCATACAATTTTGGGCAAATTGCAAGCCATAAACGGATTTGAGAAATCTTTACCAAGAGCCGTTTGCTCTTGGATTAGCCAATCCTTTAGTCTTACATGGCGGATCGATAACCAAATGAGTAAGTGTAGAACACTTACTCCAAAAAAAAATTTTTGGCCAAAAACGGGGGAATTGGGTGGATAATATGATAAAATTCGTGAGAATTCCCCCACACTAGAAATGAATATTGCCCTCAATATTCAAAGTACCGGCTGTTATGCCAACAAAGAACTAAAGGGAAATACTCACGCCATTATTTAGAAAGAAGATTTTTGTAGAACTTATATACACAACATGGGGCAAACCCACACTAGGTGGTAGAAAATAGAAAGAAGTCAATATGGGTGAAAACCCATACAAAGGTGCTATTGTTTTTGATTACCGAGTCGCTAGCTTGACTCGATCCCCGCATTCATTTGTTCATGGGGAAAGTTACGTGGAAAACCAATCTCGACGGGACTTTCGCTCACGGTGTTAACAAACATATGAACATCGAAGTTCCACACCGACGAGACACGCATCACGTATTGTTAATAGAAGAATCTATAAAGGATGATACCGGGGTCAAAGATGGTGTCCTCATTTCCGAAAGAGAAAAGGGAAAGAGCAACCACACCATCTGTGAAGAATGGAACAAAGATATGTATGACAATCCAAGTCCATTCCTCATCGTAAAGAAGCAAATCACCATTTTTGACTTTTTTAAGCTTAAACTTGAAGCTTATATGGTGATTGTCAAGAAGATGTCCGGAGGGAGGGAAATGGTTCTTCAATCAACAGACAAAAAGGATGTCTCCTCCGATCAAGGTAAGTGTTATCAATTCCCGGAATTGACTCATCACTAAGAAATGCATCCACTTCATTCCAAAAGTTGTCATCTTCCTCATCGAGTGAAAGAGAAGGATGGAAGACGGGAATAAGACTAGAAGATGATGGATCATTTTTGAGCAATTCATCAATGGGAAGAATGTCTCCCATTGGATCACAAACATCATCATCCAACTCAGATGAAACTGAAGAGAGTTTGGTCTCATCCACAGAGTTAACAAACTCGATGCGCACAACCGATGCCGGAGGTGGGACAAGTGGTGTGCTCTTAGAGCTAGCAGCTTTCACCACTTCCGATGGAGCTCCGAATCTAGATCATCATCATCATCAAGAATACTCTTGACTTCCGGCATTTCCCATATTTGTTTGAACCGGGGTAATTTTAAAGCTTTGAGCTCAAAGACGCTTTTGGTGAACACTCTTAACCGTGAAATTTGAGAGTGTTGCATTGATTCTTTCAGATCTTTGATCAATTGTTGCAACACTCGCTTGTACGAGGTTTGGAGTTCGTTGATATTTAACGTAGCTCTTCGTCAACCCGTATGGTCAACTCTTCCGCAAAACACATCGATCGAGCACGACTCGTTCTTAAGAAAGCTCTCCCAAGATAAGGGGAACTCTAGGACCTGATCAAGTCTACTACAACAAAGTCGCATGAATGGAAACTTTCCCACTTTCATCACGCATATCATCGGCTATCCCAAGAGGACGAGTTACTGCACGATCCGCTAGCTCGAGTGTCATATGAGTGGGTGAAAGTTCGGAAGAGACGTTTCTTCCATACGAGAGTGGCATGAGGTTAATGCTAGCGCAAGAAGATCGCCAAGGCGAGCATTGAAACATCCCCAAGAAATCTACGGGATTAGAAACCGCCAGGTCCTCGCTTTGAAGCTTATTAAGAATGGGTGAGCATTGTTCATTGAGAGGAGTTTTCGCCATCTCTGATAGCTTATCTTTGTTGGTGAGTAAGCCCTTAAGCGTGGATGCAAATTTAGGCATTAGAACGAGAGCATCAACGAAGCTTATATCAAAGTGAAGCTCATTGAAGATTTGGAAAAATTTTTCCATTTGCTCTTTGTTTCTATCTTTGAGCTTCTCATCATTCATTCTTGATGGGTGAAGGCGTTAGACTTTTGAGCCGGACGGAAGTGTTTTCTCTGCTCAGATTTTCCTCGGAACATCGGTTCCGGACTTAAGCTTGGACTACCAAGGTGGGACGCAGCGGTACTCGTGGGCTTGAATAATGCACCTTGTCCTGTCTCCTTTGGTAACTTGACTAAATGCCACAGAGGAGGGGGCATAGGAGTCAGTAGGTCCATTGTGCGCCTTACCACTACGAGTGGTGACGGCTTTCAACTCGGCATTGGGATTAGGAATTTTATTGCTTGGGAGTCCTCCGTAAGATGGTGAAGCTTTGTTCATATTCATGTTCATGAAACTGCTCATCATATTCTTTAACTCATTTGTTTGCCGAGACAATGTGGTATCAATTTCCCTTTTTAGCTCAACTCTCATGTTATTGATCCGAAGTTTGCATTGAACGCATGTTTGACTCAGTCATTTTCATGAAGTCATTTGGCATGGGAGCTTGAGGAGGTGGTTGATAACTTTGATGATTAGGAGCTTGATAAGGTTGTTGATAACCTTGTCGATTTGGAGCTTGATAAGGTTGGTTGAAATTGTTCCGGTTTTGATTGAAATTTTGAGGGTTATTGAAATTTTGTCCTGATTCGAACAAAGCGATTTTGATTGCCATGGTTTTGCACGCAGTGAGGAAAACCAGTGGTGTCATACCGCTAGGTGCACGGTGAGAGTATCATCGGTGGTCGGTATGATTGTGGTTTACCGCTGCTGGAGCTTGGTAAAAAGAAGCATCGTTGCTTGACATAATACGCGTGTGGACCACTACAAATTTCACACACCTGTTTATTGCTTTGACTGGTTCGCTTATGAATTTCTTTTGATTTCCTTCACCTCTTTTATCATACACTGGATCATATCCGTTAGAGCGTTAACTGAGCGCTAACTCGAAGAGTTACCGGATGAAGAAGTGAGTGTTCGAACATTGACTTTGTTAAGAAAAAGGAACTTTTGATTTACTCTCGCAAATTTCAAGCACATCTTTAGGTTTACGATTCAAGATATTGCCACCCGCGGATGCGTTCAAAGAATCATGATCGTTACCGTTCAACCCATTATAAAAGATATTAACTTGTGAAGCTCGCGGAATTCATGATGGGGCATTTCGAGGAGATCTTTGAATCTCCCATGCCTCCAAAATTTTCTTCGAAATTTTGACGAAATCGAAATTTCATTTTAAGATTAGTCGTCTTTGATGGAGGGAAGAAATAATTGACAAACTTTTGAACAAGATCCTCCCAAGTTTCGATGGATCGAGGGTTCTTTTCCAGCCCAAATCTGGCTGCCTCAGCATTGAGAACGGAAATAACATCAATTTGATCACATCTGCGTGGCACATCCTTGTAATTGAGAGTTGATGTCAAATGGTTGAACCAACGGATGTGTGCATACGGGTCTTCTCGACGACCCGCGGAATTGATTCGTAGACACAAGTTGGATTAAATGTGTCTTCAATCGGGCGATCAATTGATTACCGGTAAGACGATGGCATCTCCATAACCCTGGGTGCCGGAGCATTCCGCCATATGGTATGCGCTCATACCCTGCCATGGCGACGAGTAGTGTGAAATCACCGATCTCGCATCCGATCGATGGAGCAGAAAGCCTACGAACACGCCTTCTGGAATCTTGACAAGCTCACGAAATGGGCTCACAGATCTAGAAGAGCGAAAAGATATATTCAGAGTTAACTCTAAGGAAACTCAGAGTTAAGGAGAGAAATGGAATTATGAAAATCTTTCACATGAGAGTGAGAATTATGAAGACGGTTTGTAAAAATGGTGGGAAGAATCTTTATGGGTTTTCTGGTTCTGAAACGTCGATATCACAACAAAATCAATTAACACAAAATTGAGGCAAAACAACAGTGAACTTAACCAATAATCCAAGATGAATGGCTTCTTTGAAAAAGGTACACCAATCACAATGGACACAAAGGCAAGTTTTATATCTTTAGTTCGGGAACTTATTATGGTCGCACCCCCCAGGTAGTGCACTCGCCTTTGGTTTATGGTAATCTTTTAAGTTGTTAATTATTAGAGAAAACGACGATTCTTTTTGTATTTTTATTTTGATACATATATAGAAACAAAAGAGAAAATATTTTTGTGTTTTATAAGTTTTTGGCTATTTTTGGGTTTTTGGATTTTTAGAAGAAAATATGGATATATATATATACAGAGATGGATGATATAAACAAAGAGTGAGGATTCAAACAACTAATCTGCTAAAGCGGAGATAAATCGACAGACTCCGGCAGTAGCGCTAAAATTTGATCGCCGCCAAGAAACCAGTCAAGCTAATCACACAAGCCGCCACTTGTGAATGGCGGACCGTAACCACTTAAAAGCGCTCAAGCACGAAATCAATGAAGATCTGAGGAGTATAGAGTCTCCCCTGGTCGTTATGTCCCAGCGAGCTATGCAATGGATCAATCAACGAGTAGTGATCGAGAAGTTTGAACGAAAAAGGAATTATGAGATGATGATTATAACTACAGAAATATCAAACAAACACAAAGGCTAAAATGCAATGCTAAAGGAAATTAAAAAGATAAAATCTATTAAATAAACGCTATCACTATATTAAAAATGATGTTTTTGTTTTATGTTTAAAACCTAAACGACGTTTAAATAGAAAACTATGTACGCAACCACAAAATAAAAAGTGAAACTAAATCAATATTAACCCTAAAAATATGAAAATGAAGTTTTTACAAACCTAATGATATAAGAAAATATTTAGAAAAAGAAAATTATTTTTATGACTAATTATCTAATTAAAAATTATTTTTAACTATTAAATAATTACCTAAAATATAAGAAAATAGAAAATTAAGCTAGAAAAATAAGATTAAGACTTGGAAAAATCTAAAATATCAAAATAAAATTTTCAAAACTATTTTTGTATTTTTCTGATTATTTTTCTATTTTCTATGAATTTTAAACTATTAAAAACTAATTAAATTACTAAATATTACAAAATGAACTATGAAAAATATGGAAAATTACTTTTTTCCTTTTTATATTTATCTAAGCCTAAGAAAAATGAAAACTTATTTTTTGGAACCTTTTTCTAATTTTTTATATTAAATGCTATTTAAAAAGTACTAAAAACTAATAAAAATCAAGAAAAATAGCAAAACAGCTTATAAAAATCTGAAAATTACAGGGAAACTCCAAAATAATATTAAGAAGCTATGAAAATTGGAAAAACAGTGCTTGTGTACAAGATTATGGAACTGATGTGAGATTGCTTATTGAAATAAGCACTAAATAAGCCAAATGGTCTAAACAGGCAACCAAACGTTATGAAGTTCTAATAAGCTATATTAACCAAAATCCAACTAAAATCAACAAGCTACAGTCACTGATATACAAGCTACCAAGATTTAATGATTTTGATTAAAGAACTAAAACAGTTTTTGGTACTAGCTTGCAGACCAAGAATAAGCACACAAATAAGCTCTAAACTGAAAACCAATTATTGAAATCTCAACTAGACCTGAGTGACTACTTGTAACCAAAAGAACAGCCCTTGAAAAGCTTTTATGAGCTTTGTGCAAGCTGCACAAAAGCTGAGAAACCACTCAGTATTAGCTGAGTGGTGCAGGGCAAATGGGGCTACCTTTGAGCTTATACCCAAGCTTATCCAAAAAGCTTAAAGCAAAAACAGATATTAGGTCTCAAAGACAACCAAGAGGACTACTTGTATCCCAAAAATCAGAACCTAAAACCCTTTAATGAAACCTGTGGATCACCGCACTATCGCATAAATCCACTTTTGACATTTTGACTTTTTGAAATAGAAGCAAAGTTGACTATCTTGAGATTTGAACACAATTTTATGACTGATGTTGTTGTTAAATGATGTAATGAAACTTTCACAACCTTTGTTAATGACTTTTAAACACAAAATTATGATTTTCTCTTTTAAAAATCTTACACAGTGGACTGTGAGACAGTTTTGTTGGAATTTTGACTTTTTGAGTGTTGTAGACACAAACTAAGACTCAAATGAGTTAAGTGAGGCTAAACAAACATGAATCAATAACAGATAAACACTGATGAGGTCTTGAATACAGAAAATGAAGCAATTCCAAACACCCCTTAAAAACTTGTTTTGCCAATTAAAATGATGCAACAACTGACTAAGCATATAACAATGATCAAACTAGATTATCCTAACCTAATTACTACTTTTAGAACAGATTTTAACAGCTTACGAGCACAAATTCTTACTATGCTAAAAACTTGAAATTTACACATAGGTCCAATAGCCACTATGGCTTGTCACACATGAAACCAAGAAACCACTATCCTAATCCAACCCACTGGCTTCCAATTCAACCCATTTCCACCTTTGAATCACCCCATATCATGTCTGTACCCATTTTGCTTCTGGCGTTGACTTTTGTTGACCAGTGTACCAAAGTGATTGCAGCTTAACCTTAGGCTTGTGAAAGGCTATAAATAGCTTATAGATACTTGTTTGAAATTGTAATTAAACCTTTTAAGAGTTTTACTAACAGAATATAACAATGAAAATTTCAACAGTTGAGATAAGATTGGAAATTTGAACAAACTCTTAAATTAGAACTTGATAACAGTTTGAATACACTGAAACTACTAATTTGAGTACAAAATAACTTTAAAATAAACTTGAGAAGCTAATTAAGGTACTTGGATATTAAAACGACATACAATATTTTTAAAACTAAGACTCACTATCCAACTTGCTTCTCTTGGCCTCTTTTTATGCACCTCAGCTCTTTCTCTCACCTTCTGAGCAAATCCCAGCATCCATCTGGGCCGTTGATTGTCTAAAGCTCATCTTAGCCACAAATTGGGTTTTGGCGCCATTTTTCTGTTTTGATATGAGAGACAGGAAAGGGGTGCAATTAATGCAATGTGGATGGGTAGGTGAGGTGGGGGAGACAAAGGGTTGTGTAGGGTGGCTATGGGTGGAGTTTGAGGGAGGGTGGTATGAACAAGTGTGGGAGGGGCAGGGAAAGCGGGTTTTGTTTATTTTAAATGGTGGGTTGGGTTGTCGGGTCAGGATATAGGACCGGGTAAAGTATTTGGGCCAAGGGTTGTTAGCATTGGGCTTGGGTTTAATTAAGGTCCGGTTGGTTTGTAGAGATTATTAAAACATAGGGACCAATTGTGTAATTCTTCAAAACCAAGGGACCAAACATGTAACTTATGAAAAGTAGTCAAAGGGTTGTTGTTACCAACTTTAAATAATCCAAGGGTTGATTTTTGACATTTTTGAAATTCCCAAGGACTAGTTTTGAACATTTTGGATTTTTAGGGACTAAAATGTAATTTTCTCAAAACTTTTAGATTTTTCACCAAAGGACTAAATATGACAATTTGTGATTTAAAAAGGCCTTTGGTGACTTTTCTTCTGAAATTCGGGCTCAGGGACTATTTTTGACAATTTTATAAACTTGGGGACTAAAACGCAATTTTGCAAATTTGATATGTTTTTCATCTGATTTTGATAATTTTGCATTTGAAACACATAAAACACTGATTTGTGATATTTTGATCATTTTGATGTGTTTCTGAGTGTTTTCAGATGATTTCGCAGTTTATTTTGTACAAAAATGATGAGTATTTACACACTCATCAAATAACGATAAACCTTAAAGATCTAAACCAGCTATGGAATGTAAGGTAATTTTCTCGGATGATAACTCGAAGGTTCAGACCAGTGATACGAGTTTAGGGGACGATTTCGTCAACAGATCTGAGTTACGCCGTAACATACCTAATGAGTTACGGCGTAACCTCGTGTTTGGCGATGACAACGAGTTGTGATGAATCTTGAGGAATCGACTCTAATGAATTACGCGTAACCAAGAATCTCGATTCGGCGTAATCGATACATGGGCAGAAAAATTCCTCGACTTGGGCGGATCGAGAAAAACTCGAGGAACTCTCCTTTGATGATGAAGAAGAGCCACTTATCACTCACTGGTGTACTCCTATCGCCATTACGATGAAGAAACCACAAGGGCATGGCCTACATGCAGCCCCTTCCACGAGTATTGCAATGGAGGAGACAATGAAAGAATGGAAGAATGGACATGCCCTCATGAGCGTGAAAGACATGGGATAAAATTCGGTAATTTGGCCTTTAAAGATTGGTACGCAATTCAATTTGGGAATGACAAGATCAATCCAAATCTTCTTATGAAGCTAAAAGTTGATTACGCGAAGCACATTCGGAAGGATGAGACTAATAAAGATATACTCTGCACGGAAGAGCATTTAAATGAAATAACAACATAGAACTACCCATCACTGGTGCGAAAAGTAAAATCCCCTGGGAAAATTTTTTGGGCATCATGCAACCCGTATGACGATATGTGTGATGGTGGAAGCAACTCTGGAAGATTAGGAAAAGATGAATTCTTTTGGTCCTCAACCAATGACAAGGAGAGAACGAGTTTACCTTGGATAGACAACCTAGGGTTTGATAGTTGGGTAAAAATTAAGTATGGGCATGTGGACGCATTAACAAAAGATAAGATTTGGAAGGAATACATGGATCAAGAAAATTCTAACGACAAAAGTATCGAAAATACGAGTAAAATAACAATTGATGTGGACATAGAGCGGGTGAGTAATGACAAAGAGAAGAATGCAAGCGTTCTAGTGGAGAATTTGCTCGATGAAGAATGGTTCAAAGTGCTGATTCGATGAAGATGATATCGAAGGGATGCTAGATTACCTTAAGTTGCAAGGAAATGAAGAGTTCACTGATCCCGATGACGAAGCTTACGAGCAAAGAAGGTGCAAGCTCCTGGGATACCCTACAAAAGACCACCCCTATATAGTAGAAAATACGAATTCACTCGTTACCACCTTGGTCCGGAGGAGAAATTCTGTAAAGTCCGAAAGATTGAAACCATTGAATACCTCCGAACTGCCTCTAATGTTGCATGGATGAGGCACAATTTGATGAAGGATATTGAAGAAGTGGGGCAAGCTCAAAGATCCCCATAGGAGCCCCGCAGCTCTGAGTCTAACTTAAAAACTCGTTAATAAAGAAAAGTGCCCTTTCGGGAGACAACCCGAATTATCCCTTTCTTTTGTATTTATTTCTTTTCTGTTGGGTTTTGTGTTTTCTAACCATTTTGCAGGAGACAATGAAGTAATTACTGCTGCAGATTCTTGATCGAACAGAGTTAGGCGTAACTCATCTTGGTGATTACGACGTAACCAACATTTTAGCAGCAGAATTCTTGACGCATTACCAACTACGGCGTAATTCCATCTCGATGGTTCGCGAAGTAACTATTCGCTCTCAGCTCATACCAAGTTTTGCAAGTTACGGCGTAACTCTCTTATTGGAGTTACGACGTAACTCTCCTCTGCTTTAATTCTTTCATTTTAAAACACATTAACCTTGTATTAGTTTTTAAATGAACTTTGTGGGTGTGTTCCTGTAAACCCTCACGAGACTTCACTCGTCCACTTGGGACACCAAGTGGTTTTAAAAGGATGTTTTTAGAATTATTCTTGTCGTTATTGTGATTTCGAGGAATTGAAGTTTTTTCATGGCTTTTGAAGGCACGATCCTTTCTAGTGGGCCTTCTTCTTTTTGGAGCAAATGCGGGAAAGTTCTCGCTCTAATTATACCTTTCTCTTCACCTTTATTTTAATGCCTAGTACAAAAGGGACTTTGTACAATTCAAGTGGGGGGACGGAGTAGAATTATCTCTTGAACATTATTTCGCCCTCATTTTTCTAGTTTATTTTGAAAAATTATGCCATTTTTATATTTTGACATGTTTTTCCGAACCTAACTAGATTAGACCTTAGCCGAGCACATACAACCCTTGATATTACATGGTGAGATTAGCCTTATCTGTTTCCTATATTTTACCCCAAATCCACAAAATTATGAGTGTGTCGGTAGCTTGTAAACTTTAGAACTTGGCCTTTGCATCATTTCGAGACCATAGACGAGGTATGTTGAGTTAGCTCGATGTATTTGGACTTTTCAGTTTTAGAAGGCAGTAGTATAGGATTATCACCCAAACAGCCTACCATTGTGAGTCTATCGATTAGTCACCTCGACTTTTCGACCCCCATGTGAAACCCTTTTGTTGCACTCCCCTTTAGTGCAAGATACCCCTAGATACACCCCAATATATTGTTTCGTTACACCCTACACCTTAGCCTACCCTGTAGTCTTTATTGGTAATTGGGAAGTCATCATTTGCCTAAGTTCAAGGTTCGAGTGGAAAGGTTTGGAAATCACGCTTTCATCGACAACAATTATGAAGATCATTGAAGACCCCCAGAATTCCCATTGTTCATCTCAAGTGGGGGGATGTTATGTTATCATGTTTTGTTCCAAAATTTTTTTTTTTTTTTGATTGAGTATGATTTTGTAAAGTGCGATGTTATAAGCACTATAGTATGAGCTTTATTGTTTAGTATCGAGGAGGCCACCTCGGTCACATTTGAAGATTGGAGTTGGAGTTATACCAACCGAAGAAGAAAAGGTAGTGTGCCCATCACGACGCCCTCTAATGACACATCTACCTTGCATTTCATGATCCGGTCTCTAGACTTCTAAGCTTGAACTTTGGATGGACGGTAAGTGGTGATGACTTAGTTATAGATATAGACTACACTGCTTTTTCATTTTACACCAATTATACATCCCATGTCTTATCCTACCCTTTAGTCATGAAGCGTGTCTAGGTGATGCGTGAACAATCTTTTGTGTCTTAGCCATGGATTTGGTCATGTATCATTGATTTTGTCCACTTCGCCGTGACATGTTAGTAATGACAAGTCACCCCTTAACCTTTGTCGTGTCTACCCATATTGCCTTCGAGAATTGTTTAGCCCTTAACTCCCGTGGTGGAGATTTGTGTAACCGCCAAGCTTATGATAGAATACATGCTATGACTATGCGATTGAGTGATCACCCTGAAATTGACACTTAGAATAGTTGAGAGATTTGAGTGTTTGTTCCCCTTTCTGGAGGTGTTCGGCTTTGTTTTATTCTAGCATAAGGGATTTGTAAACTCATATTTTCAGTTTTGGAAGATATCATTTTAGGAATCTATCTAATAAGGTCTACTTGAGGGCAAGTAGAGTTCAAGTGGGGATATTTGATAACATCAAATAATCCTGAATATTAAGTGTCAATTTTCCCCGTTAATGCTCGTTATTTATATCATTTATATGGATTTATGCTTGTTTTCCATTGTTTTACACTTTCAGGTAAATTGCGAGCATTGGAGCTAAAGAAACGCGAAAATGGAAACGTTATTGAGGATTTATCAGTATGCTTATTTTGAAGAGGTTACGCGCGTAACTCGTCTCTCACATTACGCGTAACTATTGCGTGACCACGAAGTCCAACTCACCAAGAGGTTACGGCGTAACTCCTTTCAAAGATTACGACGTAACTCCATTAGGTCAAAAGAGGTTCCACGCCGCTGATACTTACGCCGTAACTCTGCATCACTTACGACGTAACCATGTTTATTGAAGACTACGAGGTAACCACTTATAAGGTTACGCCGTAACTAGCAGATCTAGTGCATTTACGGAGAAATAGAAGGTTACTGCGTAACTCATCTTTTGGTTACGCCGTAACCCGACTGGCCTATAAATACCCCACGAATTCCGGCATTTCTAATCATCCCATTCCACACACAACATTCGAGCGTGAGAAAAAGCTCAAGGAAGGTCTAGGGAAGCATACTGAGCTGTTTCCAAGGGAGAAGTCACACCATTACGATAAGCTTTAGCGTTTATTATTTCTTTTACTTTCAATTCATGTATTTTGTACCTTTGAATATTGAATTGATTTGCATGATTAATATGAATGGCTAAGCACCCTTTGGTGCTAGCCTAGTTATGATTCCTTAATTGTTTTGTTTGCGTTTACCTTTACTTCGTACAATTATTTCTAAGTGTATGCATGCATAGTTCTTTGGTAGTCACCCCAGTTCGGTAGTTTTGAATGGCGGTAGAGGCCAATTGCCTAGGAGATATGACCAACTGACCCAAGGTGAGCGGACTGAGATGGGAAGGGTAAGATATGACCAACCGACGACCCTTTCTACTTGTGCGATTTGACCAACTGATCACCTATCGTTTGGATGAACTTAAGAATTGGGGGGATGTAGTGTCTAAGTTCCTAACGGTGGGCACTCACTATTTAGAATCTAGCATGTAGCGGTACTTAATGACTCGGCTTAGGGGACCAGGAACAACATAACTTATGACGGTGCTTTGATTTCTCTGTGTGGTGGCATCTTCGATAGGTTAGGTCGAATTGACCAATGCCGTCCTCTCAATTTGACCCCACTGAAGTAATTGGAAGTAGGTAGGCGTAAACATTACTAGTTAGGAGGATTAACTAGGTTAGCACCACTATTCCTCTATTAATTTCCCTTCTACCATTTATTTGCTTTCATATTCTGCATTAGTAGTTTAATTAATTAAAACCCTATCAAACCATTTATATTTTGTGACAATTAGACTTAGTAATTATCCGACACATATAGCTCTTGGGACGACCTCGGCTTTACCATTTACTACACTACACACGACCGGCTACACTGCCCGTTAGTGCATTAGGGTAGACCATAGGTATAGCGAGACACTATAAATATTAAGACCTGGTCAGTAAAACCTGCATCAATACCCCTAGTTAACCCCTCAGAGCCAATCCTTTTCGCGGTTCTCGTGATGTTTCGGTTTTCTGGAATATCAATGAAGAGCATTGTTTACAATCCACCCCCAAATCGCCTTAGCCTACCTTGTATGCACTCACCTTTAGTGCATTATTGTTATCATACTTAACCCTTAGTTCAATTATCTAGTTACTTGCATGGTTGCTAAGTCGAGTCATATCTTTCGTTCACAGTTTTGGGATGATTGGGACTCATCGGTAAAAGTAATATTTTATGGAGTGACGGGAAAGAACGTTAAATTCAAATTCCCTTTATTTACGTAATTAAATACTCCAAGTTTTTTGATCTTTTCAAATTGGGTCAAATTAGTGTTAGAATAATAAAAACTCAAGTGTAGGGATGCTCCTATAAATCTCTTATATTTTAATGTTATCTTAGAGGATGGTAGAGTAAAAGTGTATGCAAAAAAAAAAAAAATCGAAAAATAGAGTGTAAAAAAAATGAAGAATAAACATACGGGCTACCATCCTACATCTATCTTTATGTTTATGTTTTTCAATTTATGTATGTTTGTTTCAAGTTATCTAGAGATTAGTGAGTCGAGTCTTGGCTTAGCAACGCCACGCTTTTCATGCTTGTAACATAAGATTTTTGACTCGCCACCACTAAATCGCCTATCCAACCAAACCCTTTGTTTCCCTACCGTAACCCTAACATTACAACCCTTTTAAAGACCTCTTAGATAGTTGTTCCTAGATGCTTACGCCAAAGCGGTGGAGGTTTGATCTAGTATCAAGCCTATAGTAATCTATGTACTGTGACCATGTAATGAGTGTTTATCTTCCATTTTCATTTACTATATTTCATATACACCCGAGAAATGAGAGAATCCAAACACCACTTGTGAGGTGCTAGTGTATAATTTTCGTGTTTGTTATGACTATTATGGTGCTTTTGCTTGTTGTGAACTATGTTAAACTTATGCTTCATGCCCCCAACTTATAAATTGATTGGCCAAAAGCACATTTGCTTGAGGACAAGCAAATACCAAGTGTAGGGATATTTGATAAGGATTTAAAACATACAATTTTAAAGGGGTCATTTAAGCCCTTAATCGCCCACTTTATATCCATTCTTTAATTTCGTTCCTTTTCACTTTTTAGGTCTCTTGGAAGAAAAATGCTGGAATGATGCATATTTGGATGAAAAGGAGTGACTATATGAAGAAAATGGCTAAGTCAAGATCGAAGCCACTCAAGCGCTGGAACCTGGCGACGGCATCCCAACTAAAGGGCGACGCCGTCCCTCTCTACGTATTTAATTAAAATACATCTGACAGCTCAGTAGACTTTTTGCTAAAATAAACCTGACGGAGTCAGGCTTTGAAGAGTAAGGGTGTCACTAAGACTTTTCATCTCGACGACCGGATCCAGAATCGACGACGACGTCCCTCGGAAGCCGGCCGGTACAACTACGCGTGACGTTGTCCCAACGATAACTTGGCCAAGCGAAAACCCTAATGGCGATAGACGGCGTCCCACCTATAAGGCGACGTCGTCGGAAGTGTAAATCTATATATAGAATTCGATTTTTTAGTTTTTAAAGAGGTAGACTTGTGGAGTAAAAACCCTAAACGTTTGTAGTCCGACTTGGACAGTATCTTAGGGTCCCAAACCCTATTTTACACATCAAGATAAGTGTTTTATTCCATTAATTTCATTAATTCTTCAATTGAATGTGTGTATGCTTGCTTGTTTAACATGTCTGGCTAAATTTCTTGTGTGTTTGCTTAGATCTATGAAACCTAGTTATTAATTATTGATTGGTTGTCTCTTATCTTAATTGTAAATGGCTTAGGAATGCACTAGGCTATCGTTGTGTTTAAATGCTTGAGCAATCTTTTCGAACATTAGTTTATGAATCACTTAGAGGATTTCGTAGTCTAAACATCTAAAGATAACCTTTAGGTTAGTTTATGAAACATCTAGCAGATTTCGTAGGCAATAACCTTAAGGTATTCTCAAAGAGTTAGGGCATAAGCATTCCCTACGACCTTAGAAAACACAACGCGTTAAGAATAAGGATGTGACAATTCAACCAACAATAAAAGATAACTAGGGAGTAATAGTATCTAGGTAAGCACATTTTTAATCATCATACGAGCACACATCAAAAAGACATAGCTACTCGTAGTATTAGATAATTAGATAGTAGAAGTAATCGGTAGAAGTACCACCCTCAAACCTATTGCCCCGAGATTTTACCCTTAGCTTTATAAAAAACCAATAAAAGATAAAAAAGAATCATCCTCAACCCCCACCTTAGCGTAATACATTTCTTGCTAGCATTCCTATTCCCCTAGAGAACGATATCAATCCCCGAGGCTTACCCAATACTACAATACAACGATTAGGTTCACTGCCTAGGGTGTTGAAAAACTTGCTCGATGAAAGGAAGTTCCTTTGACCCCGAACGCGCTTCGTACGCGCATCAATTATATTTGCATTTTCATAATACAATCTATCATTCATCCGTCAACCCGAAGTTGAATCACATGTTCACTACGTGCCAACTTCATTTTAGACAAGGTCTATATGATGCTTGTCCATTTATAATTCACACATTTTCTATGTGTTCTTACAACGCACTTTTACTATTACCCGTCAAGCCCTTGTTGACCATAATCTCAACTTATACTATCACATCATTTAGTCTACACAACTTTTACACATGTAAACCTTACATAGGTTTATTCTATAACACTTGCATTAATCTCATCATACATATTCCAATATATTAACATGATTATATTCATGTTTTACAATTCTATTTAGCGCACTTTATATCACTTATGAATTCTTGCGCAATCTATATGTCATAAATCACTTCTACTCATCACGCTTAAACATTTATTACTAACGCATTTAACTTATCATGTTTTATATGAAACATGATCTCATCACATCTTAACCATACACTCTAAATTTTCTCTTTTAATTAAGTGTGAAAAATATGCTTCAGTTATCTAACCATACTTCACTAATCATTTCTTACTTTATCTTAAGATTTCTAAGCATCTATGTTTTATCAAACACTTATCATACTTCTTAACTTTCCACATATCAACATGGCTTGTCAACCTTTTACCACCATTTGGTCATCATACATAATGTGGCAATTAAAAATTACATTAGACTTAATCTGTGCTTCAAGAAACTTCTATCATCAACCATATTCGCTCAATAAACATTATTTGCACATTCTGATCAAGTCTTAGATAATATGCATTCAAATGCATCGATCTTATCTCATACACTTCTATGCATCATGCTATCAAGCACATTCACATTAAACTTAGATATATAATAAACTACCATAGACTTAGCGTCACATAAAAAACAACACTTAACACTTAGCGCATTTTATCAATGATATCCGACAGTAAGTTGGCTGGTAAAGCATTAGTTTTTAGTTTGTTTGATGTCTATGTGATTGAGGAGGAGAAATTATATAGTGTGCTTAGTCTATTTGATGTTTTCTTCTTTGTAATTTTTAGTTTGTTGGTGTGTTATCTTCATGTAGTTAGGAGTTAGGGAAAGTGAGACTAAGTATGTAGATGTTAGTTTACGTCTCACACTTAACAAAAAATGTTTGAGAAGAGGATTATGTAATGTCAGAGTTAGTAGTCATTTAGATGTTATTGGACATGATCAAGCACTTTTCATCCTATGTGATAATTGAATTCTTTTACTACAAATTATGTTGTTTTGGTTGATAGTCAAAATAATAAGAATCTATGATGATTGATTTGAATGTGTCTGATTAGAATCGAGGAAAGCTTAGATATGAGCATCTTGGCATGGCAACTTATTGTGTTTGCAATCATGGCAGATTTATTCAACTTTATTTATTCTTTGATATGAGCCTCATCAAATGAGGCATTTTTTTAATGCCTATGATTTTTTCAGTATATATATGTGACGTTGTACTTACAAGTTTATGGCCCGTGCTTGCCTATATTTTGTATATACGGTTGTGCTTACATTTCCTCATATTATCCCTCGCCTCACACTAATGAAGGAGGATTGGTTACCTCAACTATGTGGGTGCACTGATACCGTTGTGTTTCTTGGTGGGTTTTCCATAGCTGCCACTTAAATTTAGAGGTTAGTTGTGTGCTTAACACATGTTTCCATTATTAATAAGATTAGCAAATCTTCTCATGTAATCTCCACCTTATCATTGACGAAAATAATTTCGAAGATTCCTTTGAAGTATTTTACATTTTTTTATAAATCTGTTGAATAGTGGATGTCAGGCTATGATAATTTTGTCGCCCACTGAGTCTTAATTTTAGAATGGCAAAATCTTTAAGGCATAAAATGCAACCAAGTTTTGCAGCCAATACAATATCTGAGCCAAGGTATAAATATTTTTCATTTTTGTATTTAGGCTATCCGATGAATGTCAATTGGACATTCCAATGTTGGCGTGCGGAGGATGGAACAATTGATATTGAGGCTTTCTGCAATGCGCGCAAGGAAAAAGTTTGTTAAGAAAAAGTCTTTAGCTGACCTTCTTTTCATAAAAAATGCTCCTTGCAAGCATCATAGAAAGCCTTCATATCAATTTCTCCCATCCTTCTAAACTCAATATTATTCTGTCCACTTGACATATCATGAATAGCCTGAATATAAAATAATCAATTTCACAGATAAATGTTTCTTGATTGGGAGGAGATCCTAACATAGATTCTACTCTAATAAAGGGAGATGATCGTTTAATAGTTAGGGTATGTGTCCTGACCTGCTACAACAACTAAGATATTATGAAATTAATTCATTTACTACTCTTTTGCTCATTATGTTGTTGTGTTTCGTTTACGTTTCCATGTGCTTTATTAAAAACTTGAATCAGTTTGAGATAGATGTGTGCTTTTAATGTTTTGAAAAATGTTTATTTGAATCTCTTTTTTGTTTGCTAATCATCTTTATACTAATTGCATAGACACACGCTTAATAGTTCTTCAAGATGTAGCTAATAACTTTCTTAAATGTGGGTTTTGGATTATTTAAATATTTAATTAGTTTTACCTTGTTGCTTCAGGTATGATTGTTTAAACTAACATTTTATTAATTTTTTTTATCTATAACAAAAAGCTGTAGACCTCTTCCACCTCCACGAGTTGAGGCATATCTATGACATAAAGCACTATATGTCCTTTAGAGATCAATAATACATGGCCACGGTAAGTATTAAAAGAGGTTACGATGATGATGATAATGCTAAATTGTTTAGTTTTCGGACGAGAAGGACAACATCTATATTTTCATAGTAGTTTAGAATCTGATGATTAAAAAGTCAATATCATTGATAAAATGCGCTTACCTAAAGAAAGATTGCAAAATAGAAGAGAATGTCACAAAAGTGATTTGGTGCAAATTCTTTCACCGTCTCCTCTTCTGTTTCCAACCTTTCTGTAACTAAGTCTATTTTTTCACTATTCTTGGCTTTCTGATGATTTGAAGCTTAACTGTTCTGAAAGAATGGAATTATTCATTTTTTTTTTCAAAACTGAGCTACATTTACAATTATCATCATCTTTGTCATCTCTTTTGATATGATCAGGCACTGTTTAATGTGAAGAAAGCCGTTGCTGTATTTCATTCATGTTTCGATTTTTTTGTTACAACTCAAGTCTCCGCTTGATCAAAAAGCTGGCAGTTTATATAGCTGTTGCACTTCCTACAAACAATTCATGGCTAACAATCTCATGTTCGCTAAAAGAGCTATGATTGTTTAGTAGTTATATGTGATTGGTTAGTGGATAATATTTTGATTTCTTTTTTGGTTTGTGTGCTATTTGTTGGATTTGTGAATATATGTTTGTAATTGTTTAATATTACTACAATTGTTGTACATGTTTTACTTGATTTTTGTTATAATCAGGATTAAGTGTATCTTTATAACTTTTAGATACAGGTTATTAGCATTCATTATATTTGGAAAAAAATTATTCTTCAAACACATAAGTGAATGTCGTCTTGTGGCTTCTCTACTTGATTTCAACAATTCTACCTTTTGTCAACATTGTTGACCAATGGAATAGTTTTCTTACAAAGATAGCTACTTCACCATTTAATTATAACAAGTTTTTTAATAATATATTTTACAATTCCAAATACTCCGTAACTATTATAGTTACGACTAAGCGAAATAGATCAAGTGTAACGCAGTAGTATATTAGATACTTTCACTTAGATATCTATTTAAGTAATAGTTTTGTCAATTAGACTAATAATTAACTTTTGCTACTGATTCCACAAAGAAAGTATTTTCTTTTAATTGTTAGGCAAAGTAATGAACATGTTAAAGTCAAGAATATTGCTTGTAAAACCACGTCAAATGGCTTGGTAGTAACTGGTAATGTTGGGTTTTACTAATAATAACAATTATAAAATCAAGTAAACATCATCAAAACATGCAGCGGAAGTAAATAGGAATAATACATGTAAATAATTAACCGAATAAGAATGTGCGTACCTTTTAGCAAAACAAGAACCAAACGATAATTTTAACAAGGAACAAAACCCAAAACCCTAACTTAGGGTTTTATATAATTCGACCCACAAAGAAGTCGACCACCAGAAATCCACAAACACAAGTTCGTTTGTCCTTCGTTCTTGTACACACATACTAATAGCGATTTGATGTGAAAAGCTAGGTTCTTGAATCACAATTAAAACCAAACACTTGTTTCTGGAGTTGGTAAAATCGAATCCCTTGGGGAAGGGGGTGGACGATCGGCCAACACAAGAGGGAGGAGAGGAGAAAGAAATTAGGTTATCAAAGTGATCCAAGGTTAAGAGAATTATGAATACAAGGGAATGTATATATAGTTTCTCAAAACTTGGTGACCAAGAAAACTCTCCTCCTTGGGTTGGGAAGCCCACGACTGGCGATAGTAACCCAAGAGGGGTTCTAGAATTTTCTTGCCTACTAATTTCATCTCTAGTCCTCGTAGTTTACATTTAACGACCGTTAGTCAAACCTCGTTAAATATTAACTATCGTTAAGTTTTATTTCGTGACAAATAATTAATAATAATAACGTTTACATATATATTAATTATTTAAACATCAACTCTCATACGTAATGTGTGCAATCCCGAAGTCTCGATTTCGAATCCGGTCATACGTATATTAAATATATCCATAAAACCTTTCAGCTCCCACTTGGATATTACTTAATATAGTAATGACATTGGTTTAGTCTAGCCTAACACGCCAATGCCCCCATATCGAATCGAGTATGGTCTCCTGGAAAAACCATTTAATGATTCATCATTTTTACTTATCATTTTGTTACTAATACTACATTAACTATGAATATGGATCAACTCATTTCATAAGTTAATATTCTGTTTCTCGTTATATCTGATTGAACAAGATTACCAAATCATCTGAACTTATTCCAGATTGATCTTGGGTATGGCCATACAAACATCTTGTCAACCCTACGAGGGGCCCAAATATAGTATTATGCTTTGAAACAAATTCATAGGAACAAATTCTCACGACTACAAACATAACTCATGAACTTTGTAACACTTCTGAAAATAGCCCTTATAACTACCAGTTACGAATAGCGTTAGACTATCTTACACAAATGCACTACATTCATAATAGTTATCTAGTATCTCAAGTCTGAGGATAAACATTTTATGATTTACTTAATGACAAAGATCCATAAGTATAATCATGTAAAGTTGGGATCTGTCCTATATTCAATTCATTGAATATCATGTGAATCTGGTATGTCCCACGCATCAATATACTTTAAGTATATTCTACCAAAACTCAGATTTGTTTTAATTCAATGATATTCTCACATCATTGATCAACAACGGACTATTTAGAATAACACAAGTTATTCACGGATTAAACATGCAAATATAGGATATAATATTAAGAAAAGGAAAAATAAACATAAACAACTATTTTATTTCATTAAAATAATATTTGTTCATAACATCCTTTATCCAAATACTAATCACAGATCTGCATAAAACTACTAGCTAAACGAAGTCCTATCCCATCAGCATGGTCAGTAAGTTTTTCTTTTGGCAAAGGCTTCGTAAAGGGATCAGCTAGATTATCATCTGTATGAACTTTGAGTAGATTGATTTCACCTATTTCGACTTGTTCTCGAACATAGTGATATCGTCGAGGAAAATGTCTGGCGCCCTTTATGACTCCAGGCTCATTGGCAAATGTTATTGCAGCAGAGTTGTCACAATACACATTTAATGGTAATTCGATTGAGGGCATTACTCGGAGTCTCGAAATGAATTTCCTAATCCAAACAGCTTCCATCGCAGCTTCCGAAGCAGCTATGTACTCAGCTTATGTAATAGACATCGCGTCGTTGTGCGCTTCTTGCTCTTCAGTCAACTGCTCCTCCATTAATGACAAAGACGTATCCCGTTAGAGACTTCTTATCATCTTTATCAGTTTGGAAAGACGCATCGCAAAAACCTGTAACATCAAGTTCTGCATCTGGATTCCCACCATACACTAGAAACATTTCTTTAGTAGCCATTAGATACTTAAGAATGTTCTTAACAGCTTGCCAGTGTTTTACACCTGGATTCTGTTGATATCGACTGGTGATATTTTGTGCAAACGCCACATCAGGCCGTGTACATCTTACAGCATACATGATAGATCCTACAGCCGAAGAATAAGGAACTTTTCTCATGTGTGCCAACTCTTCAGGTGTTGACGCGCATAGTTCACTACTTAAGCCATGTTCAACTTGCATCGGCAAATATCCCTTCTTGGAATCTTGCATATTGAATCTCTTCAATATTTTATCAATGTAAGTACTTTGACTTAGTCCAATCAACTGCCTTGATCTATCTCGGTATATCTTGATTCCCAGAATAAATGTTGCTTCCCCTAAATCCTTCATAGAAAAGCATTTTCCAAGATAAGACTTTACATCTTGCAAAATTGGAATGTCTTTTTCGATGATCAATATGTCATCGTCATATAAGATAAGGAAAATAACATTACTCCCACTAGCTTTGTGATATACACATGGCTCATCAAGATTTTGAGTAAAACCAAATTTCTTGATTTCTTCATCAAACTTCTTGTTCCATTGCCTTGATGCTTGCTTCAACCCATAAATGGATCTTTGAAGTTTGCATACACGCTTTAGAAATTTCGGATTCACAAACCCTTTAGGCTGCGCCATATAGATTTCCTCATCTAGGCGACCATTTAAGAAGGCAATTTTGACATCCATTTGCCATATCTCATAGTCATAGTACGCAGCTATGGCTATAAGAATCCTAATAGCTCTAATGTCTGCTACAGGAGAAAATGTCTCCTCGTAGTCTATCCCAAAAGTTTGAGTAAACCCTTGAGCTACAAGATGAGCTTTATAGGTGTGTACATTGCCATCCATGTCAGTCTTTATCTTATAGAGCCACTTACTTCCAACTACCTTAGCATTTGGAGGTAAGTCAACCTCTATCCAGACTTCATTATCTCTCATGGATTGCATTTCCCCATTCATTGCGACTTGCCATTTATCCTTTTCGGGACTCATCATAGCAGCCTTATAGTTAGCAGGTTCACCAAGATCCCCTAACATATTTTCCTCAACTTTTATGTTAAGACATAGACGCCAGTGCGCGTAGCCCTTGCGGATCTACGAATGGGAACCACTTCAACTTCAGGTGGAACACTCAGACTTTCAGGTTCTACTTAAGGTTGGCTAGTGTTTTCAGAAGGTGTTGTATCATATTGATCATATTCTAGATCATAAACTCTCCCACTGAATTCATGAGATATGAGATCCCTTTCAAGAAAGTCTCCATACCTAGCAACAATTACTTTGTTTTCAGGTGGATAGTAAAAGTAGTAACCCATAGTTTCCTTTGGGTATCCTATGAAGATACACTTAACAGATCTTTGTTGTAGCTTATCAGCTGAGTCACGTTTAACAAACGCCTCACAACCCCAGACCTTTAAGTAAGACAAGTTGGGAGCTTTCCCATACCACACTTCATAAGGAGTCTTTTCAACCTTCTTAGTTGGAACCATATTCAATATGCGAACAGCAGTTTCTAAAGCATAATCCCAAAAGGATAAGGGAAGAGTTGTATGATTAAACATTGATCGCACCATGTCTAACAATGTACGATTTATTCTCTCAGATACACCATTTTGTTGTGGAGTATATGGAGAAGTGAGTTGCTGAACAATTCCACACTCAGTAAGATAATCATTAAACTCTTGGCTTAAATATTCACCACCTCTATCGGATCGAAGAGCTTTAATCTTCTTTCCTAGTTGCAGTTCTACTTCACTCTTAAAAACCTTAAATGTTTCAAAGACTTCATGTTTATGTTTAAGTAAATAAACATAACCATAACGACTGAAATCATCAGTAAAGGTTAAGAAGTAGCTAACACCCTTCCTTGACACATGTCTTAGTGGTCCACATACGTCAGTATGTATTACACCAAGAAGATCAGAAGCCCTTTCTAAACTATTTGTAAAAGGTTTCTTGGTCATCTTCCCAGATATGCAAGATTCGCATTTATCAAATGATTCATCATTGACGTCTTGCAAAAGCCCATCGTGTTGCAGCTTTTGCGTGCGTTTCTTGCCTATATGAGCAAGTCTACAATGCCAAAGAAATGAAGAATCCAAATCACTTTTGATTCTTTTATTATTGATGCTAAAGACAGAATTATTTTTATAAATCACATTATCACGCAAATCAATTTCAAACACACCATTTACTAGAATAACATTAAAGTAAAAAACGCCATTTAAAGAAACCGAAATTCCATAATCAGTAAATGTGTGAATAAAACTAATATCTTTTAACAAGAAAACAGAAACGACACCCCTAACAATAGAAGGTGCGTAATGACAATCGTTCAAAGACAGTACTAAACCCGAAGGTAAAACTAAATCAAACGTGCCTATAGCTTCAACGACTGCATGTGCTCCATTACCCACGTGCATGTATTGTTGTCCATAGGCGAGCTTCCTTGCACCTCTAAGTCCCTGCAGTGTATTACAAATGTGAATACCACATCCAGTATCATATACCAGGAATTTATTTTATGAGGAAAAGCAAATAATTCTATCATCAAAAGAGTACCTGAAGTACTAGCCACAGTGCCAGTATTTTTATACCTCTTAGTACGCAACTCATCAAGGTAGAGCGGACAATTCCTCTTCCAGTGTCCTACCTCGGTGCATTGATGACAAGCCTGATCCTTCTTAGGATTCTCATGCTTTTTGGGAGGGTACTTCTTGGGTTCTTGTTGATAAGTCATAACTTGTTTTCCCTTATCAACTTTACCCTTACCTTTCCCTTTCTTGTTCGCTAGCGGCTTATTAGGTTTAGAAATCCTACCCTTTTGAATGGTTTGAACCGTAGGTGTAGGGGCCTTCTTGGGCAAACCTTTCTCGTAGTCAATGAGCATTACATGTACCTCACTAACTGTCTTCCCCGTGCAATGCATATTATAATTGCGCACGAAACCATCAAACTCCTTGTTAAGGGATCTGTTGATCAGGCCAACTTGTATGTCATTAGGGTAGACATAATTGAGTCTCCCGAGCCGATCCATGTAACTCATCATTTCCAAGCAGTGGGCGCTCACAGGTTTCCCTTCTCCTTGCTTGCAACTGTGTAGAGCATCTATCAGATCATACAGCTCTACAGTCATAGGCTTTTCAAACAACCTTTGCAATTCTTCGAGCATGAGGTGAGGGAAGTAATTCTCAAACTATTTTTGAAAGTTTGAATTCATACTCCCAAGCATAATGCATGCAACCTCATTAAACTTATCATACTCTGTTTGCCATGGAGCTCGTACTTTAGCAGTAGCATTAGTTGCAGGTTCAGGAGGACAATGCGTAGTCGAATAATCTAGTCTTTTGGCAACCCTCAAGACAATTCTGAGTTGCCGATACCAATCATTGAAATTCGCGCTACCAGTCAATTTCTCTCGATCAAACATAGATTTGTACGACGAGGCTAGTGCGATGATTCAGCTTGAGCCATTTCTACAGAAAATAAAACTTCAAAAGTTAGTACTTTCGATAAATAAACATTCAAGAAAATAAAATACCCTTTGGTCAATATTCATATTAACCATAGAATTTTCCTTGAATTTAGGACCCTCATTATCATAGTTTCACCACATCAGTTGATCTGCTAGTGGTGAAAGTATAGAATATGTAATTTTTGAAAAACAATAATTGACAAACAAGTTTTCAATTCCAAAAATTATGGGATTTACAATTTTGCCAAAACAATTAATGCAAAACGTAAGCATGTTTTATCCTATCTTATGCCTTAAGTTATAGGTCTCACTAACTAACTTAATTAAGTTGTCTAATTTAGAAACTGCAAATTATTAAGCTGAGGTCTCACACAACATAAAGATTCACCTTGTTATCGTAATCTTGCTCAAGGTCTCACATAACTAAATTACAACTTCAAGTGTTTCATATCATTAGATGGCATAAACTTAAATTTAAACAGATACAATTTTTGACGTGTAATCAAAACTTATGTATAAAGAAGCATGCATACAACTTTATAGCATAAAATTTTCGAAAAAACTTACAAATATTTTAATTGCTAAGATTAAATTCTACAAAGTTTTAATCGATGCGTTGAAAAACTTACAACTTTACACTAAGATGCTTCGTACATAGAATGGTTATACTAGGTAGCTCCAATCGAATGCACAGGGGGCAGAGGACCAGGTAAGCGCAAAAGCATAACCTTAGACATCCTTTCAGTGTGACTATGCGCACTTCTTTATTAACCCCTTTATAGTTTGTTCTAGTGGGTGAGCCGTTCTAACCATTTAATACAGTCGCATCAATCGATTAAAAGTTCAAGAATTAATACTTAGAAAAACAAATCAATTTCGCCATTATTTAGTCCATTTAATTTTCTATTCATAAAAAACCCTTTTTGCTTACTAACATGTCAAACAATATATAAACAAAAAAACACTTTAATAAAAATTAAACAAACTCAAATAATATAAACATATAACTAAACAATTTAACATATGTAAAACAATTAGCCACATGCATAATTATTTCGATAAACGCTAATAAACAATTCTAGGCGTAAATAAATGCATACATTAACTAGGGCTTTAATCTACAAGTAGATGAGCCACATACATCGACAAGTCGATTGCGTAAGCCAAAGTTAATAATATACCAGTTAGCACATAACGAATTTTTATTTGTATAATTGAGGTCTTCCCCAATTCAATAATTATCAAACAAATAAACATGTGTATATCACTTAACAATTAATTAAACAACAATAATCCATAGCAAAACATGCATGTTCCACCATGGATTCATCATAACAATTATATCCCAATATACGCATAATACATGGCACATAACAATTATTCATAATAACCACATAAAATTTACATGCAATCCTAGGGTTTCTACAAGTTTTACAAAATTAAAACCTAATAAAATAATAAAAGGGTAATCGACCCATTAATTAAAAAATTAGGGTTTCAAATTCAAAACCCTAGAAACCAATAAAAGCATGCAATAATCATAAAGATTTAATTTTTATGTGTTTCGGTAATTAATTTCATCATATTAACGGCTCGTGATGCCACTGTTGGGTTTTACTAATCATAACAATTATAAAATAAAGTAAACATTATTAAAGCATGCAGCGGAAGTAAATAGGAATAATACATGTAAATAGTTAACCGAATAAGAATGTGCGTACCTTTTAGCAAAACAAGAACCAAACGATAATTTTAAGAAGGAACAAAACCCAAAACCCTAACATAGGGTTTTATATAATTCGACCCACAAAGAAGTCGACCACCAGAAATCCACAAACACAAGTGCGTTTGTCCTTCGTTCTTGTACACACGTACTAATAGCGATTTGATGTGAAAAGCTAGGTTCTTGAATCACAATTAAAACCAAACACTTGTTTCTTGAGTTGGGAAAATCGAATCTCTTGGGGAAGGGGGGTGGATGATCGGTCAACACAAGAGGGAGGAGAGGAGAAAGAAATTAGGTTATCAAAGTGATCCAAGGTTAAGAGAATTATGAATACAAGGAAACGTATATATAGTTTCTCAAAACTTGGTGACCAAGAAAACTCTCCTCCTTGGGTTGGGAATTGATGAGTGTCTAAATACTCATCATTTTTGTACAATATAAACTGCAAAATCATCTGAAAACACTCAGAAACACATCAAAATGATCAAAATATCACAAATCAGTGTTTTATGTGTTTTAAATGCAAAAATATCAAAATCAGATGAAAAACGTATCAAACTTGCAAAAATGGCAGTTTTAGTCCCCCAAGTTTCAAAATTTGTCAAAAACAGTCCCTGGTAAATCTAAATAAAGGAAAATGTCATTTAAGGTCCATGGGATTCAAAAGTTGTCAAAACAAACCTTTGAAATGTAAAATTTGCAGAATTACAACTTTGGTCCCTCAAGTTTGAAAATTGTCAAAAATGGTCCTTGGAATTTGGAAATTGGCAAGTTTGGTCCTTATACTATTGAAACTTGTCACTTTTAGTCCTTGGAGCAACTTTGTGATATTGGCAGCCTTGGTCCTTTCATTTTCAGAAATTACAATCTAGGTCCTTGTGTTTTAAACCCTTTACACCCCTAGACCCTTGTCATTAACCAAATTGGACCCTGCCTTATTAAGCTTTGGCCCCCTGTCAATTAATCATTTTGGACCCCCTGGCTTGCTAATATCTGGTTAAACTAAACGGTCAAATAAACACACCTTTCACCCGCCAAAAGTCCTCCCTCTCAACTGCTACCCTGCTATCACTCCACACAACCATCCCCCCTCCTCTCCATATCACTTTCCATGTCCCTCCACCTCACCTAAACTACAAAAATCATTTATTGCATCTCTCCTCACCTCACTCAACCCTCCACCTGTCAAATACCAAAATTCCCGCCAAAATGATCCAATGGCTAATATTCACTCAAAGCATCCAATGGCTGAGGAAATTGCTGGGAAACAATCAGAAACAAGTGGGAAGAAGCTTGGAGTATAAAAAAGAAGCTAGAGGAGAGAAGGAGAGTAGTAGCTAGTTTTCATTTTTTCCTTTAATGTCGTTTTTTTTATTCAATGTCTTAAACTAGTTTAAAATCTGTAATTTTGTATTCCTATGATCAAAACTCAAGTTAATGTACCACTATGATCTGTTTTAAGGATTAAATTCAAGTTTGGTTAAAGTTATTATTTCGTGTTCTTGTTTGGATTCTCAAATTCATGCTCTTATGTTTAAGCTGCCTATAGCTTCTTTCCTCACTTAAACAAGTTTACTTAAGCTTATTTAAGCTTTTGACAAGCTTTAGGCAGTTTCAATCATTTTCACTTGATAGTCAACAAAAGTCAACTTGGGAGCTAAAACTGGAAAATGGTATCTTGGGTTGTTGCAGTGGCTGGAATAGGATTGAAATAGCATAGGTTAGGTTAGTATTGGGTTCTGGTTTTGGCCTGCTTAAGCTGGAAACAGTGGTTAGTTATATTTCACTTTTCATTTTTTCAAGCAAAGTTGCATATCAGTCTTGTGTATGCATCTGTGGTCACAACTGTTTTTCATGTGTTTAGATAGTTGTATTTAGGTTATTTGGACTCAGTTGGGTCATTCTTACAAGTTTGTTTAGTGTTTAGCTTATTTTGAGTGCAAATCAGTTGGAATTAAGGGTGTTTGGATTAGTATGATAATCTGAGTTTGAGTCTTTGTTTGTATTAGAAATTGGCATTACCTGTCTCAAAATAACCAATAAGACTCATGTGAGTCAGTCAATTGAGTCTTAGAACCTTAAAAGTCAATCTCATGAGTTAACTGTCTTAACAGTTTATCTGTTAAGTTTTTGTAAAAACAAAATCTCTTTTTGTGTTTAAAATACCATAACCTAGCTTTCAGTAACTTTATTTCATCACATTACTTCATTTCCAGTCCTTAAATCCAGATCTAAACTCATATTAGTCAAACTTTCAGTTTTGATAAAAAGTCAAAAGTTAAAACTAAGTTTTGGCCAACATAGGGGTATTTTTCTTGGATTCATTTTTAAGTCAAAATCATTGAAACTTGTTGGTTATAAAACTTCAGTTGGTCTGCTTGATTATTACCATTTTCATAGATTTTAGTGATTTTTTATAGCCTTCAAATCAGCTTGTCAAAGTGATGCCAAGTGCCCTGTGTAGGGCACTTAGCCTGCACAGTGATTGTGCAGACCTTGCAGAGCTAGCCCAGAGCTCATCTTAGCTCAACAAGGGCTGGTCTTTGGTCTATTGATCCTTGGCCAGGTCTAGTTTAAAACTTTTCTTCTGTTTTTCATTTCTAGCTAGTAGGATAGCTTATTTCATGGCTTAGAAGTGAGCACCTAAATCCTGTTTTTAGCTTATCATCATAAATATCAAATCTTAGCATCTTGTGATTCAGTAGCTGTAGCTTGTTGATTCTTGTTCCATTTTAGTTCCTTTAGCTTATAGTAGTTCCTGTTTTGGTTTGGTAGCCTTTGGTGCTCATTAGCTTATTCCAAGAGCTTATTGATAAGCCCTTTCCACATCAGTTCTATTTTCCTCCACATAGCACCTTGTTTTTCTATTTTTCCTTTATTCCTAATATTATTTTAGAGTTTTCCTGAAATTTTCATATTTTTCCAAGCTTGTTTAGTATTTTTCTTGATTTAAACTAGTTTTTAAGCATTTTTAATTAGCTTTAAATACAAATAATTAAGAAAAGCTTCTAAAAAATAAGTTTTCATTTTTCTTAAGTTAAGATAAATGTAAAAGTCATAAAAAGTATTTTTCCATAATTTTCTTAGTTTAAAAAGTATTTTTTAGCATTTTAATTAGTTTTAAATAGTTTTTAATTAATAATAAATATATAAAAAGTCAAAAAAATATATTTTCTGTTTTAAAATTAGTTTTATCATATTTTAGATTTTTCTAAATCTTAATTTTATTTTTCTAGTCTTATTTCATATTTTCTTTTATTTTAGAGTATTATTAAATAGTTTAAATTAGTTTTTAATTAATAATAATTATATAAATAGTTATAAAAATAATTTTCCTTTTCTAATAATTTTCTAATATTATTAGGATTGTAAAAATGTATTTTTCATATCCGTAGGTATTTTCCTTCTTTATTTTCACGTTTTATTTCGTTCGTTACGTAGTTTTTTATTTAAACGTAAGTTTTTAGTTTTAAACGTTCATCACTTTAAATATAGTGATAGCGTTTATTTAATATATTTTATCTTTTAATCTTCTTAATTTGTATTTAAGTCGCTTTGATTTATAAACTTTTTCAGTAGTGTAATTATCCATCCAAATCTTTTCCGATCACTATCATTAGTGATCAGTCTACCGTCTGATCAAGTGTTTACACACCATTGAGTCTCCGTGGGACATAACGACCCGGGAATTCATTGTATTCTCTGATCTTCATCTGCATTTGTGTCTGAGCAGTTTTAAGCTTCTTACGGTCGGCCATTCACAAGTGGCCGGTTTGTGTGATTAGGCTTGACTGTTTTCAGCACAGATCAGGAATCCCACGACCGGCCATAGTAACCCAAGAGGGGTTCTAGAATTTTCTTGCCTACTAATTTCATCTCTAGTCCTCGTAGTTTACATTTAACGACCGTTAGTCAAACCACGTTAAATATTAACTATCGTTAAGTTTTATTTCGTGACAAATAATTAATAATAATAACGTTTATATATATATTAATTATTTAAACATCAACTCTCATACGTAATGTGTACAATCCCGAAGTCTCGAGTTCGAATCCGGTCATACGTATATTAAATATATCCATAAAACCTTTCAGGTAAGTCATTCAACTTTCTCACAAAAAGTATTTCTGTAGTTTAAACCTTATTCATACGAGTTCAAGAGAGAAATAGTCGAAAATGATAATGAAGATACCTCATTTCACATTAATCTGAACAAATAAAACCTCGTTAGTTTACGCCTAATATTATTGCTTGTAAACTACAGGAACTTGTAAGTTCTTACATTGGTTGAAAGAAGATAATGAAAGTAACAAGACTATGGAATTATATATGGAGGTATGCTACACCCACAAAAAACATCCACAAAAACATTCGCAAAATGAGATGTCTTTGTGTGATTGATGTATTCTTTTATAGTTTTCTCTCTGATTAAGCCAATCACACCCTGACACTTCATTTTGTAGATAGTTTTGTGAATATTTTTTTTTAGGTGTAGCATATCCTTTATATATGTTGTTGGTAATAGTCTTATTGATATATGTATGTAAAAATATGCAATAGTAATAAGGATCAATTTTTTGCATATTTATTATGGTTTATGAGAGCAAGTTCTGTACTTAATATCCAATCTATCAAAGATGTCCATGCTTAATCAATTACAAAAACTTAACTAAAAGTTAATTATATATATCTACTAGCTCATCATTTTTAGAGCATACTTGGTTGTGTCATTGGTGTATCCTTATGTGGCATTTGGCATCAAATGGCGTCCCACGTCCCCTTCAATTCCAAGAAGGCCTCAATATGCATGGAGCATCGGCGTACACATGCCGATTCATGTGTGTGTACTACCTGTGAATTTTTATTTGAATGGTAAAAAGTGGCTTAGGCCACAATTGCAAGAGAAATTTTCGCTGGCAATGCTGGAAGAATGAAAATGTCGTATCACGGATGCAATAGTTACCATAACTAGCTTGTATAGTAGTTGTAATCGAAGTGTATAGTAGTTAGGTGTTGTATTTATCCTTTTGATGATCAAGAGCAATGACACAAAAACATAACATATAGAAAAAATTACACGTTTGGTCCCTATGGTTTGCCCAATATAACAACTTTAGTCCCTAAGTCACTTTTATTACACCAGCAGTATCTAATTTTGAAACTATACACACTTTTGGTCCCTAAAATAGACGGACGTTTATTTGGCTCGTTATCTCATTAAAATAAAAGGGTAAACTTGTCTTTTCGACTCATCCTTTAATAATAGACACCCACCCTCGTTGACTTATTATTTCCCTCCCATTTCTCTACACTGGTACCCAAATAAACCCAAATCCCAAATCCGATCAATTATAAACCCTAGAAATCAAACCCCCAAATTGATCAACTGAAATTTCTTAAAGAAATGGTTGGTAATCACTGGAGAATACGAGAGAAGCATGAAGGAAATGGACCCCTGAAAGCATACGGTAAATAAACCATGAAAACTAATGTGTTAAATAATGTATTTCATTGACATTACCTTGGAAACATGATATTAATTGTGGTTTTGTTATTGCATTTTCAGAAGGACACCCTACTATGTTTTCTATGAAAATACATCATGCTGGAAAGTTTAAAGACCATGATGAAAGGAGGTATGTTAATGGTTTGGTTTCGTATGTTGATGGGTTTGATATGGATGAGTTTTCTGTACATGAGTTGAATGATGTAATGGCTGAATTAGGTTATGTCAATGAGGAAGAAGTTATTTACTATCATTATCTGATTCCTGGTACTGATTTAGAATTTGGACTAAGAGCTTTAGGAAATGATGTTGATGTACAAGGTTTAGCTAGGTATACAAAGGACGATAAGTTGATCAAGGTTTATTGTGAACATGATGTATCAAAACTGCTCATTCATTTGATCCCCACAGTTAGAAACTCTGTTGTTATTGAAGAGCTACCCTCTGAAACTCCCATTCCCTCCCCAGCCAAAAAAAAAGTCCCCATAAAAAAAATCATGTTGTTAGAATACCATAAACCCTCTACCCCTGCTACTACTAATGCCATTCCCACTCCCACCCCACCATTGCTACAACCACTGCCATTCCAACTCCCACCCCCACTCCCACCCCCACCATTGCTACAACCACTGCCATTCCAACTCCCCACCCCCACTCACCTCCCACCTTGCTACAACCACTGCCATTCCAACTCCCACCCCCACTCCCACTCCCACCATTGCTACAACCACTGCCATTCCTACTCCCAATGATAGTGTACATGAAACTGTGGACTCTATTGTTGAAGAACTTTTGAACATGAATGATTATGATTTTGATCCCTTTGATGATAATTTAACTGAAAGGTATAATGAAAGGGTGAATGAAGGGTCAAGTGTTCATGTGAATGAAAGGGTGAATGAAGGGTCAAGTGTTCATGTGAATGAAAGGGTGAATTATAATGAGAGTTTTGAACCTTTAGAAACATTGGTAGAGCATGATGAACCTTGTGAAACACTGGATGTGGAAGACTCAGATCATGATGATGATAGTAGTACAGATGACAGAGATCACTTTGATGATGAAGAGAACAATGTAGAAGAAGTTAATGTTGATATGCATGATTACCATTTTGATATAGATGAAGATGTTGAGTGGGTGAGACATACAGGCAGTGTAGAAGAAGATGATTGTACACCAATAGCAGAAGATGTTGAGGTGGTAGATAATGAAATTCTTGAAAGTGCTTCAGATGAGGAACAGAATCATATTGAAAAGATTAGGAGAAGGAAGCTTAAAGAAATCCAAAAGGCAAATAAAATGCAGATAACATTGTGTATAAGCATTACTTTTATCATGGTCAAACTTTTTCTAGTGCTGCTGAAGTGAAAGAGAGTGAGGTGCATTCTATTGAAACTAGGAGAAAGTTGCAGTTGATAAGGAATAATAAGGCTAGGGTTAGGGCAAAGTGTATGGGCAAAATTCCAGTGTTCACACTAGAAGGTGATGGGCCTAATGAGACTGTAGTAAAAAAGAAAGCAGCAAAGCCCAAAGGCAAAACAAGAGTTGGGCCTAGTAAGCCCAGTAAGAAAGGTATTACTTTAGGAGGTAGAGGCAGGCCCAAACCACTAGCAGAAGATGAATGTCCATGGGTCTTACTAGTGTCTAGGGTTAAGAATACTGAGACTTGGGAGGTTAGAACATATGTAGACAACCACAAGTACCTTCAATCAAGAGAAATAAAGGCTTGCACTGCCCAATTCTTGTCTAAGGGTATCATTGACCAAATTGAGAAAAACCCAGATGTTCCAACAAGAGCTCTTCAAGACCAGTTGCAGAAGCAATATGAGGTTGGTGTGTCAAGGATGAAAGCTTTTAGGGCTAAAACCATTGCACTCAATCAAGTTAAGGAGATTACAGATGTACAATATACAATGTTGAGGGATTATTGTTTAGAGTTGAAAAGGGCAAATCCTGATACAACTGTTAAGATTGAAGTTGAAAGAGCCACAGATCTTGAACTAGAAACAAGAGTTTTCAAGAGGATCTACATATGTTTAGGTCCATTAAAGAAAGGTTTCAAAGAATGTGGAAGGGATCTATTAGGCCTTGATGGTGCATTCATGAAGGGACCATATCCTGGAAAGCTTCTGACTGCTGTGGGATTGGATGCCAACAATGGCATATATCCAGTAGCATATGCAATTGTGGAGAAAGAAACTACCAGTTCTTGGACTTGGTTTTTGGAGTGTCTAGGTGATGATCTAGATCTGAACAGGGAATCTAACTACACTTTTATAAGTGATAGGCAAAAGGTAAACATTTGACTTTTTATTTCAACTATGGTCCCTATTCAGGGAATCTTAATACACATTTAATATTCTAACATTTGTGTATTTCCTATAGGGCCTCATACCTGCAATGGCTAAGGTATTTCCTAGTGCAGAGCACAGGTTTTGCCTTAGGCATATACATGAAAATATGAAGCTCAAGTGGAATGGACAAGCATATAAAGATCTGCTTTGGAAATGTGCAACTGCAACAACAGTATTGAAAGGTGCTATGGACCAAGCAAACAATTACTCAGTGGGTTGGAATGGGGGGGGAAGAATATGAGGTAAAGGGACCACATGGTGATCAATGTGTGGTGAATGTGGCTAGAACTGTTTGTAGTTGTAGGAGATGGGAATTAACAGGCATCCCCTGTGTACATGCTGTAGCAACCAATTACAACATGTCACTTAATGGGATTGAAGTGGGTATACCAGAAGAGTGGGTCCATAGGTGTTATTGGTTAGCTACTTGGAAAAAGGCATACAGTCATACTATTGGATGTATAAATGGTAAGATAATGTGGAAGAAATCCCAAATTCCTTCAAAACTGATTCCACCTAAGCATCATTCACAAGTGGGTAGGCCAAAGAAGAAACGAAGGAAAACAAAAGAAGAGAAGGCAATGGTGAGTGGTGGAAAACTGTCCAGGGCATATAAAACTGTTACATGTTTGAAGTGTGGAAACCTTGGCCACAACAGAAGATCTTGTAAAGGCCAAAAAATGAAAGAAACAGGGGCACCATCTACTCATCTGTACAGGTTCATCAAATGCTAGGAAAAGGTCTGCATCAACACAACCTACTGATGCAAGTGCCCCAAGAAAAAGAACCTTCTTTGGAAGTGGGACCTCAAAAAAGAGAGCTGCAGGTGGTGGTAAAGGACCACAAAAGAAGAAAAAGAATGGAAAAGAGGTGTTAGTCTGATGTATGCTTAGTCTGATGTCTGTTTATGTACTCAACTTTTGGTTTTTGCTATGTAACTTTTGGTGTCTGTTTGTGTACTCAAATACTTATGTACTGATTAAGTTTGACTTGCATTAGTCAAACTTGTTTTACTTAATGCTATGTAAGACTTTTCTTGACATATCACTTTATGCTATGTAAGACTTTTCATGATATCAATTCTTTCTTGACATATCACTTTTCAGTACAACAAAGTTAATGTTGACTTTTTAAGTCAAACAAAAGGCAAAACATAACAAAAGTGCACCATTGTAGAAAAATTATACCAAATACATGTCACAAAACATATCTTACATTAACCCAAAAGACAATACAAAGAAAACCTAACCAACAACCATCTTACAACAACCATACTTACCCAAAACATATCTTAGAAATCTAATCTAAAACATTCATTAACCCAATAGGTAAATGACCACAACACAGAGAAAACCTAGCCAACTAAACATCAAATACATCTTCGTCTTTCTAAGTTCCCTTGTCAATTCTTCAATGGCAGTTTCATGCCTATTCCTAGCCCTTAACAATCCAGGTATAATTTGTACAGCACGATCACACATTGGTGGATCAACCCAATCAATCCACCCACATCGTGATCCCTCTTTGGGGCAACTGTAGAAACGCCGACCTGGGTGAGACACTGTCCAAGAAGTCTTGACTATGCAAACCCGTCCACATCTGCAGAATACCATGATTGACGAAGACTTTAGGTGTTCTATGATTTTTAATTTGATTATGTGAGATCTAGGGTTTTTTAGTTGGGAATGTCACTTTGGGAGGGTTTTTAATTTGGGTGTTCTTGGTTAATTGGTTTCGTTTTGGGCGGGGAAGGTTATGATAATAAATAGGGTGGGAGGGAAAGTGGGTAGGAGTGAAAAAGACAAGTTTACCTTGTATTTTAATGAGATAACGAGCCAAATAAACGTCCGTCTATTTTAGGGACCAAAAGTGTGCATAGTTTCAAAATTAGATACTGCTGGTGTAATAAAAGTGACTTAGGGACTAAAGTTGTTATATTGGGCAAACCATAGGGACCAAACGTGTAACTTTTTCTAACATATATGTTTAAATTCATGTCTAATCAATTAAGAGTTTGACGCATCAATCATGTATTTTCCAACTTTAAATTTTCACTTTTGATTTTTTCACTTAGCATCATCTTGTTTCTTAACATGTTATTAGTCATGAATTTTCGGCATAACAATCATTTTATTTTCCTTAAATGGTACATATATCATGATTAGAGCATCTCCGATACTATGGTTTTTATCATGTCGGTTGTTAAATCATATATGTCATATCAGTTTTTTACTAACCATAGTATTTTTCAAAAATTTGCTTATTTACTTTTCCATAAACTTTCATGTCCATAAATCATCCCCACTTCTTCAATTATCGCAAACATAATTTTCTTTCACCAAAGTTTATTTGTATACCTCACCAAACAATGGAGGTTAATAAGCATAATCGACATCTAACTATCTAAGCGACAAGTCGTTACATTCATTTGACATGCTCTACCTGTTTACAGACTATGGTCTTGTACGTGGACCAGATGATAAAGGTGTCATGTGTTGGCACACCAACCAGGCTTCAAAAGTCCTCTTTCATCAAGGTTCAATCAATCTAAATTTATACACCGTGTTACTAACAAAAGCCTTGGTGACTAGGTCCCATGGGGCCACCAACTAACAAGTTCATGTTGGTTGGACCATGCACTAATGGACCATATATACCGGGCCATGGCTAAGGAAGTGTGCATTGTGTGTTTAGTGTTTTAGAATAAGACTTGCATCAACATTATCTATTAATAATGATCATTTTTCTCTAATAGTAATAAATAAAAAATATGTTGGTAAGATCATGCATACAAGATGTTAAGTCATTCAACTAGTTTTATTTGTTTGACATGTTCAAGATAAAACGTAATTAACCATGTGGTAGCTAGAAAGCTTGTGACTATTATAGCTTCACTGAGAGGATGCATATCTCGAGCCAATATTTCGGAAGCGTGTATCAATCAAATGAAACTATTTGTGATGATAATGTGGTTGGAAGAGGATGAACACATTGTTTTTGTAAAGTTCTTGTGGCTCTTGGATGTTTAAGAATCACGAGTTATGGCATAATCACAATACTAACTCGTGTATGATATGGAGATATAAGATGCTGTCCATTTTTAGTACCGTACAATATGACTAACTCAATGACTTTATATCAAACTAACTTCCTAATCAATATAAACCAACACCTTTCTAAAAAGGTATACAAACACTACATTTTTTTTTTTTTTTTTTTTTTTTTGTAAACTTTCAACTATATTATTTCAACCAATAATCAATTCATACATACCATTTCAAAAAATAATGGACGACATATTGTCAACGATTCTTAACTAAGGTTTACACAATGAATCATTCATCAACATATAGGCTTGAAGACATTGATCCTTAATACAGTTTATACAAACTAGAAAATCAAAAACTTCTCAGGTTAAGCCTTTTTTATCAAATATGAAACCGCATATCAACATCAACTAACTCTGTATCAACACACTAGAAATCGCTATAATCGTAAGGCTGTTGAATCAACCTAAAATAACGGATATAATTAAGCGTGTATTGAGGTGTTAACTATATTATTGGTGTCATTCTTACTTACATGCAGATCAAAATAAAATGAACAATCAAATTATTATTATTATTATTATTATTATTATTATTATTTTGTTGGAGATGATTACCTGTTCTTGGTACAGTTTTTGCAGCACTTGATGATGATCAATGAATGTGGTGTGTGTGTTAATACAGCTACTACCGTTTCATTTACCAAGACAAGCACAAGTTGCTAATTTTAAGCAACTACAATCATTACGTTTGAATAAAACACGCTTAATATATTTCCCATATTTACAACTTGGTTTGTGAGTTGTGTATGAAAATGGACGAAAACATATGAAAACGAGCGAAAACGTATAAAAACGTTGGACGAAAACGTATGAAAACAGACGAAAACGTATGAAAGCGAAGAAAAAAATGTGAATTAAAAAAAAAATGAATTAATAAAAAAACGCGAATTAAAAAAAATGAATAAAATAAAAAACATATATTTAAAAAAAAGACAAAAAAAATATGTGAATAAAAAAGAAAATCAAAAAGACAAGAAAAAAAAAACATGAACTTAGGTTTACCTTTAAATTTTTAGTTAATCCTTACCATTAGATCAAACTAGATGAATAGTGAGGATTTGTCTCTTAGTAAATATGAATTTATGGTAAATATGAATTTATGGGTAAGCAAAATAAAATGACTCTGATAACAAATCTACACAAGAGAAATTAACCAAAAGGGTAAAAAAAAAAAAAAAAAAAAAAAAATTGCTCCATTATGTAAACATTAGCATCATTTTCTCATTTTGGTCATTTTGACACGTGTCATTTCTTTGTATTTTTTTTTCAAAAAAAGTACAAAAGAATGACACGTGTCAAAAATTGGGTGAATCGAGCAGTTAAACAGCCAAAGAAATGACACGTGTCAAAATTTGAATGAAGTCGAGCACTTAATCATGACGATTTTAAGAAAAAAGTATTGAAAATGACTCAGATCAAGCTGATTTTTCTAATTTTCTCTCTTAAAAAAAAAAAAAACTCGAGTATAAAATCCTTCATCCACTTTACGATCGGTTGTGATTGGACCGAAGGTTAACATAGATTTTTATCTCCACTTTATAGCATAAACTTAAAAAGAAAAACAAAAAATTATCTTTTTTTAGACAACAGAAATGAGCGACGGTCGACAGCGGAATCCGGCAATGGCCATCGGTTGCAATGGTGATGTAGTCTGGTGGTTGTGGTAGCGGTTTAGATCGTGGTTATTCCGTCCGGCGACGGTGGTGGTTGTTTGATGATCTTATGGTGGTGGTAGTGGTGTGGTGTATGAGGTCAGTTGAGAGATTTTGTGTGTTTTTAGGTGTGCATTATGTGTTTTACGATATGATTATTTTGATATATAACGGATGGTTAAGATGCTAATGGTTGGCACTCTTAAAAAAGTTGTTGTCGAAGTGCTTGACTAGAAAACATTGAGGGAATATATATAAACACCCTCTTTGTTTTCGAAGGTGGGAAGTGATGATGCTTTTGATAAGTTGGAAGTTTAACAAGTTGGTGATGTATGCTGTTAAACTCTTTATGAACCTGCTTAAATAAAGAGTTTATATTACGCGGTTCCACTTTTTTTTCTTCTTAATCACATAAAACACTCAGAATTGGCAACTGTCTGTATTCGCTTGTATATGTTAACAATTTCTTTTCTTAAATTCGGAATGAAAGAAAACGGATACTTAACTATACTGAGCTAGAAATCTATTAGGTAACACTATTTTCAATCGCGTAAAGATGTATGAATTGGTAACGATGTCTATTTTCAACGTCTATAAAAGCCAAGTGTGTTTCCTCTATGCACTATCTAATGCTTACATTATTATAAACCCTTGATCTAACATATTCTTTACTCACCAATCTCAACAATCTATCACTGATTGATTAAATGACCGTGTATAATACATTTTCTATTGGTTTCACGTTTTTCCATTAACCCCGTGAATTCACGGTCAATAAACTAGTAGAAAATACATTCTATTAGACACAAACATTTTTCATTATTGTTTTTGCAAATTGGTTTATATAAGTGGCCTGCAGGTAAATGATGTGCAAGTTTTGTACTACTAGTATTATTTATCGTCCAATGGAGCCCAGTCTACATCTTCTCAGCAATTGTAAAACAATAATGGAACTATAAAAGATTGACTCATTGACGAAAACAAAGACTTTTACCAACTAATCGACACCATAAAGGAAGGTTGAAATCATTGTTTCAGTGCACCTTTTTCATACAAATCTCTACTACTACTGTTATAATCTGTGCTCTTACCCTTTTCAAACCAATAATGGCTGAACTAGTTTTTGGGAAGCTAACATCTGTACTCGAGAACAAGATTGCTCGCTCTAATGAAATTCATTCCGAGCTGAAGAAATGGGAGAGGTCGTTATCTCAGATCCGAGCTCTTCTTAGTGATGCTTCTCAGAAAGAAATCAAAGATGAAGCTGTTAAGCAGTGGTTAAATGGTCTCCAACATTTGGTTTACGACATAGACGATATTCTCGATAATATGGAAACGGATGCTATGCATCACGAGTTTATCAATGAGTCTGAAGGCTTCTCCAGAAAAGTAAGAAAGCTCATGCCAACTTTTTTCACTAGTTTCTCACTAAGTACTAGGGTGGGCAGCAAGTTAGATGATATTTCCACCAGATTACAAGAACTAATGGACGAGAAGGAGAAACTTGGTTTGAGTGTGAAAAATGAAGGGTCAAAAGATAAAAATAGACGTTACCAGACCTCTCTGATAGATGCAGCGAGTATTGTCGGACGTGAAGGTGATAAAAAGGAATTAGTCCAGAAACTCCTAAGTCATGAATCATGTAACAAAAACTTTAGCATAGTTCCGATTGTTGGTATGGGAGGGATAGGCAAAACAACTCTCGCTAGAGTGTTGTATAATGACCAGTTAGTGAAGGATCACTTTGAACTCAAGGCATGGGTTTGTGTCTCTGATGACTTTGATAGCTTCAATATAAGCAAAGTTATCCATCAATCTGTGAGCGGGGAACATAGGGATTTTGCAGATTTGAATCTGCTTCAAGTAGCTCTTAGAGATCGACTTATGGGAAAACGATTTCTGCTGGTTTTGGATGATGTTTGGAGCGAAAAGTGGGAAGATTGGAAGACCTTAGAGGGCCCATTTTTTGCAGGGGCTTCTGGAAGCAAAATTATCATCACAACTCGAAAGAAAGAATTGCTCAGAAAGCTGCTGAACCACGATCACCCATACATTCTACAAAAGTTGTCACCCGACGATGCTCTGTCTCTATTTGCTCAAAATGCTTTGGGTGAAAATAACTTTGATTTATTTCCAGAGCTAAGACAACATGGTGAAGGCATCGTTCAAAAATGTGATGGCTTGCCTTTGGCTCTAGAAGCACTTGGACGTTTATTGAGAAATAGGACCGATGAAGAAGAATGGAAGCGGTTATTGAATAATGAGATATGGATGTTAGAAGATGAAGGTGGTATTCTTCCCGCGCTTAGACTAAGCTACCATGATCTTTCTGCTTGTCTTAAGCAGTTGTTTGCATATTGTTGCTTGATCCCCAAGGACTACGTGTTTGAGAAGAAGGACTTAATTCTATGGTGGATGGCGGAAGGGTTTCTGCATAATTCAGCTACAAATAAAACAATGGAATGCTTGGGTGAGGAATATTTTCAAGAGTTGTTGTCAAGGTCATTTTTTCAGCATGTCCCTGATGACGAATCATTGTTTGTGATGCACGATCTCATGAATGATTTAGCCACACTTGTTGCTGGAGAATTTTATTCAAGGTTAGACATAGATGCGGAGAAGAATGTTAGGAAGGAAGCTTTTAAAAAGTACCGCCATATGTCATTTGTTTGTGAGGGATCTATGACTTACAACAAGTTCAAGGCATTCGAAAGAGCTAATAGTTTGAGAACGTTTCTAGCTATGCCCAATGATGTGCAGTTGTTCAACTGCTTATCAAGTAAGATTCTAGTTGACATACTTCCCCAGTTACCATTGTTAAGGTTTCTAAGATTGAGTAGATTGAACATAGATGAGGTGCCAGAGTGTGTTGGCAATATGAAGCACTTGCGGTATCTTAATTTATCTCGAACTGGAATCACACATTTGCCAGAAAGCGTCTGCAATCTTTATAATCTACAGACATTGATAGTTTCCGGCTGTGATAAGTTGACTAAGTTGCCCGACAACTTCTTAAAGCTTAGAAATTTGCGGCATTTTGACATTCGAGATACATTGCTTTGGAATATGATAGCGTTACGGATTGGTGAGATTAAAAGCCTACAAACTCTTTCCAACAAAGTAGTTGTTGTTGAAAACAACGACCTTTTTATATCTGGGTTTAGGAACTTAAAGAATCTCCAAGCGGAGATTTATATTGATGAGCTGCAAAAAGTGCAAAGTGCAAGGGATATACAGGAAGTGAACTTATCACCAAAGAGGGTTGGTAAGTTACATATGGGATGGAGTAATGTCTTTGGTGATTCTCGTAATGACAAACTTGAAAAGGAAGTCCTCGATGCGCTCAAGCCTCATAGTGATAACTTGAAAGATCTTGTAATCAAGTCATATGGAGGTAAAGTGTTTCCAAACTGGATTGGAGATCCCTCATTTATGCGTTTGACTTATGTACGTATTAGAAAATGTGAAAATTGTATGTTTCTACCACCACTTGGGGAACTGCCGTCACTTAAGAAGCTTGTTATTGTAGAACTAAATGAGGTGAAAGTCGTGGGGTCAGAGTTTCTTGGGACAGGTATTGCATTTCCTAAGCTTGAAATTCTGAGAATTATGGATATGAGGGGTTGGGAGGTTTGGTCAACCAAGAGTGATGTTGTAGGTGCAGTAATGTTTCCATGCCTTCAAGAGCTTTATATAGGATACTGCCCTAATTTGGTTGAAGTCTCACTTGAAGCACTACCTTCACTGAGTGTTTTACATCTTGTCGGTTGTGGTGATGGTGTATTGACAAGTCTGATTCATGCAGCTTCATCAGTCACGAAGCTGTTTATAGATAGTATTTCAGGACTTAGTAATGAGGTGTGGAGAGGTGTTATGGACTATCTTGGGGCAGTTGAAGAACTACGTTTCAGGGACTGTAATGAAATAAGATACTTGTGGGAATCAGAAGGAGAGGCAAGTAAGGTTCTTGTGAATTTAAGGAAGTTGCAAGTAGAGAAATGTTCAAAATTGGCGAGTTTAGGATGCAACGAACTAACATCTCTTAGGATTTTGGAATTACGGAGATGTGAGAATCTTGAGCGTTGCAATTTGCCAAACAGCATTCAAGAATTGTGTTTCGAGTATTGTGATTCGTTTGCATCTGTATCCTTCCCAACAGGAGGGCACAAGCTCAAGTCACTCGAAATAACTAGATGTGAACAACTATTGAAAAAAGAGGTGCTTCTCAACCCAAGCCTGCCACTGATGCTAGAGGTTGTACGCTTAAACAGGTGGAAAAATCTGAAATCAATCAATGAATTGACTTGTTTGATTCACATCAAAAAATTGGAAATATTTAATTGTTCGAGTATAGAGTCATTTCCTGCTGCCGACTTGCCAAATCTCACCTCGCTAACACATCTGACCATTGTTAATTGTAAAAGTATGGATGTTAATTCCTTCGGGTTTTGGCCTCCTAAGTTGGGTTTCTTAGCACTAGGGTGTTTGAAGAAGCCCATATCAAAGTTTGGCCCACAAAACTTCCCACCTTCTCTTGTTGACATACACCTATTTGGTGGATCGGCAGAAGAAGATGATGTGACTAGTGGAAGCCAATTGTCTCGTATGCTTCCTTCATCTCTTACTAAACTTGAGTTATGGGGATTTGAGAACTTGGAAACAGTTTCAAAGGGACTCCAACACCTCACCTCCCTCCAACATCTTGATATTGTCAATTGTCCAAAGATGAAAGATCTACCAGAAGAGTTGTTGCCTTCACTTTTGAATTTAGTAATCAATAGATGCCCAGATGAGTTGAAAGAAAAGACCAGTAGAAGAGGTTCCTATTGGCCCCTCATCTCCTATATCCCATATGTCTTCATGCTCTAAAGGTATGTCCCACTCTCTCTACCTTTTTACTTATTTACATTCTATATATGAAGGGGTGTTTGGCATTGCATTTTGAAGTTAGTTATCTCATTTAATTAAGTTTTCAGGCCACAAGTAAGCAATTGCAGCAAAATTTATAATTTAATTACTTATTATGGTCATTTAATTAACCAACTGGCTTAGCTCAGTTGGCCACCTAGGCTCCTTCTGTAGTTTGGGGGAGGTTTTACTCAGGGTTCAAGTCTCGCAAGTGACAAAAATCCACGTTTTCCTCCTAGTGCGAAGCCGTGAGTTCTATGGGTTTCCCTTCGTGGGTCTCTCCTAGTGGTTCGGGTCCCGGGGCCTGCCCGTTTGGATGGTTTAACTCGGGGGTCGGATTTCAAGTGTGGTGCCGTTTTAATTGGAACTCCTGATAGTCGTAATTTTCTTTAATAATCTAAAATATATTGAAGAGATTTTAGTTTTGGAAAGAAAGTTCAGTGAGGTAATGCTTTTCGCGCCTTTGTTGATGTTGTATTTTAAAATTATTGTAAGTTAGAGTGTGTCGTTTGGGGATGGATTTTAAGCGGAAAGAGCTAGTACAAGTAGTTTAGCAGGTGTCAAAACGTTGTGAGTTTATCTTATTATTTTGTTTGCATTTGCAGAATTTTATTCTACATACGATATCTGATTTGAGTCCACATTTTACTAATCAAATTCAAGTCATGTCATTTTCTTAATTTCATTTCATTGAGATATGTTTTTGAATGAGTTTTGTTATTCTAGCTTGACTTGCAATTAATATTTATATAATGGTGGATTGATGTTTTATAAATTCACATAGTAACAGCAAATTCTTGTCTTGTCTAGTTTTTTCAAGGATCAAGTCAGTTCAGAGACGGGATGCATATGTTACAGATATTAGCCATGTCAGCAGCCACAGGTGTTAACTTTTTCCACTTTCTGTTAAAGAGTATGGCAGTCTATGTGTTTATTTTAAATTGTATTATAAGACTAAAACTCGGAGCCAATTCTTTTTCTATAGTCCATCTTGAGTAGCACCACATTTGTTTCTTGACTTTCAGGTGGTAATTACGGATAGTTGACTTCAAGTTTAATTTGTTGTCATAAAGACAACTACGATAGACTACATGTTGTTTACTCAACCATTTGGCCTTTATTAACCAATCTCTTAATATAGGATGATGAAAATGATAATGAATGATGAATCGATTAAAGCTTTAGAACTTTAATACTACTTGGATATTGAGGTCTACTAGAAATTACATAAGGATCATGGTTAGCGAAGGGAGATACTTATTCTCTTTTTGCTGCAGTAATGATTGAAGCATCCATTTTTGCACAATGCACTTTATACATGCCTAACATATTATGCAAATTAGTTGTTTATGTTTCAAATAGATTTGAGTAACAAATATTCAACTCAACATGACAAAAAATGTCGTGTTTTATGATACTCTTTTTTTATTTAGAGAAGCGGTTTTCACTTTTCTGGATGGGATTTCCAGTTGGCCAGTAATTTCCTATAACCTGTCATAATGAAGTACAGCAAACACAAGATGCCATCGTCAATGCCTCTTACCAATAATTCATGAGAAGGCATATTTTTTTGTAAGAGTTAATATGAACCTTTCCAGTTTTGTTCAATGCAACTGTTATTGCAGCTGTTATGGGAGTTTCACTTTGTGTCTCATTTGCAACTGTTGTTGGTTTTGGTAACTGATTGTTGTTCCACTTGACATTATGTACCTTCTTTGTCATCCGTAAAGGGTTTTGTTAAAATAATCAGATATATTTTGTAAGATCTTTGTTGAAATCCAGTTACTCAAAATGACACCTCTCTTGTATAAATGGTAAACTGACTCTTATGACATTCACCAATTATTAGGCTTCTATTCTTAATCAAAGAAAAGCTAGTGCAAACTACATTTAGCAAGTGATCCATAAGCTTCTCAGGGTGGCATTTCGAATTGTGATGCTGCCCATAAAGATTTGTTTCACTTACGTGGTTCTGATGTGCAGGTACTGAATTTGAATTTTGGTTTCAAAAATTTCCTACCATTTCAGCTTAATTTGTAATCAGTTAACTTCTGTTATCAATTGCTTTATGAGCATTATGAATACCTTTTTCGATGAAAGATTTATGTGTAAAATAATGTTTAAGGAATTTACCAACATATTTACCTGTGGGAGTTCACTACCAGAGAAATGTACATGGCTTAAACGTGGGAGGGTGATAATCACTTGAAGCCCAATCATTGCTTTGCTAAGGTCTACACCACTCAAATCCAGGTGATCAAACATACGAAGACTTGACAACCAATGCATATTCTACATTCTGGTTAACTCTATGGTTATCACAGAATTCATGCTTTTCGATTAAAGTAGTTCATGAAAACTTCCCAGACAAAGTAGATGCAATTCTGAAAGATTTCCCAGTTGAGCAGGGACGATGCCACCTGGTTCCGAATTGGATAGCTTAAGATACCTCAAGTTCTTAAGAGAACTAATGATGCTTGGAATTTGGATTCCTCCAAAATCATTACAACTTAAGTCTAGATGCCTGATTTGCTTTAGATTTGATAACGATGAATTTAAATCCCCTCTCAACCTTTGTTTAGATGCTTCTTCGTATTCTCTATTTGTGCTATATGGACCATGACAATGACCATTAGCTCCGGGAAGATGAATACGATGAACATGAGCAGTGATGTTATCACAAACAACCCAAACCCGTTTGCAGCAATCACTCTCCTCACTAACCCTCATCTATGAGATTGCGCGTGAATTGTAAAAGTGCTCGTCTCCTCGCTATCCTTGCATAATAATACATCATCAAATTTTTTATTAGTTAGGGAAAACTGAAACAAGGCAAAAAGAAAAAGAAGTGTTCTAGAGTTAAATTTTGAGACGAAAAGAAAAGAAATGGAAAGAAAAATACAAAATATTATGTTCTCAAGTTTTTTTAGAGAAGAAAAGAAAAGAACTGGAGAGAAATGGAAGGAAGATTTGCGGTGTTTTTAGTCTAAAATCTTCCTCTTACTTTTAGGATGAAGAGGAAAGAAAAGAATAAAATTATGTTCTTTTCTTTTCTCTCCAATCTCTTCTCTTCTCTTTTTCTACATGTTTAACTTGAGAACAAGCGTAAGCGCAACTGGCAAGAAGATATATACGAAAATGGCATGCACTCATATTGGTTGATTATGAAGAGAATAACAATCACTATTTAAACTCAAAGATTTGAGAGCTACCTTTGGAAATGGCAGCGCGGAGTGGATTGGACAACTAAAATCGCTTGGGTTTAGTGATATGTAAGTTGCCCACCAATTTAGAGGTTGTGGGTTCAAGTCTCGCTAGAGACATTTGTGAGATATATTGTGAAATAAGTGTATTAAAAAAAATGCCGATGGAGGTGTTGGACCTTTCGTATAACCGTCTAAATGACAGCCTTCCTGATAGCCTTGGTCAACTTCCCAGGTTGTATCATTTAGATTTTTCTTTTAATTTGTTTACTGGTGTCATTATTAGTGCATAGGTTAGTAGGCACGAGCCGATTTATAGGTTTAAGGTCCGTTAGAGTTTCAGCTCTTGTAATCTTTATAAATTGTGGCATAATAATATATCACAACCACGAAATTAACATCATTCAACATGGTTTTAGAGCGGGTATGATCAAAGACCTAGCGGCCACCATGAGCCGTTAGCTTCTGTACCACCTCATCACACCTACCTATCTCCAAAAAAATAATAATATTAAAATAAAATAAAAATCACATATCATTTTTTTTACTTTCTTTTTCCCGCATCGGTCAAATTAATATTATTCCAAATCACCTTCCAGTTCATAAGTCTTATCTTCCCATTATCATTTTGGTTGTTACTTTTCGTACATCCATGCACGTATAACAACCATTATCATCGGTTGTTTTTTTTTTTCCTTACCATTGGTTGTTATAAACCTAGCACGCTCATCCTTCGCTTTTATTTCTAATCTTCTTTACAAAATCAATTCTTAGGGGAAGTTGTAAGATCTTTGTTGAAAACGTAGAGGGGGTGAATACGTTTCCGTTTAAAAACTTAAATATTTCGTATTAAATAATCAATCAAGTGTGACGTAATATAAAAAGTGTCAATAATCGTCTTACAAAAAATAAAGATAGTATAAATGCAATCAGTGAAGCACGTCACCATAACACAACCATAGCACAATATAAATACCATGCCATGACACAAACATAATCAACACAATATAAGCAACAAGACACAAAAAGATAAACGCAATGAAAATATAAATGTAAAGCGATAAATGCGAAAATAAGCGTAAACAGATAAGTAAAAGAAAGCGCAAACCGGACACGATGATTTATAGTGGTTCGGTCACAAAGCTCATCTTCGCTCTACTCTACTCCCCGAGTACCCAACTCGAGAGTTACTTCACTAATCAACAAGCTCCCTTCTCGACGGAGAAAATCATACAACGTCGCTTACAATATTTTCCGATACTAAGCTAAATGTCGAATTATTCTTCGGGTACAACCAAACCCATTATGTTTATGGCCCAACATAACAAACCTTTATGTCGCCAACTATATTTTCCGACACTAAGCGAAATGTCGAGTTAGATGAAACTAGGGAATGAAGGTGATCGCTTGAATAGATGATTGGATCACTCGAAAACAAACTAAAAATAAGCTACATGATCAAAGATGAACTAGATGAAACTAGTTTTGATTAGAGAAAACTGTGTGAAAAAATATTGTTTAAAGTTTATAGACCAAAGAATTTTTGACCGTTACGTACATTCTTATCAAATCTGCCTCAAGGTGCAGTCCAGCAAATATCTATTGGAACATCAATCATCGCCGAACATCAAAGGGCATCAAGTTAGTCAAGATCATTACAAAGAAATTTCACTCTTTTGCAGTAAAGAATTCTCCTCGCTTGCTACAACCTACATGACACCTTCGTCACACATATATGTTTTTAGCTTTATTATTCAAGTTATTTACTCCAGTTCGAGCTTTCGCGATTTTTCCGCTCGAACTGCGGGGGAGTATTAGAGGATAGGTTAGTAGGCCCGAGTCCGTTTGTGGACTTAGGGTCCGTTATGGTTTCATATCTTGTAATCTTTATAAATTGAGGCATATTAATACATCACAACCATGGGGTTAACATCATTCAAGAGTCATGACACAAGCTCACTTTGCCAAAATGGCAAGTTTTAAATATCTAGGTGGATCAGGCAACAACTTAACCCTGGGACTGCAACAAGCAAACTGGATTCCGCCTTTCCATATACATAACTTGTATTTGAACTCCTAGAATTTTGGGCCTCGATTTCCATTGTGGCTACAATTACAAACAAATTTATTGCATTTGGACATAAGTAACACGCGCATTTCATCACCCATGCCTATATCATTTTGGAGATCATTTCCCAGTCTAGTATATTTCGATATGTCACAAAATTATATCCAAGGGACATTGTTGGGTATCCCTGCAACGCTTGTTTTTCTCGGCTTGAGTTCTAATAAGTTTTGGGGGAAATTACCTAATCTTTCAATGAGCTTGTCATGTAACACCCCCCAAAATGGTTGTAGCGGAAAATTGTGTCACCGGGGTGCGATTTCATAATACAAAGTACATATTATAGAAAACGACCTCTAAATGAGATGTTTTGAAAAGTTACCATTCGATTAATAAATTCAGAGTTACAAACATGAGGTCCTAAAGTATAATACATAAATGTTTATAAAAGGTTTCGAATGGTAAATGATAAAAGTGTAAGTCTTCAAAATATGTCGTGCGATCTATGCTTCATGCATCAGCTATCATCTTACTAACCTGAGATAAACATGCTAAAAACTGTCAACACAATGGTTGGTGAGTTCATAGAGTTTGTTTAACATGTAAAGCCTTCAAAAAATGTTTCCAAAGTAAAGGTATTGTAAATCCATTCAGTTTCAAGTTTCGCCCATACAAAACTTGCAACCTATGTGTTTACAACCCCCTGCTAACATATAATATGAGTAAGACATATGTGTATACGATTACTTAAATAAAATCACACGACAGAGCCTTATCCACAAACCACACATACTGTGAGTTACTTCCCAATGACTACTGGGAGCCACTTCCCAAAGATAACTGGGAGCCACTTCCCAACGATAACTAGGAGCCACTTCCCAAAGATTACTGTCAATACATCCTAACCACTAGCAATCACGCAATAATAATTACATAGCAATAGCCACACGGTAAGGCATATATTGAAATCAGAACGCTCATACTTACCAAATATGAAAAAAAAATGCATCATAGCATAAAGCATTTAGAATAAAGATTCGGCACATAAGTTATTGAAAGAAAACAAAGCGATCTAGCCCAGTGGAAAGTATTTGAAAGTAGCTAAGCATGTATCTCCCCCAAAGAGTTTAAAACGAGTATTAAAAGAGTAAGAGTGGGGCTATGACTTACGTTAATCCTTAAAAGTGTAGAGTACTTGTGAAAGTAAATGAAAATAATTGAGCATGTATCTCCCCCAAAGAGTAAAGTAATTTAAACGAGAAAAAGTGGGGCTTTGAAACTCACGGTAATCCTTAAAAGTTTAGAGTACTTATGAAAGTAAATGAAAATAATTGAGCATGTATCTCCCCCAAAGAGTAAAGTAATTTAAACGAGAAAAAGTGAAGCCATGAAACTCACCGTGAGCTAATGATATCAAATGTATAACGAATCTATGGATAAGCCGGGAAGTCTCTCTGTAGAACCTAGAAATATGATATCGTGTCTTAGGTTTTGAAATAACGATGCGAAAGTACAAACAAGCCTATATACGTCCTTATATTGATCATGATGCAGTACTTGGTAGTTTTGCGTATGTCTTTTTATAAAAATGATTTTTGTTTGTATATCTCGTACTACCGTTCGGGCCATCATAATCCAGAGGTCATGTAGTAAACGTTCGAGGAGCTAGGACACTTTAAATCGTAAATCCAGCAACTCATCGATCCGTTTACCCAAATGAAACCCCTCACATGAAGCTCCCTAGTTTTGCAGTGCTCAATATGGAAAAAAAAAAACATTCGTTTTGCTTGTGACGTATAGATTAAGTGGTTACATGGTTCCTAATTACTTGTATTGTGAAACCAAATGTTGACGTCGAAAACTGTCTTTACCATTTGAGGCAGAAAAATGCCCTTGTTTGGTGTCTTCAGGCCAAGTTCTCTAGCGGTCGACATAAAACATCGTTCCGGACAACTTTCGTGCTTTAACTTTTTGATGAATCGGACCAGAAGTGCCTCTAAAATTTTCCATATCTCGGCAGTGGGGTTTTTGGTAGTTTTTAGGTTTCTAGGTTTCGCTAACTTCTTTTTATCATAACTTTTGACTTGACTTGTTTGTCCTTTTCGGGTGATTCAAATTGCTAAGTTTTTTGTTTTATCTTGTCCCTAACAATATCTAAACATACAAGTTTATAGATAAATGGTTTAATAGCTCAAACATGTATAACGTGACTAGTTTTTACTAATTTGATAATATAAGACAATATATAAGTTCAAACTAGAATTTTAAGGACTTGTACATCATATGATCAATATAACTAGTCATATATAGCATAGATTAAGACTAATAAAACATGTAAATGATGTTGATCAAGAGTGTGTTAGGCTTTCTTACAACTTTTTGGCTTTCAATAAGAAAGGAAAATAAAGAAGGTCTAGGACTAGAAGTAGGATTTGAGCACTCTCCCACACCTTAGCAACCTTCTATACTTATTGTATTGTTGAAGGGCTTGTGATGAGATCTTAGGTGACTTGAGTGGATTTAAACTCAAGAAGATCACCTAAACTTGCAAGGAATTTGATGTAGTTTACTTGTAGCTTGAATCTCTTGGATAATACTTGAAGTTGGAAATCAAATGATGAAAGCGTTTGTGTGTGTGAGGTTATGAACGACCAAGAGAGGGGGAGGGAGTATTTATATGGCCTTGAGGAGGTTAGTTTACACTAAGGTATAGTCTAGAATGATGCATACTTGGTTGATTTTTAGCCTTAAGACTTTCTATGGCTCCTAATGTAGCATATGATGCACTAAATGTTCCATGGCTCTCACCAAGGCCACCATATACACGTTCATGGACAAGGGGGAGGGACTAGGTGGATGAATCTTGGCCTTATATAAGTTACGGGGTGAGTTTTTGTAACACCCCAACCCGACATGGGTCAAAATGTCACATTATAGTGTCATACAAAGCATATAAACGCAAATGAAAGTCTTATTAAATAAAATACCAAGTCATATACACGAATGACTTCAAAAGGAAAATACATAATCCAACATGTCTAAAAGAAATAAAATATCAAAACAAATGCTCTTCAAAATGAGTCCAAAATGATAAGGGAAACTAGGGTCGGTTCACTCAAATGCTCCTACTCTCAGCCCATCAAAACCCAGCATCCTACTTGGTACATGTCGCATGGAAAAGAAAATGCGGTTGAGCTTAAAAAACCCAGTGAACAGATATAACAAAACAAAAGCTAAACATACTCAAAAATACAAAAAAATGAATCAAAGTAGACTGATAACAAAGTCGTAACGAATGAGCACAATAAGTCTATGAGGAACCTGCAGAACACAATATTAACAGATAACCAGAAGGAACCGAAATCAAAGTAGACCAAAGCAAAGCAGTGCATTAGTGAACATATATAAGCACATATAAATAACCAAACATACAAGTACCGACACATAATCAAATAGGAGCTGAAGAATAGTATCATCATTAAAGCAAGAAATCAAATAGTGTACAAACATATCAGCCAGCGGAACAACTAAACACAAATAGGGCAAAACAAACAATTCAGATAATTTTATATATATATATATATATATATATATATATATATATATATATATATATATATATATATATATAGAGGAGGGTTATTGTAAGATATATCTTAAAGTTACAAAAATGAGAACTAATGTACACCATTGGATCAATTTATTGGTGATAGATGAGATTAAGCTTTAATGAATGGCATTTGTGTAATTTATAAATAAATTTAGGGCTTTATAATAACACAATAAAAAAATTAATTTAGCAGGTTATTTGAGTTTTAAAGAGCTCGGTGCAGAGTAATGATATCAGTTACATTATTCCTGAAATCAAGTCTTTTCAAATAAAAAAACACATCATCAATAACAAAAACACAACTACAATTCGGGGATTCGATTTTATTGCTACAATTTGGGGATTTCCTCTGTGTATCATCCGGTTATAAATTAGGCATTCCAAAGACATGGAAAACTTAAAAGATGACCTAAGCTCCAGTGGTTTACCTCCAATCTTATTTTGTAAGTGATGCATCCACCTTTTTTTTATGTGTTTTTATGGAAAACCTAAAAACAGAGTTGCATGTTGATTTTGTAGTAAGAAGAAGTAGGAGGTTGTCTGATATAATGGGTAAAAATGATGGTGATCCTTACGAAGTTATCGATTTAAGTGAAGGGGGCATTAGTGATGATGTACCAGGTATGATGCTTCTTTTAAATTTCACAGTTGTTGTTTATTTTTTATTTTGACTTTATGAAAGTGTAATTTGTGATGTTAACTGATGTACCATTTTTAAAGACCCCATTGTGTTTTTTTTGTTATTTTTATGATCTTCAATTGGCTAGAAAATGATATACAATTATACAAATGAAAAGGACTCATAAAGACTCCATTGTGTTTTTTTTTATGAAAAGAACTGATAATAATGATACATTGATGCATATGTAATATGATATTTATGTGATGCATATGTAAATGATAGATGTGTGATATTTTTTTTTGCCGAATATGTTGTTGATGAATGTAAAACAGTAAAAAGGCTTTATTGTGATACATATATGGTGAGGATTATAACATTTAGTGCATTATAGTTAGGTAACACCCATGGAACACGATACATAATGATACATTTTTTTTGTTGGATGGTATTTGGAAACATATATCAATACCTTTGGTAAAAAATTTGGTTTCATTGGCTGGTGGTTGGTACATTTTTTGTTTCAGTGGCCCGTTATCTGGTATTTTAAGGGGTGTTTGGGTCAGCATCATTTAAAAAAAATGGTTTTATATCAGCCAAAAGTGGTTTTGTATTATCAAAAGTACATTTTGTATCATTATGTATCATGTTCCATGGGTGTTACCTAATTTAACCTGTGGTTCTCAGTTTGTAAACATCGGCTAGTATTTGGTATTTTGTACCAGCAAGTTGGTATTTTCTTAGTTTGTAAAATGATTTGAGAGAAATTCAGGTATTTGACCATGTGTTGTGATTAAAGTGTTTGTTTTAATTTAAAATATGTAGATTTGGTGGTACATGAGAGTAAACCAGAGATACAGAAAGTTAACGTGAACACCCATAAAATGAATGTTCCTATTGATGATGGAAGTAAGCGTAAGACGATCGGTGTTAAGATGAAAGTGCATAGTAATGCAGAAAAAGAAAAAGGTAATGATCAGTATGATTACCAGGTTCTATCAAATGAAGAAGGTTTCCAAACTCCTGAACAACTGAAGGTGGTGAGAGATGGCTATGATGTATCGGTCAATGGTTGTACTACTTGGACAGAACGTAATATGAATTCAAGCGCACTGACAGAATATAATGTTTGTGATGCACGAACAATACAGACCATCTACCCGAAGGATGAAAAAAGTAGACCGAAACGTAATATAAGGCCAGCGAAAGTCTTACGTTCCCCGTATTTAGTTAGACAAGTATTATTGATGGGTGGCTTATCGATGCATGAGAAACGAGCGTCTGACTGTTAGTTCAGTGGTCGGTTCGCAGAGACGTAAGTATATGTTTATAATTAAAAAATTGTTATTACATATAATTTAAAAAACATGCATGTGATTCATATTTATGTGTGTTATAGGGGCATCTTGTTCGAGACTACTTATGCCAGTGCACCGAGGGTTATTTTAGAAAGCTTGTTCTTGGGGATACAGATAGCAAGTGAGGTTGTCGACATATTCACAAGGGTCCTAAACAATGCTGAGTATTATCGTGATCCAATGAAACAAAATAGAAAGGTTTTCTGCGATACATCAATGATGGTATGTTTTCTCTTAAACTGATTTTTTGTTTCATTTTAAAAATATTATAAACTATAAAGTATAATATAGCACATTACTTTTTTTGTTCTACATAAGAGAACATGATCCTCAATATCAGATGCATGTTTGTGGTGTGGTTAAATAAGTAGTGTGCATCAGTTATGGTAAAACGACTGATGTGTAAACATGAGCATGAATGTGTGCACCAATTTGGTAGTATGCTAATCATATTGTTACTCTAAAATTGTTAAAAATGTACATGTAAACAACACGAATGGGATGTCAAGGATCCGTCAGACAAAGAATTAGATATTTTATGTGAAAATGATACACAATTATAAATTTGGTAATATTGTCTGTAATTCCTTTAATGTGATAGGTGTTTTCCCACTAATTCAAGGAGCACATTTTTTCGCCGTATATATGCATCTCAACAAGAAGGAGGTGCATATTCTGGATAATATGTTTACTACAATCAGAGATTCATCAGAGAGATACAAGTGGAGTTTCTGGTACGTTTCTTTATCTAAGAAAAGTTAATTTTTTCGACTATTATACGGGTAGATTAATTACAGTAAGTTTTCTTTATTTTTTTTGTGGATTGATGCAACAGGTCTCTCGATTTGAAGATTATTTAGGATATGAGAACCATACGGCACAAGGACCAATGAGAAATGCTGAATGAATGATCTTACGATTGGGATGTATGACGAAACACAACTTCATCGACTGGATTTTTGCTATGAGGCACATGGAGACATACGTAGGGGCGGCGAATATGATGACCGTTGTGGTTTAGAAGAGAGTCTAAGGAGCAAAAAAATCAATTGGAAGAACTTCGTAGGAAGTATGTTGCGAAGTTACTGTTGTCAGATATAAACCAGAAAAAAGCACATTTTGAAGTCGAAGCTGAAGCGTACCGAATGTTATCGTTGGAAGAAAGGCACATCTTAAAAGAAGCTGCATTTGAAACAATAAATTTATGTATTACACGTATGCTCTAGGGTAGATGGGTTTATGTTATTTCGAATAAGTGTTGACTAGCAGGTTTAGATGATTTTGTTAGCAAATAGCAAGGTGTTCGGAGTTTGGTTCCTTTTGTTTTTCTATTGGTAGGTGTAAAACCAGTCGCACGTCATTTTGGTCCACGTAAGATCTGAACTAATGTGGAACAAGTATTTTAAAGTATCTGCTAATGAATGATAGTTTAATGCAGTCCTTTCTCTACTGCAAGTTAAATTTAAGTTTGTTTTTAGTATGAGTTTGCTAATGTAACAAGGTTTAAACAGTATGATGATTCAAAACCAATATACCCAAACACACCATTTGATTCAAAAACGCCGAGACAAGTTGTTGGTATACACTATTTGCTGATAAGAATGGGAAAAACTAATCTGGAAAACCAGTATGTTGATACAACATAGTTGACCCTAACACCAAAATACCCAAATAGCAGATTATTTTTACAAACTTATACAAATTAGTTAACCTAAACATGATCCATACTTGGTTGGTGTATCTAGTATTTTGTAATTCTAATGATTTAAAACGCTAATACAAATAACTCGAATACACTAGCTGCTGATACACATTGCTGGTTACTTGATGATACAACTTACTTGACCTAAACACCAAAATACACAAATACCAGGTTATTTCTACATAAGGATACAAATTATTTGACCTGAACATGATCCACACTTGGTTTTTGTATAAAGTATTTTGCAATGTTAATGGTTTAAACGCTGATACAAATTGGTGGAATACACTATTTGCGGATACAAATTGCTGGCATAAACTATTTGGTAATACAAATGGTGAAAACAAGTCTGGAAAACCAATTTGCATATACAAAATAGTTGACCCTAACACCAAAATACCCAAATACAAGCCTATCTTTACAAACCGATACAAGTTAGTTAACCTCAACATGATCAACACTTGCTGATACAATCTGGAAAACACTATTTGCTGATACAAATGGCAAAAAACAAATTTCAAAACCCAATTTGCTGATACAAAATACCAAATACCAGCTGAACTATTTGCTGATACAAATTTGGAAACCCATGGCACATGATACATAACGAGACCAGATGAATTATTTGCCGATACAAATGACAAAACCAAGGCTGGAAAACCAATTTTCAGATACAAAAATAGTTGACCCAAACACCAAAATACCAAAAGAATACAAGCTTATATTTACAACCCGATACAAGTTTGTTGACCTCAATATGATCCACATTTGCTGATACAATCACGAAACCAATTTACTGATACAAATGACAAAAACAAATTTGGAAACCCAATTTGATGATACAAAATACCAATGACCAGCTTATTTTTGACAAAGTTGTGAATTACAATCGAACAATCCACGACGATGAAAATTATTGTTTTATGATAGTAATTTTGTTTGGGAATTACAGGTGAATAAGGCAGTAAAAAGGTTTTGGGAATCGCTTAGTTTATGGCTGAATATTTGATTTGATAGAGAAATTGTAACTGAAGCTAAAATCATGGGATTGAATCATGAATAAGTGCATGTGATATTGAGAGACAAAGAATCGTCTATTATGAAACTGAATATGATAAATGACATTTACCAAAATGCCCTTAATCCTAGAGAAATTAATTTTTATGAATTTTCTTTTATTTGTTTTTGAGAATTAAATTTATTGACACTTGTCTAGTTTTTATTGGTTCTTACTTTTATAACTTTAAGAAAGTTCTCACTAGATCTTGATTCTATATATATATATATATATATATATATATATATATATATATATATATAAATATATATATATATAAGCTAAATTCTCTAAGCGTATAATGGCGAATAGCACATAATCATGGCAATCACCCAAGTCAGATAATCAACAATTATAACGCTGAACAAATATCATAAACAAGCGGAAAAACCAAATAGAAGTATACGCAGGTTTGTCACATATACCAAGTAGAGATACTGAATGAATATCATAATTAAATGAAATAACTGAATGAGAATGTAGCATGGCAACTCAAACAAGTCAACTAAATGGATAACATAAGTTGAACCAAATTCCATCACTAAACGGTAGCATGAACAGAAGTGTAAGCGTCGCAGATCAAAGAGTCAAGTAAACATCAATTACTATGCCTACCAATATCATAAGCAACGGAAAATACCAAACATAAGCACAAGCATGGTAGTCATAAATAGCAGATAGGAAAACTGAATGATAATCATAAACCACAGAAATAACTGAACAAAGGTATAACATGGTAAACGGATGAGTCAATTAATTACATACTAGCACAGCAACTGGATGAATCAAATAGTCACATAATAGCATGGTAAATGGATAATCACATATTAGCATGGTGACAAATGAATCAGATAATCACATATTAGCATGGTAAACAGGTGAATCAATAATCATATGATAGCATAGTAAACAGATGAATCCAATAATCATATAATAGCAAGGTAAATGGATGAAGTGGTAATCTGAAGTATAAGCGTGCTAGTCAACCGAAATGGAATAAGAGTATAGAAAATAAAATGAACTGGAGTATAGTATGGTAGTCGGATGAATCACATAAGGATACTGAGTGAATGAGTAATTAAATGGAGAACTGAATAAAGTATGGCATAGCAACCAAATGAATAAGAATGTCAGAAGTCACATAGTCACAAAATCAGAATATTGCCCACGAGCTCAAATACTAAAGGAGATACTCCAATAGCCACATATCAAATCATATATCATAATCTGTCAAATCATAACTGCACAAGGAGGATAGACCTCTCAATTACCAAATGGAGTAGCTAGCTCCCAAATGTGAGGGGGTGTATTTCACACACTCACCACATCGCCAAAACTGAACAAAATACCTAGGATGCATTCATACGCCCCTTGCAAAACAAATCAAATATACATATGCAAGTTCGAGACAATACATACGTATTCATAATGGCCAAGTGATCACATATATCATATCATATCAAAAGGGAATGTCGTGGACTAATCACATCGCCACAGATAGTGTCATGCTACTGGTGCATCAGTGACATGGTCATGGTACCTCCATGACTAGTTAGCTCGGGCAACTGAACAGAACGAATCATATCAAAGCATATCCATCATCATATCATATCCAAACCAATCATATCAACAGAACTAAATCATATCATAGCAAACGAATAGTAACTGACATCATAACAAATGTCATAACAAACGGATAACAGGTCGAATATCATAACGGATGGATCATATCAAATGAATCATATCAAAAGAATCATAACAAAGGGAATCATATCAAAGAGATCATATCAGACGGATCATATCAAAGAAAAGGAATCAAAGTCAAGGATCGAGAAGTCATGAGAATAAACCCTTACTAAGAAAGGGTAGAATATATGTACCTTAAACCGCAACTGAAACCATATCAGAAACACAAGGATCGGAAGTTATTCCTTCTTCAGCGAATCTACACGAATTAATGATCGTCTTAATATTTAAGAACCATTTCATAGGTTATTACTGATTGATGTTCAGATTGACATATTCAGGTTTTTCCTGCTATTTATAGCAACTTCCCATATTTAGTAACTTTCCGTATTTAGTAACTTTCCAAATTTTGTAACTTTCCAAATTAAGTAACTTTCCATATTTAGTAACTTTCCAAATTTAGTAACTTTTGTAACTTCAGGTGATAATTCACAATTAATCAACTTATGGTTTACAAATGATATTAGGTTAACATATGTCTAAAAATACTCGTAATAATGTTTAAAAAGTACTTAAAGCCAAAACACATTATTAGGAGTTAAGCTAAACCAAAACCTTGACTTAAGTTGTATTTCAGATTTTATCACATTCAGGTCCAGTTTCTTATTAATTTAATGGCCTATCAAAACAGCTCAAATAATTGAAAATTCCCATGTGTTCCCATATCAGTTAGGTAAGTTCACAAATTTTTTCAGTTTTTATTTCAAATCATAAGTACGGTTTAAAAATTCATCTTTTCAGACCTATCCAAAAAGTTAACTACAGGTACACCCCGGAAGTTTATATTTATTTAACCTAATTAGACCTTTTAGAAAAATCTACGAAAATTCTAGGAAGCCAAACATAACTTAAACATTACCTCTGTAAAAGGAGAGCTCTTAACTTCTTGTGGTTTGAAAATGAAGAATCGAAAACAACAACTAATTTTAAGATTTGGATTCACATATTTGACAACTTTTGTTCTAAGAATCAAAAAGCTTACTTACCGACCTCTAATTGCTATGAATATTACATTTCAAGAAAGTAGACAAAGAGTACTTATGTTTAGACTCAAAAATCACTTATACACACATTGGCATCCTCAGATTGGACACTCGTCAATCCAACCCAAATTCTACACAGCATCACAAACAAAACCCTAACCCTAACCAACGCAAGATAAAACCTCTAATACATCCCTAATTATGTTTTAATGATAAAACATGTTTGATTACTGGAATTTTAATCAACCCTAATCATATCCATAAATTATAGTTACATGAAAAGTATAACACCTTGAAATCGGGCCTAAGCCTTTTATTACAAGAATGCAATTCGACTAAGTTGACTTCAACTTTTAAAAGTTTTAAGGAGTCACGGGATTGGTTGGTCAAGCCCGGTAGTCAAACTATAAGTATTAAACATTATGTAAATGGTTATAGGAAATATGACATGTCATAAATACAAGAGAAATGTACTTAAGGGACCGAAGTTTCCAAGTGCTAAATGTATTATTAATTGGTTGTGGCCAAAATAGAAAGAAAGGAACCTAAGGGACGTATTGTGCCAATTAGGCAAACTTTCCTCCTACAATAATCAGGATACTTCTACTAGTATCATTAGATTTCCAGGAATGAGTGGGTGTGTGTGTGAGACGTGAAAAAGAAAAGGAGGGAAAAGACAAGATGGTTTTGGTGATCAATTGATGAAGGATTAAAGCTTTAGCTCATGTGATCTATCACTAACCATGTCCATATGCAAGTAAGTAACCCTTAATTGAGGTTAATTAGAGAATTGAAAGTTAGTGTTCATATACCTAATTTGGAGAAATTGGGTAAATGATATTTTTAAGCTAATTAAAGATGTTATGATGATTATGGGTTAAGTTTTATTAAGTTAGTAATTTATGGATTGATCATCATATAATCAAGATATGATTACATGATGATTAGAGGTGTGTACGAAATGGGATATGGTTATATAAATCATTGTCATAATTATTTAATTATGATTATTAAGTGTTATGATAATTGACCAAGGATGTGAAGAAGAGGCTAATGATGGTATTGATGATGATGATTCTAATTGATATCACTATATTGGAATCAAGGTAAGTAAACCGATTATGATGTGATGTTGTAATGATTTTATACATTACGTGTTATGTTAAGGTATTTAAGTGATTGAATGTATGTGCTTATGTGTATGTGTGTTTGAGACTAAATTGGCATAACGAGTAATGAAATTTATCAAGGATGGATTAGGCTAAGGTGTGTTGATGAAATAACCTATAAGGATTATTGGTGCATTAAGTGAGTGAAAGTATGTGTTAATGTTTAATGATTGTAATGGTTTAATGAGTTATGATGCGTTATGTATGAATGATTATAATATTATGTTATGATCGTTTTACTTACTAAGCCTTGTGCTTACGGTTTAGTGTCTAACGTTTTGTAGGTTTAAACATGAAGAAAAGGTAATGCTTGGAAGTAAGGCTTAAGGATTCTAATGAGGAAGTTAAGAAGGTTGGTAAGAAAGTAGAAGCTTAGGTAGATACCGAGCTCAAGTTAATGTTGTACCCCCCGGAAGTCTAAAATGGTTTGTAAATGTGTCATCAAGTGTCAAAGTATATGTCATGGTCCTTGAAGTAATTGGGTCGTCAAACGGTATGTTATAACATGGTCTTAGTGTTTATGGTCATGTTTAAAGAGGTGTTTGGAATAATGTGTTTTACACCCATTTTGGGTTGTAAATGGGTTAATGATTATGAACATGCTTTAATATGTTAAGTTAATGCTTTTTGAAAGGTTTGAAGTAATTCAAAAGTGGTAAAGGTTGTATGTATTGAAAATGGGTCAAAACGGGTATTTTACACAATACTCGTCGTTTTGTAAAGTACCATTACGAAGGTCAATTGGTTAATGTTTATGCATGAAAATGATATATATATAAGGTCTTAATAAATTCTGGAAATTTTGGTGTCTTTCCGAGTAATAGATGTCATTTTTCGGAAAAATGGGTCAAAAGTGCATAAAAGGGATATGCAGAAAAAGGGGTGTTTGGGACAAGGTCCTTTTTAACCCATTTTGGGTCAAACGGGTCAAGAATGTTTGGAAAAACTATGTATATGGTTAAGTGTTTGTAACATGGTTAAAATAGTTGGAAAACTAGTGGAGAACTAATTGGAGAACTAGTTGGAGAATTAGTCAAAGTCAATTTTCGAAAAATCATATCTTTTTAACCGTAAGTCGTCACGGGTCGTGCCACCCGTCATTTCGAAGGTAATTGAGTATAGTTTCATGTAAAAATACTTTCAAGGGTCGGTTTGCTACAGAATTATATCAGTTTAATGATTAGCAACAGCAGGTCAGTTTTAAGTCAAGTCGTTTCCGCGTAAAAGTTTAAATTTTCACGTTTTTAGTCGTGTCGTTCACGGGGCATTACTAAAAGAAATTAAAAACAAAATATGTTAAAGAAAATAGACGATTAATCATACCAAACTTTCGCGGGATTACCATGAATCTTGATATTGAGTTCTTGATGGCAACCAATTATGGAGGCTAGGGTTTTCATTTCTTTTTGTATTTTGATTTGGGAGGGGGAGAAACCGGTTTTTCTTTTTTCTTTTTTTTTAATGGGTTTATCAAATTCTAGTTGGGCTTGGGGTATATGGGTTTAAATAAGAAAACTAAGCCCAAAACATTTTTTTAAAACCAATTGGCTCAATGTTACATTTATATTACTATTTGTTTATTTAACTTATGGTATAATTAAAGTAGATAATTAAAAAGTTAATCCGAATTCTAGGGCGTTATAGTTTTGGTCCCGTTAATTGCTAATTGTAAGTCGTAAAGTCACGAAACTTAAAACCGGGTATCCTAAAAGTATGAAACTTATAAATATGTTAAAACTTATCAATATACTCTATAATAGCATATTAAATGAGTGATAAGTTCTATCGAGATGCTTAAAGTCATAAAAACCTAAAACCGTAGGCTTAAAATGCGTAAAACGCAAAACCGAAAAATGTAAAATTCCAAAACATATGAAAATGTCATATGATGTGAAAAACCTATATTTCACTTGTTCGTAATATTGTATGGAAATATCGGGAAGCCTAAATGTCGTTTAAACCTAAACGTAAATCCCAGACACGGTTTTGTGAAATTTGCAAAAATGACCCAACGGGTGTCAAACTCTCGGGTTATCATGAAAATAGGTTAACTTATGAGAATGTGAAATAAAAATTTCATGAGTGAATAGTAAAAGTGAATAGTAAAAATGAATAGTAACCCTTGTTACATGTCAAACCTTAATTTCTTAAGTAGCTTCAACGTATCATACAACAAATTCAGAGGCAGAGCCAGAATTTGAAGTTAAGGGGGGCCGAAATTAACGTAAAAGTTCTAGCAATAAAAATATTCCTCGGAAAATGAATCTATAATTCTTTTAACGCATAATTCAACTTAACACCACAATAATTAGAAACTAAGCTAAGTTAGAAAAGAATATTTTGACAAGTAAATTTATTTTGATGTTGTATACTTGTGTTTGATTGGTTAAGTTATTCGAAAATTCAATAGGAATAAGGGATCTTGTTACAAATATTCTTAAGAAACTAGCTTACGGGCTATATAACTAATGAATAAAGTGGGTTGATTATGGGTGGCCCAGCACCCACTAGTCACTCTACTAGCTCCACCTCTAATAACAATTTGGCTAGACGAGTTCCAGCAGGTACTCAGATTCAGAGCTTTAACGAGTCAAGCTTCTTTGGTAACAAACTTTATGGAGCTCCACTCACTCAGCAATGTGCAAGAGATAAAGTACCTTCTGTTAGTCTGCTACAGAAGACGAAGAAGAAGAGGACGATGCCTTTCCAATAAAAAGTAGATGACGATGGATCACAAGGTGCAGATTGGGGGATGATTATTTGTATTGTTGTTGGATTCTTTGTTGGTTTTTGGATCATTTTGGCTACTTTGATTGTCAGCAGACCATTGAGGATTGCATATTTTCATTTCTTGCGGGAACTAAGGTATACGGTTTATGATATCAGCAGTAAGTATTGTTGCAGCATGTTTTCTAGGGGATGAACTTTGTTGTATTTGTTGACGTATATGGCCGGATGACCCACGCCGAACGAATAACTATTGCAACTGCCAAACGGCCTATGCCGAATTACCCTAGCCGAATAAATGTTTCCCACATATTTGTTTCCCGCCTAAACTCTTTCCCGCCAAAATGCTTGCCGCCTAAATATGTCGCTATCAGGTATATGGACAAGGAAGTTAACCTATAAAAGGGATGCACTTACCACTCTCAAGGCAGGTATTCTCCTCTCACAAAGATACACGTTTACTTACCTACCTCTTACCCCTCTCTACTTTCTCTCTCCATATATATCTCATTTTATCATCTCACATCTACACACATTACAGATTATTCACACCACATTATATTCATACATATATACTTACGCTAAAATCCTCTACCTAGGAGGTTCTGACTTGACCGTTGGAGGGTGGTTCCCGGGGCTTCGGCCTCGGGTCCCCTTCTAACGGGTTCTTTCATGTTTGTAGTATACTTTCAAGCTCAGGATAAAGATGAACGGTGTTAATACAAATAAACCATTAAAACGTTTATTAATATTTTGCGATCTCTTTGTGTTTTGTTGATAACAAATATAATGTTATCTTAAGTACAATTATAAGGATACATGTTATTTTTGTAAAGCATTTACATATAGCCATTTAAATACAAATTGTTGTAATAAATCATTTGGTGTAATAGTTTATTAGGATGGGTAAAAATCACAACCCATGGACCATATCCATAACCCATGGTATTGACCCATACCCACTTGACTAGATACATTGTACTCATTAGACACATTGTATCTAAAAGAAAACCCATGGACCAACCCATAACCCATAACCAAAAAACCCATGGGCAAAGAGGAGCGTCCCACGGATCCCTAGGATTACACTAGACGGATCCCTTGTGGGAGGGATCCGTGGGATCCGGGGAACAGTGGCAAGTTTTGCCTATAAATAGAGAGTCATTTCTTCTTTCTAACTCACCCCTCTTCTTACTAATTCTCTCATATACTCTCATTCTCTTCTAACAAAAGATCACTTGATCTAGAGAGTACTTCTTTCTTTCTTTCTTTAGTGATTCTCATATAGGTCCTTCTCTAAGGCGAGATCACGAGCATTCTACAAGTCATCCAAGCAAGGGGTCCTTGATTGATTTGTTCCTCCGCAAGATTTCTGTAGCGAAGATCTTGTATTTGATATTTCATATATTTGTTGTGTAATAGTCGTGTTGGTTTGGTCCACCATGTTACAGACTCGGTATTTAGCTTTGTACTGGAAAAAGGTGTAAGCAACGTTGTGAAGGCTTCTCCGCCAAGTTGAAGGAGTTTGTTTACATAGTGCTTGAACTCTCGAGTAGGTGACTCGGGGAGTGGAGTAGGGCAAGGAAGGTGTCCTTGTATCCGAACCACTATAAATCGGTTGTGTCATTTCTATCCCTTGCTTTACTTTATTTACTTGCTTTATCATTAGATCTATACTTTCTCTACATCCATACGATTTCACATAATATCGAATCTAAAGTTTTTGAAACTAACTTAAAATCGGCAAAACTATTCAACCCCCCTTCTAGTTTTCCACAATTGGCATCAAGAGCTAAGTTTATAAAAGTTTTAAAGTAAACCGTATTTTAAAACTTTTCGATCACTATGGGTTCTGAAAATTACAAGGAAGGGCAATCTATGCAATGACCACCACTACTTGAAACTAATGGTTTTATATATTGGAAAAATAGATTCGAAACGTATGTGAATTCTAAAGATATTGATCTTTGGTACATTATTGTTGAAGGCGATTTTGAGGCTACCTCAAAAGATGATAAAGGAAATTTAGTTAACATACCTCATGATAAATTAAACGATGAAATGAAGAAAAAGCTTTCTAAAAATAGTGAAGCTAAAATGGTTTTGTATAATGCTTTACCCAAAAAGGAAATCGAAAGAATTTCTATGCTTAAAACCTCTAAAGAAGTTTGGAATTCTTTAGTTGTAACTCATCAAGGTAATCAACAAGTTAAAAATAATAAAATTGATTTATTTGTTCAACAATATGAACAATTTTCAATATCGGATGAGGAAACTATAGATCATTCATTTGCTAATTTTAATACTATTATTACATCTTTACAAGCACTTGATGAATCTTTTTCTAGCCGTAACCATGTTAGGAGATATCTATGGGCACTTCCATCCAAGTGGAGATCTAAGGTGACGGCGATCGAAGAGTCAAAATATTTGACAATCCTCACCCTTGATGAACTCATAGGCAACTTAAAAGTCTACGAGCTTGTCCTTGCTAAATATTCCGAAGCCTCAAAGGTGAAAGAGAAACGCAAATCTCTTGCCTTTAAAGCCAAAAAGGCTTCAAGTGATGAAGAGAACTCCTCTTCGGATAGTGACAACGAGGAGTATGCTATGACGGTAAGGGACTTTAAAAAGTTCTTTAGAAGGAAGGGAAGATACGTCAAACAACCGTATGACGACAAGAAAGGATTCCAGAAAAGCAAAGAGGACGAGAAGCCAAGGGATGATCGTGCTTGCTTTAAATGTGGGGACCCAAACCACTTTATTAGTAAGTGTCCCAAACGGGATGATCAAAAGGCGTTAGTGAGCGGCACGTGGGGAATGAGCGACGAGGAGGACGAAGAAATTTGTCTTATGGAAAATGACGAGGTATGTCACGAATACTATAGTAGCTCATCACTAGATGACGACTCATTGCATAATGAATATGACAAACTTTGCAATATTAGCTTAAAACTAATTAACAAAAACAAGCTTTTAAAAAGTCAAAACCAACTTTTAGATAAAGAAGTCATAGAATTAAAAGCAAAATTGAAATGTCTAGAAAAGGGTAAAATAGCAAGTGGTGAATGTGAACTTTGCATTCAACTTCAAACACTAGTTGATGAACTAGATTCTAAAATTGCTAGGATGAGTACGAATACTTTAGATATGATATTAGATAGTGTTAAAACCGGAAACAACCAAAAAGGTTTAGGTATTCAACAACTTGATCTATCAACTAGTGAAAACAAAGAAACACAATTTGTTAAGGCTCTAGAAAAACAAGCCGCTGTTGTGGCGGATCCCACGGATCCCATAAAAAGGGAATCGGCTAGTGTTCAGCCAGAGATCCGTGGGTCTGCTGTAGCAAACAGTGGTAATAACATAGCTTCTTCATCTAGAACCGATTTTTTTATCGTTAATAAGAAGACACCAACTCATTTCACCACTAGACAACCACCTCCAAAATATAATCCTGTTTTTGCAAGAAACAAGACTCCATCTTTTTCAAAACCTAACCCATCTAGGATACCTAATAATATTTACCCGAGAAGTAACCATCAAATGGGATGGAACCCAACTATGCAAAATGGATTTCCTTTTCAAAACTTTGCACCATGGAATGCATATTCACCTTTTCCATACATGTCTAACATGAATGGAATGTTTAACACTAATGGACCCATGAACAAATGGAGACCAAACTTTTGAGTTAATTGTTTTCTTAGGTGTGCTTAAAGGTCGACCTAGACCCGGAAGAATGGGTCAAGGATAGCGGGTGCACCAGGCACATGACCGGCAATAAAAATATATTCTCCACATATGAACCCTTCAATGGAGGTAATGTGGTGTTTGGAAATAGCAAAAGTAAAATCATCGGTAAAGGTACGATTTCTAACAAATCTCTAACCATTAACGATGTGTGTCACGTAGAAAACCTAAACTTTAATCTCTTAAGTATAGGACAAATATGTGATAAAAAGTGCAATGTACTTTTTACCGAAACCGGTAGCAAGATATTAAAAAATGGCATAACCATAGGAAGAGGAATTAGGAAACATGGAGTCTATGTCATTAAAATTGGTAATGAACCTAAAGACAAACTTTGTCTTACCTCTATGGATGATACTTCGACCTTATGGCATCGAAGATTGGGTCATGCCAATATGCGACTTCTTCAATCGCTATCATCCAAAGATCTAGTAAGAGATCTACCTAAGTTAAAATATGAACATCACTTTTGTGATGCTTGTAATGTAGGAAAACAAGTTCATTCTAGTCATAAAGCTAAAAACATGGTGTCTACAACTAAGTGTCTAGAATTACTACACATGGATTTATTTGGTCCATCCGCTATCCAAAGTTATGGACACAACTACTACACTTTGGTCATAGTGGATGATTACTCTAGGTACACATGGACAAAATTCTTAAAGAACAAAACGGAAACGTTTAATTATTTTGAAATATTAAGCAAGAAAATCCAAAGACAACTAGGAAGTCCTATAGTGTCTATTAGAACGGATCATGGTAGGGAATTCGATAATGAAGTGCAATTTGGAGCCTTTTGTGACGCTAATGGTATTACTCACAACTTCTCGGCTCCGCGCACTCCACAATCGAATGGGGTAGTTGAAAGAAAGAATAGAACCCTACAAGAAATGAGTCGCACCATGCTTAATGAGCAATCCATACCTCAAAAGTTTTGGTGCAATGCCGTTGATACTTTAACGTACATACTCAATCGAGTATTAATTAGACCAATCTTAGGTAAAACTCCATACGAGTTACTCCGAGGCAAAAAGCCTTCGTTAGATCACTTTAGAGTCTTTGGTAGCAAATGTTTTCTTCTTAACACTAAAGATTAAATTACAAAATTTGATCCTAAATCAACCGAAGGTATCTTTCTAGGTTACTCTCCAAATAGCAAAGCTTATGTCATATTAAATAAAGAAACAATGAAGGTAGAAGAGTCATTAAATGTAAAATTTGATGAAGGTCCACCCAAACCCTCTCCACCTCTTGTCGATGACGAGATTGTAGAAAGTAAAGCTATAGTAATAAAGAAAAAGATAAATGAAGATGGAAAACCCTTAAATGATGAAGTCATAAATATTAAAGAGTCCAAAGACCATCCCGTAGATAAGGTCATAGGAAAGTTACACGAGAGAACATTAAGGTCTCAAGTTCAAAACCAAAGTAGCTTATTTTGTTTTGTTTCAACCATAGAACCTAAGAATACACAAGAAGCCATAAAAGATGAAAGTTGGGTAATGGCCATGCAAGAAGAATTAAATCTATTTGTTTCTAATGAAGTTTGGACACTTGTCCCTCCACTTAGTAATCAAACCATAATAGGAACCAAATGGGTTTATAAAAACAAGTTAGATGCAAACGGAGTAGTGTCTAGAAACAAGGCTAGACTCGTTGCCCAAGGGTATAACCAATAAGAAGGAATAGACTTTGATGAGACCTATGCCACCGTGGCTAGATTAGAGTCTATAAGAATACTTCTTGCGTATGCTTGTGCTAATGATCTAAAGCTTTTATCAAAAGGATGTCAAAAGTGCTTTTCTAAATGGTTTTATTAATGAAGAAGTATATGTAGCTCAACCTCCGGGCTTCATCGATTTTTAAAAACCTAAACATGTGTATAAGTTAAAGAAATCCCTTTACGGTCTTAAACAATCTCCAAAAGCTTGGTATGATAGACTCAAGTCATTCTTAATCAAACACAACTATACCATGGGGTTAGTTGACAACACACTTTTTACTAAGAAAAGAGAGTCACATATAATCATAGTTCAAATATATGTAGATGATATTATATTCGGATCCATTTGTCAAGACATGTGTGATGATTTCTCTAAAATCATGCATGACGAGTTCGAGATGAGTATGATGGGAGAACTTAGTTTCTTTCTTGGTCTACAAATCAAACAAGTAGAATATGGTATCTTCTTTAATCAATCTAAATACATAAAAGAGATGTTAAAGATATTCGGTCTAGCGAGTCGAAACCAATTAGGACACCAATGTCATCCGACACCAAACTCACAAAAGATGAAGACAGCGAATCCTTCGATAATACTAAGTATCGTGGCATGATTGGTAGTCTTCTCTACCTCACAGCAAGTAGGCCGAATATCATGTTTAGTGTTTGTCTATGTGCTAGGTTTCAAGAAGACCCTAAAACATCACACCTAGAAGCCGTAAAAAGAATATTTAGATACATTAAGGGTACAACACAATTAGGATTATGGTATCCTAAGGGCACGGGAGTAGAAACAATTGTATATGCAGATTCTGACCATGCAGGTGATTATGTTGACCGAAAAAGTACAAGTGGGGTATGTACTTTTATGGGATGTTATTTAACATCTTGGTTTTCAAAGAAACAAACGGCATTAGAAATATCAACAACCGAAGACGAATACGTCTCCGCCGGCAAAGCATGCCAACAAGCACTATGGATGAAACAAGCGTTAGTTGACTACGATATTCATCTAAGTGACATAGTCATTCTATGTGACAACAAGGGTGCCATAGATTTAAGCAAGAATCCGGTATTGCATTCTCACACAAAGCATATAGAGATTCGTCATCACTTCTTAAGAGACAATGTTCAAAAGGGGAACATCTCTATTGAGAAGGTAGCGTCCGAAGACAACATAGCCGACATCCTCACCAAACCGTTGAAGCGGGAACAATTCAACCTACTTCGTCTTGGTCTTGGTCTTGGTCTCATGGAACAATCGTCGTAATTTACTTTTTAAAATCTACAAGGTATGTAAACACTAGCCTTCTTTTTTTCTGAGTCTAGGATCTCTATTTCAAGCACAACTCACAAACAATACGGGAATTTTCAAAACCCAAGATAAGTTTTTCACTTATAACTCTTCTTATTTTCTTTCAAAATAAGTACAAGTTGCAAATATATAATTACATACACATTTTTTTTCAAGGGATAAAATGATCTTTATTCGCACATAGAAACCTCCTTTTGGAATGTTTTCTAAAAATGATACCTCTTCCCGTATCAATTTCACAAAAGAAATTTCTCACGATTAGGACAAATCTCTTTTTCATTATTAATTTTCATTACATCTCATGTCTTTTGAATGCTAAAGGGGACACATAACCAATATGTGTTTTCGGGTACATTCATTTAAGCCACAATGAATTAGGAGCATTGTTAGCACTGAATTATGTACTCAAGTACTAACTATGTGTTTTCGGGTTATCTCACATAATAATATGTTTTTTCACTTCTAGTTTATTTTTCTTTTCTTCTTAGGAGTCGAGATAACCGCAACTCCAAATAGTTTGCATATAGGCACACAATAGGCTAAAATGTTTCCAAAAGGAAAATTTTGTGCTGTCTGGATCACCAGTACCACGGATCCTAGCCTTAATGCTGGACGGATCCCTCAAGGGAAGGATCCAAGGGATTCGTGAGACAGAAGTTGTTTTTACCTTCTATTTTTCTCACTTTGGATGAAAACTTCAACATTTTTCATTTTTTTTTGGAGTATGCTCTTTAATGCTTGTGTTCTCATGATCACATGCCTTAAATTCATATCTAATCATTAGATTTTAATCCACATTTTGGGTCAACCATTCATTACAATGCATTGTTTTTCTATATATATAACTCCCAAAATGCTTGCATAATTCATCTCATCTTCACAAAACAAACAACACCATGTCATCCACAAGCTCTTACAACTTAGATGAATCACCTAGTATAAACAATCCTCTTCATGAAACCCAAACTTTTGTACTCCCACCTTCCAAAATACCACAATCAAACTCTAGGATATCCGCACGAATTAGCATCCGATCTTGTTGCATAGGAAAACCATCATCGAATGGCTCATCACCCACAAATAACTCACCAAAATATGCTTTCATTATAGCACCTCCTTCATCACCAACAAGTACACCAACTTCATCACCTAAAGTCACTCTTTTGGAACTCCTTACGACTCCAACAAGATCTCAACAACCAGAACAAAAAGAAATAGCCTTTTTGACACCTCCCACTTCTCCAAACATAATATTCAATGAACTTGAAACATCACCACCCTTAGCTCCCATTAAGCTACAAGAACATCTAGGTTCTTTTCCACCACCACTTCCAAACATTCCAGACTTTGATCCGTATTTTCCTATTTTTCCACCACATCTTCCCCAACTCACAAATCAAAACAACCCGGAAAACTTCCGCACTCATTACCCACATCACTTACATTGTGAACCTTGCCAATCCACTAGGGAAATTGCAATAGAAGTTAGGGAAGAAATGCGATTCATACTCAACCTCATCCTTGATCGCATCAATACCATTACTCATCAAAACCTCCATCCATAACCTTATGCAAGCATGGACGGAATCATTACTACTATTTTCTATTTTTAGTACTTTTTCCTTTTGAGTCATTTTCAAGAACAAGTCTTGTTCTTATTTTTACATGCTTGTAGGTGGCATAAATACCACTACACTTTGTTGTTTTATTACAAGGCCTTGTTTACATAACTTGGCTCCCAATCTTGATTCTCGTCAATCACAAGATTATTTAAGCATGTTACTAACCATTCTCTTTGTAGGATTTTTTATTTTTCTTCACTTGACGCCCCAAACTAGGGGGAGCTACCGTCAAGGGAGAGTAAGCAATACTTGGAAACCTTTTCCACACTTTTATTTCTTCGATGGGTACACTTTTTGTTTCGACAAAAAGGGGGAGAAGAAGTAAAACTTAGGGGCTTTCAAAACATACATCTATTCTTAAGTTTTACTCATCATAACATTATGTTTTGTCATCAACAAAAAGGGGGAGATTGTTAATACAAATAAACCGTAAAAACGTTTATTAATATTTTGCAATCTCTTTGTGTTTTGTTGATAACAAATATAATGTTATCTTAAGTACAATTATAAGAATACATGTTATTTTTGTAAAGCATTTACAGATAGCCATTTAAATACAAATTGTTGTAATAAATCATTTGTTGTAATAGTTTATTAGGATGGGTAAAAATCACAACTCATGGATCATATCCATAACCCATGGTATTGACCCATACCCACTTGACTAGATACATTGTACTCATTAGATACATTGTATCTAAAAGAAAACCCATGGACCAACCCATAACCCATGACCCATGACCCACCCATAGGCAAAGAGGAGCGTCCCACGGATCCCTAGGATTACACTAGACGGATCCCTTGTGGGAGGGACCCGTGGGATCCGGGGAACAGTGGCAAGTTTTGCCTATAAATAGAGAGCCATTTCTTCATTCTAACTCACCCCTCTTCTTACTAATTCTATCATATACTCTCATTCTCTTCTAACAAAAGATCACTTGATCTAGAGAGTACTTCTTTCTTTCTTTCTTTAGTGATTCTCATATAGGTCCTTCTCTAACGCGAGATCACAAGCATTCTACAAGTCATCCAAGCAAGGGGTCCTTGATTGATTTGTTCCTCCGCAAGATTTCTGTAGCGAAGATCTTGTATTTGATATTTCACATATTTGTTGTGTAATAGTCGTGTTGGTTTGGTCCACCGTGTTACGGACTCGGTATTTAGCTTTGTACCGGAAAAAGGTGTAAGCAACGTTGTGAAGGCTTCTCCGCCAAGTTGAAGGAGTTTGTTGACATAGTGCTTGAACTCTCGAGTATGTGACTCGGGGAGTGGAGTAGGGCAAGGAAGGTGTCCTTGTATCCGAACCACTATAAATCGGTTGTGTCATTTATATCCCTTGCTTTACTTTATTTACTTGCTTTATCATTAGATCTATACTTTCTCTACATCCATATGATTTCACATAATATCGAATCTAAAGTTTTTGAAACTAACTTAAAATTGGCAAAACTATTCAACCCCCCCTTCTAGTTTTCCACAAACGGCACGTGGAAGCCATCAAGATTAACCCAACGGAAATATGCTTCAACATTTGGCGCCATCCGTGGGACCCGTTATTCAATCTACCAATAGCTAAGAATGACGGGTCACATTCTCAGTCCAATTCCTCAAACCATCTATCCAGTATAGATTTCCGGTATGGGCTCCCGGTATAGACAGTCGGTATAAACGTCCGATATGGATGTGGAGTATAGACGGATGGTACTGACTGAATAAGGTCCGTTCAGTATGGTTTCTTTCAGTCAAGTCGTTCGAACATACTGTGTCATTCGGATGTGATGTGTCATTTAGAGCTACTGCCTCGTTCGGTTATACTTGCTCGTGACGGGGTTTCATCCATGGGACACAAACGAAATGTGTTAACCTGGGGCATGGGGCAAAACGTACCTTGTGTATTTTCATATTGAAAACGTAAAGATGCAAAGGGAGAAGCGGGTTTAACGCTATTTTGTACTCCGATGGCACGGGTGCGTACAATCTGTTGCGGTCTTGTCTCTTCGTTCGTTCCAATCACATATTTGTAAGTCCCTAATTTGCTCGCTTTCTCGTTATACATTCTTAGATAAATGTTTCGTAACACCTGGACATGATCTCATCATTGGTCTAAATGCATATTAGCGCATCATTTTAACGTTGCAAAGATCAATAACAACACTGTAACACTCACGTATGATTTCAGTTATACTCAGTAGTATTCTGAAAATTAATACAAATATGCAGTTGGTGGTAAGATTGCATGTTTTAGTGAGTAGCCTATAGCTTGGCTGTTTGGATGTAGTAATTGACCACTGGCTTGATTACTGCAAAAGATATGAAAGGTTGAATGTTGTAGGTAACAATGTAACATTTACCTTCACGTTGACTATATGCTTACTGAAAAGATATGCTAGGTAACCTATACGTGTGCAAAGGTAAAAGTGCAAAAGTATTGAAAAGATATGACAAGTGTGCAAAAGATATGCTAGCTGACAAAAGATTAAGAGGGACATGCTACCTCTAGCATTTGCTTTTTACTTTTGCTTTTCACTATTGAAAGGGACGAGACAAAGTGCAAAAGTAAAACACTTAACATTCGTTTAAAATATTTAGATTATGAAAAAGAACATGCAATACTTACCGCACAAATAGTATGGTTGGCATATATTTTTACATCGTATCGTTATCGGATGAATTACAGTCTCACGGTGATGCCTATATCCCACAATATTATTTCTAAGCACGATTATACATAGATGATTTGTTTGCTTATGTGCTTATGTGCTTGTTGTGAAACTTGAAAATAACCATGAAAATATAAATCTATAAAATTCATACCCAAGAAGTTAAGCAAAAATTAAGTTGTATACTTAGCGGAAGCATGGTGGAAACTGACGATAGGTAAGCAAAACACTTTGTTTTATAACTTTAGCTCTATGTACGATTTACAACCTTTCTGAAATAGATTGTTGACTTGATGGTAAAATATTGAATTCTTTAACTCAAACAGAATTCATTTAGTCGTCTCATCCTACCAATTCATAATAGGGGTGGTTAATGTTGTCTTTTGAAAATAAGTGTAGTATTTTGGTCCATGTACGTATGAAGGTCGTTCCATGTACATAAATTTAATTAACACCCATGGTACTAGAAAAATAATATATTTTGTGCTCATTACCCGCTGCGCATACTGTACAAACGAAGAATGAAATGACTGCACTAATATGAACATATATCCTTGTTTGTTACAAACTACTCTTATCGCATATGGTACCCATTGCTAAATATGTGTTACAGGTCACAATGCATAAGACAACGCTCAATGTACTAAATTATGTTATATGAGGATATGAACAAGTGTTATCCCACAAATTATAAGTCCATATGCTACAGCATGCCGATAAGAGGAAAAATCGTAAGTTTAATATGACTTTCTCAATAAGGCTTTTACAAGTTCTAAATTTGTCAAATCATAATTGTGTGTTTTGTAAAAGAAAATGGAATGTCTAAATACAATTGCACGCAAATATACCTTCTTTCCCATGTTTTGTGGACAAAATAATTTGACTTGTGCACACCAAGCGATTCTAAAAGTTAGTGTACTTTGAAATTTTGCAAGATTCTTAAGAGAGATTTGTTGCCTAACTTTAACATACTTATTTGAAAGAAATATATATTTATTCAAAAGTTTTACGCTAAAATACTCCAATCTATAAGACCTACATCATCTTTAAATATATATATATATATATATATATATATGTATATATATATATATATATATATATATATAAAATAATAATGTATATATAACCTTTATATAGTGTCACTATTTTACCTACATGAATGACTGGTCAAAAAAAAATAGGAATTAGATTATTAGAATATGCGCAATACTTTGGTGTTACTTTACATATGCGGAGAATATACATCTTTGGTGACGCATATAAGTCAACAAAATTATTGTTCGTATTTATAACATGAGTTTTATCTTCTTAACACCATATTACTTCATTGATAAATTATTTAATTTGAAACTTACGAAATCACTTAACATAGTTATTTTAGCAAGTAGCTTTAAATATTGCTCTTCTCTATATCAACACAACACATCGATAGTCAATTTTCTAAGCGCAGCTAAATGGATCATAATAAAATAAAAAGTTAATTTTGGTCATGAGAGTTAAGCTTTTCCACCCAAAAGTAAATTAAAGTGAGCAACCAAACTAAACATGCATTTGGATTTGTATACCTAATTTTCCGCGTATTAATCTATATATCTAAAGTTTAGGTCAACTCGTTCAACACTTAGAAACATTTATAAATTACAAATTTATATGACTACCATCGGACTAGTTCTAATTTTTAAAGTGACCCTTTAAATTGGATGTTACAACAATCCACTCATGAAAATTAAATCAAATATGATCTTATTTGGTCAAGTTTAACACCTTTTATTTTTGAATGGACCCAGTCAACGAGTCACTAATTTTCTTTTACCCCAATCCTACGGTCACTAGATTTCTCAATCTTCGGGCACCTTTGAAAATAGCATTAAATTGCCAGTTATTTTCTGCTTATGACATTCGGACCATTAATTGTCCGGCTAATAAACCTCCGACTGTTGTTGGTACAAATGACAACTTCTATTGCCCTTATATTAGGCTTCAAGTGTTAACATTCTTAACCGCTTTTTACCGGAAAACAAGTTGCTCAACATAATCTTATATTCTAGATCAAATATGTTTTTTGGTACGGCCCAATCTTATGAAACTGAAAGGATTATATCAATGCTTTTATTACGTGATAAACGGACATATACACCTAAAAGTTTTGCTAAAAACATTGCTTTTCGTCTCTGAGAGTTTTTATCTTTCAGTCACCACAAATCACGCGAGTGTCTTAAAAAATGAAAGGAAAATTAAAAGATCTTATCTGGATATTTAAGTAATATTATGGTACAAACTTAAAATATTAAGACAACAATGTTGGATCAATGTCTTAAAGTATTGTGACATAATAGCCAAATCCGTAGAATCACCGCATGTTTGATAGTCAACATCCATGGGTAAGCATTATTGTTATTTGTCAATAATGTTTACTTGAGTTCAAAGGTACTAATGAGATATAGCACAGCTGAACTGGGGGGAGTATAGTGGTATGACACCTTCCGTTGGTTGCGTTACAGTTCCGTTGTGACCCATTTTATATTAATACATGTGAAATATTGTATTTGTCATATTTAACGGGAGAAAGCAAGAGCTTTCATGTTTTATTTGGCAGAATTAGCAAGCATGAGATAATGACTTTGTGGGAATCAAAGTGTGATCGAAGAGAGCAATAAACACCAGGTTTGGTACTTAACATCCATAGGTAACGATGTTACTCATTGCTGATCATATTATCTGATATTTTGTTTTATTTAAGTTCAACAATACTAGTAAACTATAGCATCGTTGAACTGGGGGAGTATAATGGTATGATACCCCCATCGGTTGTGTTACGGTCCGGTTGTGACGTAATTTTTATATGGATACATGTGAAACATTATATTTTTCACAATCTAACGGGAAAAAGCAAAAAGAGCTTTCATGTTTTACTTTGCAGGGACATTTAAGGGGAAAAAGGAAGAGCCTAGGTGCCAAAACACCAGAAGGCTAAAAATCTGAACATAAGTTTATTGTGACTCCCCCGGTTGGCTCGCGACCTCCGGGGAAATGTAGTCAATGTTCAAAGATGGTTCATACCCAAAAAGGGTTGCCATAATTAAGTTGGCCGAACGGTTCATACCCAAAAAGGGTTGCCATAACTAAGCTCTCCGAATGGTTCATATCCAAAAAGGGTTTCCATAACTAAACTGGCTTAACGGTTCATACCCAAAAAAGGTTGCCATAACTAAGCTGGCCGAACAGTTCATACCCAAAAAGGGTTGCCATAACTATGCTCTCTGAATGGTTCATACCCAAAAAGGGTTGCCATAACTAAGCTGGCCGAACGGTTCATACCCAAAAAGGGTTGCCATAACTAAGCTCTTCGAATGGTTCATATCCAAAAAGGGTTGCCATAACTAAACTGGCCGAACGGTTCATACCCAAAAAGGGTTGCCATAACTAAGCTCGCCGAATGGTTCATACCCAAAAAGGGTTGCCATAACTAAACAAGAAATGGTTCATACCCTAAACGTGGTTTCAATATAAAGATTAAGGCACAATTGGCCGATAAGCGCAAGACGCCTCAAAACGGTTCATACCACTACGGTGGTTGCCGAAAATTTTGGTCCATATTCCCTAAGCATGATCCACTTAGGAGGAAGTTTACTAAACTATCCCAAATAGGAAGATGATGAACGATGACTCGGTAGACAAACTAAAAGCGGCATGTGTGTCGATGTCTACTCCGGAAAACCTTGGTGCTAAAACACCGAAAAGGAAAAATGTTCGAGTGCAAAAACGCTCAGGAAGATTTGGGTGTGAAAACACCGGGAAGGCAAAATTTTCGAGTGCAAAAACACCCCGAAAGACCTAGGTGCTTAAATACCAAAGGATTTTGCTCCAAGTTACTTAGGAAACAAAGGGATGATGGAAAGGACATGTATGGCTTTCGTTTCCAGCCTTAGCAATGCACCTTAATAGTGATCCACGACCATTCAGAAACAATCATGAATAATGTATATATAAAGACAAGACAAAATTTAAGTATAGCATCATTGACTATGTCAACAATACTATACTGGGGGCATGTTGACTAATGTGGCCAGATGGCCCAAGCCGAACCACACTTGCCGAAAGGCGTAAAGACATTCTTTAAGTATTGCACAATCGGTCTTCAACCAATAGTACAATACTGGGGGGACATGTTGGCGTATGTGGCCGGATGGCCCACGCCGAACGACACTTGCCGAAAGGCGTAAAGACATTCTTTAAATATTGCATAATGGGTCTTCAACCAATAGTACAATACTGGGGGGACATGTTCACGTATATGGCCGGATGACCCATGCCGAACGAATAACTATTGCAACTGCCAAACGGCCTATGCCGAATTACCCTAGCCGAATAAATGTTTCCCGCCTAGTTGTTTCCCGCTTAAACTATTTCCCGCCTAAACTCTTTTCCCGCCAAAATGCTTGCCTCCTAAATATGTCGCTATCAGGTATATGGACAAGGAGTTAACCTATAAAAGGGATGCACTTACCACTCTCAAGGCAGGTATTCTCCTCTCACAAAGATACACGTTTACTTACCTACCTCTAACCCCTCTCTACTTTCTCTCTCCATATATATCTCATTTTATCATCTCACATCTACACACATTACAGATTATTCACACCACATTATATTCATACATATATACTTACGCTAAAATCCTCTACCTAGGAGGTTCTGACTTGACCGTCGGAGGGTGGTTCCCGGGGCTTCGGCCTCGGGTCCCCTTCTAACGGGTTCTTTCATGTTTGTAGTATACTTTCAAGCTCGGGATAAAGATGAACGGCACGTGGAAGCCATCAAGATTAACCTGACGGAAATATGCTTTAGCAGTATTGTAATATATGTTTAAGTTGAAGATGACTGTCTAAGCCCTTCGGTGCTTGAATCTGTATATTTCTTAAACATGTGTAACGATATTGATCATATGAGCTTACAAGTGTGTAATTGCTTTGTTGTAGTGAAGTTTAGTCACGTTGTGAACTGAACCACCGCTACGTTGCTTCAACTCTTTTGGACTGAACGAGGCGTGCCAAGTGTCAAATTCATATCTTTATTAAAATTGTTACTCGGTTTTGGTTCCTTGCTACGATCAGCTTCTTTTTTTATTTTATTATTTTTTATTTAGAAAAAACGGATAAGTTTTAATATATGAATGAACTTAGGGTATGTTTGACAAAATTAATGTTGTTGTTGTTGGTATTAGTGTTGTTGGTATTAGTGATTTTGCTGAAAGAGATTAAAATAATAGCTTTTTTTGTAGCGGTGTGACAAACTAGCTGTATTTATATATTAAAGTGTAAAATGAAATAATTTGTGAAAAATAATCTCCACAATCTTTTTTGTAGCAGTTTTAGTAACTTATATTTTTGAAACTTGTTTTTCTAAAAAAATCCACAACCTTTGTCACCTACACAAAGATTATTCTTTTACCAAAGCTTATTTTTCAACAAAATAAAAGTCTTTATAATCTTCCATAATCTCGCGTGCCAAACATAGCCGTACACGATATGTTTTTGAGACCGTATAATAATTTTATATGATAAGACATTTTAAACTTTAGTGTGCAAAAGAAATGGATGATTTACAAGAATCTAAAACCACAAACCCAATATAAATAATAGACAAAACAGAACAGATGAATCAAAGAACATACTTCATTACACATGATACAGCAATCAGGCCATATTTCACTGATAAGGACACCACAAAACTAACAGCATTGTTGCCTCTAAATTCTATTTACACTACAATGACATATATCCAATATTTTTTTTCTTGCAACTTTCTATTTTTCCAGGTTTAAAATTGAGCAAAAGCTAAAAATTATTTACATAAAATTCATCCCATAATTCTTTTTAAAGGATGAACAAAAACAGTAAAAAAGGGACAGCCAAAACTTTGACTTTTATGATAAATACCATCTAATCCTACGTTCCTAATCCAGCACTAAAATATACAACAGACTTGCAAGATGTCAAACCAAAAGGATCGGTCACAAAGATCAACCCGTACTAGCTTGACCCGTTGTCATCCGTGACATCAAAATTCCAAGAGTCAACTCCAAATACTTCTTCAATCATGCTACCAGTAGGCAAAAAGTCAGCCTTACTTTTAGGGAATGAAAAATAACCAACATCCGAAGGATCAAACATAAAGTCATGATTGGCCCATGATTTACTGAAATCGACTTTAACATCACTTGTTTCTGGTTCTTGAAATTCAAAAGACGTGCACGAGTCCTCTTGAAGATCATAAGATTTATTGTTGAAGATCGAATCTTTAATACTCAAACTGTACTTTTCAATCTCATTCCGACACAATTCCTCCTCTTCCTCATCTGTGTCGCTGTCGCATCCCTGCCACTCATCATCGTCACTGTCAGCATTAGCTGGATCATATCTGTTTTGTTCCGCTCTTCTTTGCAGTACAAAAATGTTAAAATAATAGCTAACAATTTCTTGGTTTGTTCGTATAGGAAACGTTTCTTCAAGATGATCCCAGAAGTTTTTCCCTGAAGATACGGGATTTGAGTACACAACATCATGAAACAACTGTTCATCTTCTTCTGTCCATTTGCAGGAAACAACCTCCCCCATGTTATCAAATCCAAGGGCTAAGAATCGTTCACGGCCAATATTTCCCTTGAGAGTATCTCTTGCTTCCGTTATATGTTGTCTAACGCATCTAAGAGAACCTTGATCTTTACAAAGACAATCAGTTCTTCCTCTTCCAACCGCGTCATCACTGCACAGACTTGATTGTGATTCAGGCGTCGGAATGATGGTTGACCCCAAAAACTTGTTTTCATTGCATGATGAATCATATCCGCCACACCAATCTGGGATATTGGCTTGGTAATCAGGTCCAATAGGGATTCCTTTTAGAGGAGGAAGTCGTAAGAGACAAGAATATGCATCTTCCGGCTGGATCAATGTTCTTGGTTTGTTTGTGACTATGCCACTTTCAAATTGACAGTGATTTTCGGAAGTTTCTTTAGAGACGTGGGGCTCAGCTATGCCTACCATATCATAGCAAGCGTCAATGCCGAACAGAAGAAACAAAAAGGTAACGCAGGCAGCAATTTAGACCCATATACTTATAAATAAGCCAACTCGGGTTATAGTTGATCTCTAACAGGTCAAACTACGATCAAAAACATTAGCTAAAGACACATATGCATATCACCTCCTAATGGAATTTATTGCAGCACACTGACAGCTGATAAAAATGTTGAATTTTTTTTAATTGTTTCTAGTCTAGCAGGTCGGCCCGAACTGACCCATTTCAACCATAAGCAAAAATACTTGTTTTGACTCATTACACAACCCACCCATATTGCCACCTCCTGAAAACATCCAGTACATTCTCACTAGAATTAAAACAAATACTTAGTAACAGTTAACAATTATGAAAGAATATTTTTGAATCAGACAAATTCCCAAGATAGATTATTATACTATATCATGATTCATGATAAATGTAAAAAACTGATGTGAATTCATGATAAAATGTGTAAAGAAAAACTACAAGTGCAGAAAGTTATTCAATGTTATCCAATTCCACGTTTATCTCAACGACAAATTTTGCTAAACTTAACTGATTATCTAATCTTATTATAAAATTTCATAATATGCTCTCTAAACATCACCGTTAACTATTATGACACTATATACAAACTTATAAATTTATACAAATGTACAAAGACCCTTTATAAAATAAGCAAATACTATGACGCTCTCCCTCACCCACCTGAATTGCAAGAAGGTTTTGGCGGCAAATCAGTAGAAGGAAATTCCAAAGATGGAACTAACTGGCAACTGTTTTCCAATTTCAAGTGTTTAGGTGAAACATTGTACTCCTCTTCGGCCAATTGACGTTTCTGTACCATGGTTAACTGCACACCATAGTTAAAACATGACAAACTTTAGAGCCATGTAAAAAGGTACATCAAAATGTGTTTGCCTATTGCAAAATAAAGATGCAAGTGAAGGGGATTAGTATTCTTATGAATTTTTTGATAATAATCATATATAAACATAAATTCTAGCTAAATAGGTCACTTTGCGTTCGACCCTAGTAATATATACTGTACATTGTCACATAAAAATTTATCTGTTCAGAGATACCCTAAGCCAAATGCTCTTTGGTACAATGTAAAAGTTTGGAATGAAAATATTTACATCCCATGAACATACTTGACTTTATAAAAACAAAGATTCTTTTTAGTTAAATTTGGAAAATAAAAGATTCCCACATATAAGTATAAAACACTTGTATAGACATTAATGCAAATAATGGAGCATTCCTTTTTTTAAGGACTAAGTTGTAATTACAAATAAGACTTTAAATAAGCACGTGCCAAAAAAACTACAAAAAAAGGTTACCAATTAAACCAAAATAAATAAAAAACAATACAAGAAAAAAAAAAACCACGTATGAAAATTAAAAGTAAATAACCCTAATTTTTAAATAAACACAAGTTACAATTTTACCCTTGATAAAATCCCCAATTGAATAACCAAACCCTAACCCTAACCCTAGATCCCCAAATTTAAAAAAAAATATAAAATTGACCTAATTGTTAATTCAAATCGCTAAGAATCTAATTCAATTACAATACCAATCAACGAACCCATCAATTAAACAAATATAATTACAAACCCTAAATATCAAATTTGGGGAAAACAAAATTAACGCCTTAAATCGATTGAATAAATCATAGATCTAACAGATCTAATAATGAATCGATGAAAAAACGAAACCCTAACCTAGAAATCGATTAACGTAACGGCAAGCGTTGAAAAGGGTGTCAATCGATAGATCGGGATGTGAATTGTAAGGATCGGTGATTATAAAGGAATGATTTTGTTGAATTGAGGTTCGATTTGGGGGGATTCGGAATTAGGGTTTGTGTAAATAGGTGATTGAAAAAGATGATAAATTGGGCGAAAAAGATGGGAAAGCGGCGGTCAGCGTTTTTTCTTTTCTTTCTAGCACATGCTTAAAATAAATCAAAAGTTATTATAGAAACTTTTTTTGGTTTGTTTTTGTTTTTTAAATAAAATATATATCAACTTGTTTCAAAGAAATTACTTTTTTTATTTTTTATTTTTTTTTATTATATGTAGCAACTTAGCGTTAGGAGATTACTTTCTAACTTTTTTTAAAAAGTGTAATCACATATATACTGATTTAAGATCATTTGAGGACAAAGATCAATCTACATTCTCAATTTTTATTTGATCTAATGGATGATATTAATCCCAACAATTTAAAAAACTCACTTTCATCATTTTTTTTCAAATATTAATATTTTTCAAACCGTTAATCGTTAAGCGAAAAAAAATATATCATGGCGACGAGCATTTAATTATCTTTCTATAGATAGGCACTTTGATATACTTTCGACAAATTTTTTTCCGTATTTTTCACGTTTTTTTTTTAAGTTTTTTCCTTTTTTTACGTTACTGGAATTTGCATTAAAAAACCATATATGAGAAAACACTAATTTGAATAGCACATGTGATATTAGTGTTAAATCATATATGATGTATAATATAACATGTGATATTAGTGTAATATCATACGTAGTACATGTGATATTGGTGTAATATCACATATGATATTACATATCATATATGATTTAACACCAATATCACATGTGATATTCAACTTAGTGTTTTATCATATATGATTTTTTTCATGCAAATTTCAGTAACGTAAAAAAAACGAAAAAAATACGAAAAACGTGAAAAAAACGATTTTTTTTCTTTTTTCGAAAGTATATCAAAGTGCCCGTCTATAGAAAGATAATTTAATGCTCGTCGCGACGGTGTAAATATTTTCGCTTAAAGATTAACGGTTTAAGAGATATTTAAATTATCAAAAATAGTTGAAATAATAAAATGTTTTTAATCTCAGTCATTGATTTCTTTTTTAATGGATGGTGGAGATGAGTCCCTTGGTATGTGAGAAAATTTTGGTATGTAAAATAGAGAAAAGTTCAATATAGAACTCATATTTGTCATAAAACCAATCAACCAATCATAGCCACTTATTTCTATTATTAAAATATATTCACCATTATTTTAAAAATTAAATATCTCACAAACCGTTAATCGTTACTTCAAAAAAATCATACCATCTCGACGATAATTAAATTATCTTTCTATAGATATGCATTGTTATATACTTTCGACGAACTTTTTTTTTTTTTAATTTCGTCCAGAAAAATCACATGTGATTTTTAAAAATCACATGTGATTTGTTAAAATCATAAACGATTTGATTTTTACGAATCACATGTGATTTTTAAAAATCACATGTGATTTTTACAAATCACATGTGATTTTTCTGGGCGAAATTTAAAAAAAAGACACTTCGTCGAAAGTATATAACAATGCATATCTATAGAAAGATAATTTAATTCTCGTCATGATGGTGTATTTTTTGTAGCTTGAAGATTTACCGTTTGCAAGATATGTTGTTTTAAAAAAAAAGATGGAAAATGATTTAGATAAAAAATGAATGGCTATGATTGGTCCATTGGTTCTATGACAAATATGAGTTCTACATGGATCTCAACTCATGTAAAATAACTCTCCTCATATACTTAATGAAACTTGTATACTTGCATACTAGTTATAATACTTGTGCACGCACAGAAAAAAATTATTTTGTATCAATGATAAATATTACTACCTCCGTCCCAAAATAATTGTCCTCTTTGACTTTTTTAAGTCTTTTTAATTCAACTTTTACCATAAATATTTTTATTTATATAATATAATACTTGATGAAAAATATATGAATAGATTAGGTTTTAAATGTATTTTCATTTGATATAACTTTTATCAAGTATTATATAACACAAATAAAAATATTAATGGTCAAAATTGAACAAGAAAGACTAAAAAAAGTCAAAAAGAACAATTATTATGGGACGGAGGGAGTATGTCTTTAAAGGTAATTACATATAATTATATATTTATATACGAGTTTTTCATTATTCATTATATCCATTAGAATTTTGTATAATCAAATTTTGTTAGATAACTCAAGATTCAACTATATTCAGCTGATATAGATGTTGATGTTCAAATTTAAATTTTACTATTGATATTATGATGTACACAAGATGCGAGTTTAGTTGCACATAAAAAACGTTGATGAAGTTAAAATATACTCATTAAAGTTTTTTAAAAATGTTTTTCTACATATCCTTATATAAATAAATAAAAGTTACATTATTAGTTGTTATAAGTAAAATCAAGTTTTTTTTTCATATTACAGTAGCTAGTACTTGCAATTTGATAATTATATTCTCGTTTTCAATAATTTAGCCGTATTTAATATTCAAATTCATGTTCACATTTGTCATACTTTTAATATGAAATAAATGAGTCTTTAGTAAATATATATAGTAAAAAAATGACATTTATAATCTTATGTATATTTATATGTTGGAGTTTTAAAACAACATATATATTGTATTTTTAAGTTATAAAGTATAGGGGGTGTAAAATATAAGGGAGTATTTGTTTAACTTCCAAAGTTATTAAAAAAACATGAAAAATTATAATATTACACTTAACTCTATACAATTTTAAAAAATTTAACCACTAAAGTTTTATTAATTACCCCTTTTTTTAACGTTTTTGTTTTCACAAATTTGACACCTATATTTTTATGTATTTTTCTTCTCAACCAAATTTCTACACCAAATAAAGTAAAGGTCGACCAAAATCAATTTAATTTTGACTTTTATTAACCAATCACGTCGCCCGATCGCTTACGTGGCAAAATCAACCTCTCCTATTGGTCCAATTTTTTATGAGTCTTTAGTAAATATATATAGTAAAAAAAATGACATTTATAATCTTATGTATATTTATATGTTGGAGTTTTAAAACAACATATATATTGTATTTTTAAGTTATAAAGTATAGGGGTTGTAAAATATAAGGTAGTCTTTGTTTAATTTCCAAAATTATTAAAAAACATGGAAACTTATAATATTACACTTAACTGTATATAATTTTTAAAAATTTAACCACTAAAGTTTTATTAATTACCCCCTCTTTTTTAAAGTTTTTGTTTTCACAAATTTGACACCTATATTTTTATGTGTTTTTCTTCTCAACCAAATTTCTACACCAAATAAAGTAAAGGTTGACCAAAATCAATTTAATTTTGACTTTTATTAACCAATCACGTCGCCCGATTTCGCTTACGTGGCAAAATCAACCTCTCCTATTGATCCATTTTTTTTTCAATGAAAAGAGTTTTGCAAAAACACTTCGAAATGATGTAATTCTTTTATTATATAGAAGATTTTTTTTTAAATCTAAGTTTTTAATGCATGATATATAATAGTATTTAAAAATGTTTTGAAAAAAATATGCAAATATGCAAGTTTTTAAAATATCGATATCTATAATATAAGTATATAACTATACTATATAATCCAAAAAAATAGATTAAATAAGAAGACAAATATCCATAAAAAAAATGTAAAAAAAAAAAAAAAAAAAAAAAACCCTTCTCAAATAATTCTAAACAAATTTCTCCAATATAGAGGATGTTGATGCATAAAAAAATTGTGAAGGAATGTTTTTTTAATTTTGCGTTTTTATTCTTTTTTAATGCACATAAAAATTAGAGTAAATTGCAAAAATCATCTCTGTGGTTTGTCCAGATTGCAAAAAACGTCCCCGTGGTTGGCTAATTGCAGGCGGCGTCCTTGTGACGAAACTTTGTTATCCTTTTGGTCCCTGATTTTAACTAGCGTTAAATGAATTCCGTTAGAAGTTACACATTTAGCCCTTTTGGCCAATAATCGTTGCAGCGTCAATCCTTTAAACCACAGGGACGATATATGCAATTACAACGTTAGTCCTCAATACAAAAACAATTGCACCTTTAGTCCTTAATACATAATTTCAGTTAAAAAAAAAGTCAAAAAAGAATAAAAAATAATAATAATAATTGATTTTTTTTTATCAATATTTTCGAAATAAATTTTGTTTCAAAAAAAAAAATTCGAAATATTTTTTTTTTCCAAATTTTGTATTTTCTAAATTATTTTTCCGAATTTCTAAAAAATTATTTTTGGAAAAAGAATTTTGAAAAAAAAAATCTGGAAAAAATATCGGACAAAAAAATGCATTTTTTTAATGCAAAAACCAAAATTTACAAAATTTTAATGCTCGAACGCTTTTTTCACAATTTTTTTAATCAAAACTATAAACTTTTAGAAAACTTTCTTCATAACTTTTTTTATCCACCAACGTCTACTAGTTCGTGAAACTTTGTGGGACTTTTTTTTAGCAAAGTTTATTTTTTTTAATCAATTATATATTTCTCACTCGAACTCACTTACAAGCTTAAATTTACACACGCTTAACAAACATCTTAAAAATTCCGAACAAACAAATTGAAAATTTAAAAACTCAGACTAACCATCTATTAGATATTTTTGTAAGTTGTTACATAATTCTAGCATGAGCAATGTTATTCATAATTTCATACATCATCTTCTTAATTATACTCATACTTCACCTAAACTATGACATGTGTAATCCACTTTTTATCTTTCATAATCTTTTTCATTAATTTCGATACTTGATATTAGGGGTGCTCATCGGTTGAAAACCGGACCGGACCGACGAAAACCGGACCGGACCGAGACCGAATCCGGCAAAAACTCCGGACCGAGACCGAGACCGAATGAGGTCGGTCCGGTCCGTCCGGTCTTCCGGTCGGTCGTCCGGTCCACAAGGCTAAATTTCGGGTTTGTCGGTTTTCCGGACCGGACCGACCGAGACCGAATCCGGCAAAACCCTAGACCGAGACCGGATCACCGCCGGTTCATCGGTCCAGTCGGTTTTGGTTCGGTCCGGTCGGTTTTGTCGGTCGGTCCGGTCCATCCGGTCCGTTTGAGCACCCTTACTTGATATGATCTTAAAAAGTGTTTAGTTTAACAGTTTAAGGGTTTTGAGAGAAAGGGTTGGGTATGACTTTTAAAAGTTAAGTTTTTTTTTTTTTTTTTTTTTTTAATGTTATTGACCTTTTCAAAACTCTCATTTGTGAGTTTTTCAAATTCCACCAAGGTACTTGGATTACACAAAATATATAAGGTTGTCTTCATTTTCTCTTATATCTTAGTATATTTCGTTTTCCAAATAATTGTTTAAAGTTTAATTTTGTTATAAAATATATATTTTGTATCTGCTAAACTTAAACCAAATTCAAATCTTAAATCAAATCTAATTCCAATTCCAACACTACCTATGAACCAAACGCACCCTTAGCGTTAGGGGGATAGAATCTAGGTCCTAAGAAATAATTTAGGGTGCGTTTGGTATGTGTATTGGTTTGGATTAAGATTTGGATTTGGTATGAAATTTGGATTTGGTATTGGTTTGATAAAAAAGTATGAGAGATACACTAATATTATTTAATAACATTAATAATTTTATAGTAAAGTCCAAAATACATCTTCGTGGTTTGTCTGTAGTCTCGTTTTACATCCATGTGATTATTTTTTTGCACACAAACATTCCTCCATTAGCATCATACATCCCTCCGTTAGTAAAATCAGTCAATGAGGACTAACGGTGCAAATTATTTCTACATTATCTCCTAACGCAAGAGAAATTATTTGGATCGTTAGTCCTCAAGACTAACGGCGCAAAAAAAAACTTGGAAATAAATTCAAAAGGGGGCACAGTAGGCTCGAACTCGGGCCTGGTTACCCAAAAACCAACGCCCCAACCACTAGACTACGCGTCCAGTGGTGTAATTATACCAAAACGAAATTTATATAATCGTTTTTATACGTTTTCGTCCGTTTTTGTACGTTTGTATCCGTTTTCGTCCGTTTTTATAGTTTTTATACGTTTTCGTCTATTTTCATATGTTTTCTTACATTTTCATCCGTTTTGTCCGTTTTTATATGTCTTTTTTACGGTTTTTTACGTTTTTTTTGTTTTGTACGTTTTCATACGTCTTTATACGTTTTTGTATGTTTTCATACGTTTGTATACGTTTTTATTCGTTTTTATACGTTTTCATCTGTTTGTATACATTTTTATACGTTTTGTAGTATTTATACGTCTTTTTTACGTTTTGATATGTTTTTATACGTTCATTTACGTTTTCATACAGTTTTATCCGTTTTCATACGTTTTTATCCGTTTTTCATACGTTTTTATATGTTTTTATACGTTTCTTCTATTTTTATATGTTTTTATACGTTTTCATCCTTTTTAATTATGTTTTTATCCATTTTGTACGTTCTTATACGCTTTTGTACGGTTTTGTGCATTTTATACGTTTTTTGTATGTTTTGTATGTATAAAAATTGACGAATACGTACAAAAACGTACAAAGATGGATAAGAACATATAAAAACATACAAAGACGAATAAAATGTACAAAACCGTACAAATATAAGAACGTACAAAAAAAGATAAAAATGTAAGAAAAACGGATGAAAACATATAAATACGGATAAAAATGTATAAAAACGGACGAAACTTATAAAAACATACAAAAACGTATAAAAACATATGTAAACGTATAAAAACGTAAAACATATATAAAAATATACAAAAACGTATAAAACAGGAAAAAAAACGTGTAAAAATGAAGAAAACATATGAGAACGTATAAAAACATATGAAAACTTACGAAAATGTATGAAAACTTACAAAACCGCAAAAAAACGTATAAAAACCTAAAAACGGATGAAAACATATAAAAACGGACGAAAACGTATAAAAACGAAAGAAAATGTAAGAAAACGCATAAAAACAGACAAAAACGGATATATACGTATAAAAACGAACGAAAACGTATAAAAATGGTTAAATAAATTTATTTTTGTATAATTACACCACTGGACGCGTAGTCCATTGGTTGGGGCGTTGGTTTTTGGGTGACTAGACCTGAGTTCGAGTCTATTGTGCCCCCCTTTTAACTAATTTCCAAAAAAAGAAAAATGCACCATTAGTCCTGAGGACTAACAATGCAAATAATTTCTCTTGCTTTAGGAGATAACGAAGAAATAATTTGCATTTTTAGTCCTCATTACCTGATTTTACTAACGGAGGGATGTATGGTGGCTACCTTTATTAATGGAGGGATGTTTGTGTACAAAAAAAACCACAGGGATGTAAAGCGGGACAATGAACAAACCACATGGATGTATTTTAGTCTTTACTCATACTTTTGTGAAATAATTTTGTAATAAAATATGTTAATACAAATAAACCGTAAAAATGTTTATTAATATTTCTCGATCTCTCTAAGTTTTGTCGATAATAACATAAAATTATATCAAATACAAATCTAAAAATTACATGTTACTATATCTATTTTTACTACTTACTTCCATTTTATCTAGTTAATTACTTGTTTGTAATAATAAAATATATATGTAAATGTGATGGACTATCCATTGACCCATAACCCATGACCCATGAACCTTGAGCCAAAACCATGACCCATGTTCATTACATCATTCATGACATCAAGTTGGGTAAAATCCATGACCCATGACCCAAAGTCCATAACCCATAACCCAAGTATGTATTGCATAATGAATGACATCATGTTGGGTACCTATGACCCATAGTCCATGACCCATAACCAGATTTGTAATTGTTGGGTTTTTGAGATACTGTTGCTCTTGGAAGAATCAATTGCTCATGGGTTTCATTGAAGAATGCTCTAAGTCATAATTGCTGCTGGTATGATTTGAACTGTTGCTGGTGTATTCAATCTACTGCTGGGTGTTGCTAAAGATGATCAGAGAAATACACTAAATGGTAACTACTGCTAGACCAAATGAAACTACTGCTAGTATAAAGTTTCTGCTGCTGAAGACTAAGTACTGCCAGAGTAAATGTATCTACTGCTGATGTATTTTAAACTGCTACTGGAGTATTAGTGTCGGTTTGTATTTATGGAATGACGTGTACCTATTATTTAGTATTAGATAAACATAGAAAAGATTCTATAGTGATATACATTGTATAGGAAGTCATTGTAACCGACTAGGACTCCTTAATCTATAAAAGGAGAACCTAGGTCATTGTTTAGAAAACAATTAGTTTAAGCGACTTCAAGGTTGTAAACCCTAATACTATTAAGAGTATTCGTATTATTCTAATAATATTGAAGCGTTTGGTTGTTAATCATTATGTTCTTCTTAATCATAAAGTGTTAAATTTCGCGTGATACTTTATGAATCGAACAGTTTCTTAACAGAAGCTATAAACAAGATTTATATTTACAAGTGTAAACTGGGATCAACAGTAACCCAAAATCCGGATTGGTTTACCCAGTATGCCGGATCCCTAGGTTTACACTGACTGGATCCCTTGAAAAGGGATCCGCCAGATCGGGTGAACAATGGTCAGTTAGACTATAAATAGTGAGTCATTTCTTCTTTATTTATCACCCATCCTAATATACTTCTTCTCTCATTATTATAGCTCTCTAACCTCTGGTTTAAGTATCATTCTTGTAGCTTTCTTTCTCTTGTGTTTCTCAATCTTCTTCTTACAAGACGAGATCATGTTTCTTGCATACGAGTCATCTATTCTTCAAGAGAAGAGTTTGCTCGACTTCTTCATCACCTCAAGACCACTGAGTATTTCTTATTGTTGATACATCTTCTTGTGTTCATAAAGTTAGTTGTGATCGGATTGGTTCTTTCATTAGTGTTAAGAACTCGGTATTTAGCATTGTACCGAAAAAAAGTGTAAGCGACGTTGTGAGGTTTCTCGACTGGTTAAAGGAGCTTGTTGACATAGTGCTTAAGAACTCTGGAGTTGGGTACTCGGGGAGTGAATTTCTTGATATTGTTCTAATTTGAGCAGTGTAGCCACCTGAAAAATTTTGCTATTTTAAATCTTCATATTTATGAACTAGACTGTTTATCAAAATTCATTTGAACTAAGTTGAGCATTTAGCATGTACATTTCATCTTTTCTTGCATAAAAATTTATGCATATCCGAGTAGTCTTATTTAACTATGCCTGATAATTACTGATAACTAAATCAGTCTCACAAGAAAACTTTCTTGTCTTACGAATCCGCACGCGTACCAGTTTAATAAAAGAAAACACGAAAAATAAAAACGAACTAATAAAAATCAAAAATTTCGTCATCGTGACAGTTTATTTAAAACGTGTCCAAAAATATAAGTAATATAATTTTTCTGTTTGAAGTTATACGTTTACGAGTTTAACAGCGGGACGCAAAATACGCTTAGTACTAAATAAAATACACAAACTAATAAATACTACCACATTTTACAAAACAATAACTAATTACAATTTACAAAACAAAATAAAAATAAATAAACCTCATCTTATCCCTGACAAGCCCACGCTCCCACCCCTTATCTCTCCTCCTTCTTTCTCTGTCTTCCCCAGAAAACGCACCCCACAAACCTGCTATCCCTTCCTCCATATTCGCCTCCCTCTTCTTACCCCTCTGCACACGCTCCTCACCCTCTCCATTAATAGAAAACCCTCCAAAATCTTTTCCCAACATCAGAAGTTAACTTTAATCCAAGATTGAATACCTCCTTGGCTTTTCCATGGAAGCAAATCGACAAAAACTAAGGACCCTTTGTCCTCCTTGGACCACGACTGATGACAAAACCAGAAGAACCACGTGAAGACCTGCAAGCTATTGGTAATATTACTCAAAGAAGGCTCATACCCCCTCCCCACCTTCGAATGATCAAGTCAAACCAGCCATCTTTATCCCTTTAAATACCTCACCGATTCACAGATTGATACCACAACTCACAACAAAATCAAAAACTAAAAAGAGCATTCAAAGTGCTTGTGGTTCCTGTGGATTCGATTTGGTGGAATTGCTTCTACTTATAGTTTTCTCTTCCGATCGACACACTATAAGGTTCCCATGTTTTCCTTAGCTTAGCTTTTATTGTGATTCTTTGTATTGTGATTCAGTCTTGATATTGAGTTAAAAAGGGAAAAACAACACTAGTCGTATTATATTTATGTAATGGGTTAATCTTTCTTTTTGTTATTAATCGATGTATGCACAAAATTCTGGAAATCATATTGCTGTTATCATTAGTAGTCTTGTATGATGAAGTCTTTTGAAACATTTGGCTGTGGAAGTGCTAGTATGGTTACTTGTTTGTGTACTTGGTCAAAACCCACGATGGGTAATTGTTGCTTCGCCTAACCCATCCTAGGAGCGACTAGCGAATTTAAGGGTGGCTCGGCTCAAGTAAAAACCCACGAGGGTAAAGAGTCGAGTGGCCAAGCCGGGTTGTACCCGACTGTGGCAAAACACCAATAACAATAATCTGATAATATGCTCATTTTGTATCCTTTGGATTTTCGCTTAAAGTTGTCATCAAAGGCATATTTGGAACATAAAAGATGGTATTAATAACTAAAATAGTTGATGGGTTAAAGATCCTTGATGAGTATACGTGTTGTGTTTGAGTTTTGTTGTCGGAATGGTAGTTTGCTTCCCTTTGTTGTTGTCATCACAAAAGTGCCCCTCGAAAGCTTACTCATCTCATTAACCGGGTAACATTGTATAGTCGTTAAGTCTAAGTATCGTGTTTTCAGTATGTTGTCAAACCATACACCCCGCTTCTTTCATAAACAAAACGCTACAAATCTTCCTACTTACTTATTGAAGGCGTGAAATAAGTACCTTGTTAGCAGGCCTTTGTTTGTCAAAACCTTTTCAAAACACAGCATCTAATGTCAAAAACATATACGTTCTGATTTTTTTCAATGGGATTGCGTTTGGTTTTGGCTGGGGTCTGGGCCACGAGGCCCATGTTATCCATGTTGGCTTGATAAAAATTTTGTTGGGCCACAACCCAACTAGCTTGAGTCCATCCAGCTTACGCCGAGCCCAAACCATTTCTCCCCCCCCCCCCCTCGTTTCCACTTACCGCGTCTACATCAAGCCCTCGGAAAAGACCAAACTCAATAAAAATATTAAGCTAAATTTTAAAAACTAAAACTTTGTAATCTTGAATATATAGACAACATATTCTTTTAAAAATAAACCATAACTTATATTTCGATATCGTTAAAGAATGATAACTATTTTTTTTAAACGACGACTTTATAAATTAAATTCACTATTCGCTATAAATAAAACGAAGTCTTCAAACAATAAATTGCACGAGTCTTTACGTAAACAAACTACTAGTTTCTTTGTAATAATAAGTTATTTTAAAAACTATATTTAAGATATATAAACGAGTTATACCCATTTTTCTAAAAGACTATTACAACTTATAAACGAAATATATTTATTTTAACCTTTATAATAAAAATTGTTACTATCTTATATATACTCATATTTTAAGTTTAAGCGTCTTTATAATTTAAAATACGCTTACTATTTGTTTGCATATTTTTCAGACATCATCTTCCGTTTACGATTTAACCCAAGACTCACTCGTTTTAATACTTTTGTGTATACCTAAGCACTTTCATGAGCCAAAGCTAGCCAATGTTCAATAATAAACGACACACAACCAATTACAACTTAAACTTTCGATATATATATTTTAGACGTCATCAAGTCGAATATAATAATTAAAGTATGGTTATATTAACTATAGGTCGCGTGACGGTACTCTGTGCATCTACTACTTGACTCTTTCACTACTCGGATACTACTTTGCTAAGGTGAGTTCATAGCCTCGCCTTTACTTATTTATTTTCAAACCCCGCGAGGGAGATGCATGCTATAAACTAGAACACAAGTCTTTTCTTGAAATGTATGCTTGCTTGATCATTATTATTATAGCCTAAGTTGCCTGCCATAAGTCCCTTACATCATGAACAATTAATCACTTGCGAGTGAACGCGAATATTGTGGATAGTAGTATGGGAATTAACGACCCCGACTCGGTTATCGGAAATAACCGGGGCGCACTATATTTGGTTAACTATGGAATTGGCAATTCCATCTGAGGGAAATATTATTACTTACACCAGTAATTAGGTGTATGCAGTTAGTTTGGTGTCATGAGCTTAGTGCATAATAATAATCTCTGTTTTCCATGGTAATTGTATTCGAAGCAATTATCATCTCTTACTTGTGTTCAACTATTTATTAAACCTATGAATATCACTCAACTTTTTGTTGACCTTTTAAGCATGTTCATCTCAGGTACTAATTAGGATATCATGAAGACGCGGAGTGGACGTCATAGGACGCTGGAAGTGGTGTTGTTTTTAAATAAAGTTATCATTTCGTAAACATTTGAACTATCTTTTGTGTAACTTCAAAACTTGTGGTATTTTCTCTTGTGTTCCAAAACATTGAGTTTTATGAAATGGTAACAATCTTTTATTAAAACGTCTCTTTAGAGTCGTTTTTTATGACTTATGTCTGTGATCCTCTAAGTAATACCCCAAATAGTCTTCCGCTGTCACATTGTGATTTTGGGGGTGTTACAAGCAGGAGGTTGTTTTTTTTTTAATAGAGAGAACAGAGAAGAAGGTGGTGAAGAGGAGGGTGATGAGAGAAAAGTAGGGGCTGAGTTATTGAAGCTGTGTAACCCTAATAATATAATACTATGTATATGGTTTTATAGCCCATTAAAAACCTTTTAAAATAGGCCTAACAAATAACAAATAACTTAGTGGGCTTAATAAAAAAGACTCGAACTTAATAAAAATCACACATATTATACTTAAAAATAATAAAAACATTAATAAAATTATTAAAGATATATAAAGTATACATATTTTATACCAAATACATATAATTTTAATTTTTTTATATAGAAAAGTTCAATCCGCCTAGGCGCTAGGCGGTGGTCGACCGCCCGACTAGCGCCTAGCATGTTTTGCAACCTTGGTATGAACCAAATCCGTGATTTTAAATTTGATTCACTATTAATTGATGTATACTATTAAATCAAATAAAAAATTATAAATGAATATCTCAAACGAACCATTTTTAATTTTCTTCTGAATATAAATTTTCTTAGTGGAACCGAATACACGTGGAAATTTTTTTCATTTTCCTTACATGTCAAGTACATCTCCCCCAATTTTGTCAGAAAAAAACCTCTCTCTCTCTCTAAAAACTCTCTTACCTCTCACTAAAACACATCCACCCAAATCCAATCTTTTCTCCGGCGGTCGGTTTCGACCGGCCGTCCGGATCCTTTCTTGTACTTTAATTTTCTCATAATAAAAGTCTTACTAACAGATCTGTCATATCTCGCCCTGCTTGTTATTGTCCCGCCACAACCTCGCTCAGTCTGCTTTCGATCTGTTGTGGTCCGCCATCGATAGCTTGTTGTAGCCTTGGGTTTTGCTTCTAGATCTGTTGGGTTTTGCTCTGGCTCCTTTTAGGATGCTTAGTTTTATCTTCTATGTATGTTTTCTGTACTTTGTGTACTTTTGTCAAGCTACATCTTCGTATGGTTGTGTCTTCCTAAAGCTCACTTTGGTGATTCCCCCCACCCTTGTATGGTGTTGCTGTGGTCTGTCACAACTATTAGGGTGTATGCTTTCTTTTGGCTTAACTTGTTGCCTCGTGTATTTTGTTTGGCTAGTCGGCTCCGATTGGCCCTTTATGTTCGATGTAACTTGTTGTGTTCAAATTACTTCTATTTGTGAGGAGTGAAATGAAATGTAATCTTTGTTCAAAAAAAAAGTACATCTCCCCTTCAATTCTCAAACAAAATACTATTTATTCTTATTCATTTCAAAATTTTCACTTTTAAGGTTATACTTTTACATAATTTTACTTCAACAAAATTTTTTATATAAAAATTAAAATTTGTCTCACGATATATATTATCAAATATTTATAAATTACATTTTGATCATTAAAACCCGTTTTAATCATGCCGCAACGTAAGGGTAATAAATACATTATTATCAATTTAAAATCAATATATATTTCCAACCCAAAATATAGATATTTGTTCATGCGTGCATCATCTGGCAAAAATTTATTTACTGTGTTAAATTAACTTTTTTTACATTCTTGAGTATAAAAAAACTTAGCAAAACAATTTCACCTAACTCATAATATGAATTTATTTTTTTATTTTCATACTTTTGTCTTTTAGGATGGCGTGAAATGAAATAGAATAAGGTAATGCTCGTCTATTTTATATGCTTAACGGCAAATATAATATGATGAGTGTGAAATATACAAATAAAATAGTTGAATTGCTAGATTGTCGACTTGCCTTAAATATGATATCTTTTATTTTTTTGGTGCAGAATATGATATCTTTTATGAATACACTACACTAATCAACAATTTAGAGATGGTACATACTTTAAACAATCACATTATATAAGCACTACGACATTGATGTCTAATTGTTTATAAGTTTGGTTCCAAAATGTTTCATTAAATATTGTAACGCTGTACTATTATTTATTTCGTTTTTCAATATTATGTTATGATAATCAATTCAACTAACATTCTTTCCTTTATTGTTTATAGTCATATTGTAATAGCATGAAAAGAAACATCAGAGATATCTGTTTGATAGTGTTTTCATACGCAAGTTTTTGGGTTGAATTACAGGGTTAATTATACAAATAAGTTACTATACTTTACAAAAATGTTCGGCTAAGTTATTCAACTTTCAAATTGTTCATCCAAGTTACTAAACTTTATGAATTGTTCATCCAAGTTATTGAACATTTGAAAATCGTTCATTCGAGTTACTCCGAAAACTGGCTACCGGATGTTAACCGGTAGACCAATGCCACGTCATTAGATAAAAACGGAAATGTTCACCTAAGTTACTAAAGTTTGTGTTTTCTTCATCTAAGTTACCAAACATTTCAAAAATGTTCACCTAAGTTAATAAAGTTTGCGTTTTCTTCATCCAAGTAGTTACAGAATTACAGAAGGCCAGCCGTTCACTCTAGTTGTTGTCGGGATGATGTTAAAGTAGGTGAACAAGTTTTTCTTATGCTGTCGTCCGTTTTTATACACTTACATCCATTTTTCTTATGTTTTTATCTATTTTTATCCGTTTTTATACGTTTTCGATTGTTTTTGTATGTTTCATACGTTTTTATCCGTTTTCATTCGTTCTTATACGTTTTCATCCGTTTTTATACGTTTTTTTGTCTGTTTTTATACGTTTTCTTCCGTTTTCTTATGTTTTCGTACGCTTTTTGTCCGGCTTTATACGTTTTCGTCCATTATTATACGTTTTCGTCCGTTTTTATACGTTTTCACCCGTTTTAAAAGCGTATAAAAACGGATGAAAACGGATAAAAGCGGAAAACATATGAAAGCGTAAGAAAAACGCATAAAGATGGACAAAAACGTATAAAAACGGACAAAAAGAGTATGAAAACATAAGAAAACGTATAAAAATAGACAAAAACGGATAAAACGGATGAAAACATGTAAAAACGGAAAAAACGTATAAAAACGTATTAAGACGGACAAAAACGGACAAAAAGCGTATGAAAACGGGAGAAAACGTATAAAAACGGACGAAAAAGTAAAAAAAAAAAAAAAAAAAAAAAAAAAGAATACGTATAAAAACGGACCTTACTAACGTGTTAATAGTTAAATAAATTTAAAAAAAAAATTATGAACTAAATTTGTGATACCTCACAAACCACATGGACTAAATTCGTAATAAATATAATCCATTTACCGGTCATATTCGGTTACCAAAAACATAGTAACGTACATAACCGGTTAAGCAAAGATAAGTAACTTGGATGAACAATTTGAAAGTTGAGTAAATTATGCGAACTTTTTTGTAAAGTATAGTAATTTGTTTGTATAATAACCCTTGATTATATGATGCTTGACTGGTTCCAACTTTCAGTTTCAGGTTTGAACTGAAAAAAAAAAAAAAAAAAACGTGGATCATGTGGTAACTACAAACTCTTCATGTATACGAGCACGCACCTTACTGAAAACTACCCCCAGGCGTACAGCCACAGCTTTATGCTACACCATCCACTTGATGTTATGAAACGCAAAGAGCGGCACTGTTGGTGTCGTGTTTAGTTGCATCTAATTGAAGAAAATGAAGTAGGAAATACAAGAGTCGCGATCTATTGATGTTGGAAGACATGACATTTCTTTTAAACAGCCCTCCACAGTTCTGTGTCTATACATCTTTTGTGAGACAGTAATCTCAGTTTTGTTAATGCCTGTATCCATAGCAAAACTTCTGTATCGTCCAAATGTTGAATGAGAAGCTGTGTTACATCACAAGTACTCATGACTCATGAGTCAAGACTCGGTGGTAGCAGATGTCTATAGAATTGAAAATGCTGGATGCAGTTGTCAGTTTGCACTTGGTCAACTTAGAAATAGGCCTTGATTTTCAACATGTCTGTTCTAAGTGGCGCCTCGTCATCAAAGTGTTACCTGCTGTAACCATTCATTTCCACACAAATACATGCTAGCGTCCCACTTTCCACATCAATTACAGTTACAGAAGATTGTTCCAGAACCATAGCTTTGGGATCCACAATGGCAACAACCATGATGTTTTGGGACGTTCAAGCTATATAATTATAGTTGACGTTAGACGTCACCATCTGTTAATCTCTTTCTTGATGCAACAATCTCTTTCCATTAGAAAATAGTTTAAGCAACACCTAAAAATGTGTTTTTTTTTTGTTTTTTTTTTTTAATAAAGTGTCAACAAAAGAAAAGGATACAACTAACACGCAAAGATGGCTAGCGTTTCAGACTTTAGAAGTACTTGGTCTTCTGCTCGTAACCCAAAACATTATCTTTATACGCTGTTGAAAAGGGAATATAGCATTTGGCGTACCCAAAAGCACAGAAGAACAAAAAAAAAAACTGACACCCTTTTATTACCAAGCCTGGTCCTAAAGGGTTGGGGCCAAGCCTGATCCTAAAGCGTTGGGGCCAAGCCTTGATATGAATTATAACCCTCTTGTGACAAGCCCCAGTCTATAACCATGTCCCACGCCGACATAATAGACCTGTTTTGTAAACGCCATCCTATCAGAGCCTTGAATTGGGCATTTTAGGACCAGACCCCAACTTAACCCCGTTAGCGCTCATCTAAGTTGAACTAGTATTCATGCTCCAAGCAGAAATACTTGCAATACTGCATCAACTGACTAAATATATTAAGCTTTGTAAAAAAGAAATTGAAGGGATATAGCACACGGCAATCGACATCATGCTTTTCTGCCTTTCTTGCTTTGTCATAATTCACAGAGGACACAGCAAACCAACAGGGGTTTACACAAAAACTTTTTCATTCTTATATATAGTTCAAGATTTCGTATACAAACAAGAAAGAAACAATATGACACAAAATAGGAAAAAAGGCAAGGGCTACAAATATACGAACTGCTACTAGTTAAACTCTCAATTAGTTCGTGTTCTAAGATAGTTTAAGTGCCATTTCCTGAAGAAGAGCTCGTTTTTGAGATGCACTAATCACGTGATTCGTTTCAGCGTGTGCTAGCACATCAGCGACTATAGCTGCTGCATGGCCCAGTGGTTCCTCTGCAGACCTTTTCAGCATGAAGGCCTATTCAACAGCATGCCCAACACCATGAATTAGTAATTTAAAGAAAAGATTCATGCCATGCGTCTAATCTTATTATTTTTAACCAAATGTCAGAATTAGGTGAGTTACTGCTGATGCAGTGATGTAAAAATTTATGGCCACTTTGGAAACACAATGCATGGGGGAGTTTGAAATAAATGATGCAACATTGAACAATCAATATCAGATAACAAGTTCATAGAACTCGGGCAAGATATAGAGTTTAAATGTGCTTTTACTGTTAAAAAGTGTTATAATCATTTTATCACTTGTTTTGGGTGTCTAAAAGATTAGAATTATTCGAGTAACTAATAGATAAAAGGAACAATGTATTTAGTGGCTATCCAAGTACTCAACTATTTTTATTAGAGCAAACCATATAATAACACGTTTATAGGCTACCCAAATATATATCTTCTGGCAAAAAAAAATTTTTTTTTTGCTAAATGACGAAATGTACAAAAAATTTATTCTATAACATGTTGACAAATCATCAAATACATTTTTCTTTCCAAAAAATTTGGGTGGGGATGTGGGGGTAGCGGGTAAAAAAGGTAATAATCGAAGGAGGGGTGGCTAGTTATAATTTCTGGCCCATTTCCCAAAACAAGCCAGTGGAGGATTACCCACAAAACTGGAAGGAATGAGTTTAACTACCCATTGCATTTCCCACCATATACTTGACTGTTAGTTTCCCATTAACCACTATCAACCAGACATCCCTGTAACACGTGGGCGCCCTTAACGAAACAAGGCCAAGTTAGTGCTATACTTGTATCAAAGCTTTCTAGAAATTCAGATAACAAGGCTATTTTTCAGCCACTGATAGCATGAATTGGAACTATATATTAGAAGAGACAAAAATGAAAGAGAGACAGAACCTGGCCATGATGAGAGATGGTCAATGTGCATGGAGACTGCATCCATGGTTCACCGTCTATTTGAACAGGCAAGGAAGCAAGAAGCTGAATTTTAATGTTCTGCCCTTGAGCAAGCCTTCGAGCTCGAGAAAGCCCAACCTGGAAAATAGTCAAAATAATCCCTCATTAGGTTAAACAAATAAGTAGATTAAAATATATATATATATATATTATTGATTGTTAAGGGATTTTTTTATTATTTTTTTTTTTGTTTGTTTGAAAAGGGTGAGTGTTTGGTAGGGTATGTGTAGGTAGACCAATTCTTTCTATATGGGTGTGTGTTTGTTGTTTCAAGGGGGGACGTGAGTGGGTGTATGTGTTTGTGAGGGCAGGTAGGTAGACCAATTTTTATAAAAGATTAATGGAATGAGAAACTCTGCATATGTGAAAGTGAACTTACCTGTAGCTTTCCAAGATGCCAGGTCCCTGATATGCTCACAACTTCCAGTATTCTATCATGCATAGATTGAGGATCAAAATTATCATAGTTTTCATCTTCATTCTGCCACAAGTCTACACCACCCATATAGCTGCCAATATTGGCAACAAGAACACCCTCGGCATCCTGAAAGATGAATGAATAACTTGAATAAAAGGTGGACTGGTTGACCCACAAACAAAAGCTTTCGGTGTAACGACATGATAAAATCCTTTTTAAGAAAGAAAGAAAAAAAGAAGACATATCACCAGTCGGTTCAAAAGGTAAGGTCGGTAAATCTCAGCTTATGCTTTTAAAATGTTTATAGTCCATGTCATAAAGAACAATCTATAATCATAAAAATGTGTGACAGGAGATGATGCTTTAAAAAACATGAGTATCATTTAAAATTTTCAATAAGGCAAGAAAAATCAGAGATGTAATCAGGATAAAATAAAGTATGAGTGAAGAAGTTCTTCAATGTTTTTTTCTCTAATAAAAATCGTTTAACTAACCTCAGGGACCTCAACATCAACGCCGTCAACCTCCACTTTAACTTGCCAAGGGTAATCAGCAAATGTTCTATCCATAATAGTCCTAGCACCTTCTCTAGCATACAAAACTTTATTCATGAACTGCAATCACACACAAAGTACTTTAGCTTAGCGAAGATAACTAAGCAGCAATAAAAGCTGTTGTCAATTTCCCCTTAAATTAAGTATAAGAAATACATGAGCATCATAAGCCATTTAAGCCTTAACGAACTATGCGTGAATACAATATGCAATGTTAAAGTGATTCACTTGCATATTATTAAACATCAGATGTGAAACAGACAGTTGATCTGACCATAAAGGTAATAAAGGTAACCCCAGTGCCCCACCACGAGTTCTGCTATAATGAAAAGAACGATATTAGAAACATATATAATAAACTGATTTGAAAATCCAAAATTGTCTTATATAATGCATGAGAGAGTGGTATGTTATTAAAAAGAGGTAGCCTAATTAGTATATCAAATACACATGTTCTTTTGACAGCTAAAACTATAATTTTTATGTACGTAGTTGAAACATAGAACAAAAAAAGGTGAAATACAAAAAGTTTGTCATAATTAAATGACGGCATAATCTATAAGTAACAATTGTATGGGACTATAGGTGATCAACCACTAATGTTCGATCATTTTCACTATATATTTGGGTCACTACAAGGATCCTTTGTAGGTATCTTTTAAACAATCATTCATAGCATTGTTACCAGATATTTTGGCCAGTGCGTACGGACATGTTTAGTGTTGAATTGGGACCAAGACAAAATAAAGGCAGTGCTTCTTTTGTAATAATTTCTACTACCAGATCCAAAGCAAGCGCCCATCTCAAGCCCAGTGAGCATTCAAGTGAGAATAACCAGATATAGGGATGCATACCTGGTTGTAGAATTTCTCAGGATTCTCCTCCCTCAGATTATGAATTTCTAAAGCAACCTTTGCATCGCATCCTACCCCTGTAATATGTTTTAAGAGCATCCATGATTATAACAGAAGAGGATATAACAAGGCAGAAACACTTGAAAAACAAACAATCACAAGTGTAATGATATTTGCGTTTTTATTTGTAAACATAACTAATAATGGCCTAAAGCATTAACTATAAAAACATTTGAAAAACAAACAAGTAAGCAGGTCAACCCAACCTACACTTCGATCCGTAGTAAAAAGTCACCCAACCTTCCCGACCCGCCTATATTGCTATCTCTGGTTTACACAATACTTCAGGTTCACATATCCAGACAACATTCTTCAATATAATTAGTATGTGCCTAGAAAACACACTTAGAGATTGGTGTTTGGGGAGTGTCACATACCAAGATAATTATTCATAAATTTTGGGGCACGAAGCTGCTTTCCCTTCTGGGTGGTTATAGAAATCTTCCAACGATCAAGAATGGTCACAGCAGCATGTTCTATGTCATGAAGCGTAGTGCAGAGGCCTCCCTGTTTCTCTAATGTTCCCAAACCACCTCCCCAGCCCAACACTCTTGACAAGTCATTTCCAGTTCCAGCAGGTAGAATAGCAACTGGTGGAGGACAAACAAAATTTTGCTTTTCAATGGCATCCAATACCCACCCAACCGTTCCATCACCTCCGCATATAAGAATTTTGAAATGGGGTACTTTTCTAAATAAATAGAGACCAACTTCTGGACCCTCCGTGGAGCTCAACTCGAAAACCTAAAAGATATATAAACAAGTCGGATTAAGAGGCCTACCCTCTACAAGAAAAGGTCAAATAACCAATTAATACGCTCAATGCAACGACAAATAAACATGGTTTGTAAGATATAAGCACTTGCATTATCTGCACTGATGATGAACAAACAATTACCACTTGTCTTTGAGAAGAGAGTGAATTTTCTATTCCTCAAACATATCTTCACACTCTTTCCATATGATAGCAGCAGATGAAGGGGCTTGGCATTGCATTTTCCGATTACCTGATTCGTGTGTTCCAATTCACAGATAACCAGTTTCTAGTGTTTAGGTATGGTGAAACCGATTTTGTTATCTGGTTACTTACGGGTTTTGCAGAATCAGTATAAATATTTTGTGACCGTGCCTAACTGATATAATTGTTTGATTAAATTATAATCATTCTGGTCAAATAACAAGTTTCGCAACAAAATTGCTATGATTGCCTAATTGTTTCGGGGTCAATATAGATGTAGATCCCTATAAATCGGAATTTTGCCAAAGAAACCAATAGTTGATATTCTAATTATCAGAACTTCAAACAGAGGAAGCACATCCAAACACTCCTCCAGCCCATTTTTTACAAGTAATAATCTAATTCTAGATTTCTAGTTATTCTATATTACATAATTGCTTTCAGTACACAAAGCCAGACCAGCACCAGGTTACAAGATATTTTACAATCAAGGTTGCGTATATCTGTCATAAAATGGCCACAACATAAGTGGAATTAATGCAATAAACAGGAATACAGCCTATCTAGTTAAAGAAATAAGTTCAAGCTCTATTTAACACACCTAATCCCTAAAAATTTCATCACATTTACGCATTCGCCATCTTCTTAAACAGCTACAAGGGATCTAGTGTGTTAGAATCAGCCGAGTTTATAAACCTAACTATTGGCAAAAGTAAATGTAGAGTCAAAAACACTCATGAAAGCAACATCCTCAAAAGTGTGACAACTTATGGTGCACTAACCTGAACAGGGTTCAAGAGGATATTCATTCGTAGCCTGAGTGAATCTCCTCGCTGAGCACCACTCTTCTTGTTAATGAAGACTAAGAGAGGCCTTGCGTCTGGACCCAAATCAGTCAACTCATACTTCTGCTTCATCCCTACTATATAGGACTCGTCTCTCTGACTATTTGGTGTGCTTCTCTTAAAACTCAGCTTTCGACCAAATGTTTTAACCACATGACCATCTTGGGGTTGACTTGTACCCTCTATGTTCGGATTCCCATTTTCTTGTGGTCCATTTGAGGCGTGATTTGCTAAATTAGTTTCTGTCGTACTTACTGTAGAAGATTCCCCTACACTACCGTTACTGATTTCCACCGGGACTTGGTTTCCTTGCTTTGTTTTCTTACCTTGGTTTCTAATACTTGCACGTACAGAAGATGCAATCTCATTAGCTCCATGGGTAATAGAACTCAAGATTCCACCTGATGAAGACCGACTCAGTTCCTTAACATGAAGAGGTGACACGATCAACCTTCTAAAAGGACCCAAATCACAAACATCGCCTGTATCACTATACAAACTACTATGACAGTCGACATGAACCAACCGCTGACACCATAAGCAACACCATATTGGTGATCCACCAATGAAAGAGGCACTACACGGCTCTTCACAATGGCTGCAGAACGAGATCTCATCAGGCTGGTCAACCACCTCAGTCCACCGGATAGCCCATAGATGCAAGATACGTGTCGAGCCAATCATCGACACACATTTACAATCTCTATGCGCCTTTGAGGAACAGCTGAGGTGAGCTGCGGCCCCGCATATTTTACAACGATGAATAAAGCTATCTGAACCACCCTTGGGGGCAAGAGTCTGAGACGACGACACTGATTTTAAGCACACACAACAATTTAAGCTTTTACCGCGTGATCCAGACTCAAGATACCATGTATGAGCAGCTAGAGGAACTTTGTTTCTAGATTTTGGATCTTTCTTTTTTCTTGCGGTAGCTTTCATCAAACTTACACTGATGTTCCTTCTCCATTGGAAAGCGGTGTACACTATAGTTAGTATACCGATAATACCAGCAATAAAGCAAGAGATGATGAAGACATTTGATTCTGCCAATTCAGATGGATTTTTATTTATCCATGCTGGTGGCAGAATCTCAGGCTGTCGGTAGTCATCCATTCTCTATAATCTGATACTATGCATTCCACAAGTTCCAACTCATGCTCTCATTCAATGGCATCATGCACTTGTATAGAACCCAATATATATAGATTAGTTTTAAACAATTTTACGTCTTACTGCAGTCTTCAATAAGCTCGATTTTCTCAAAACTAAAGTGAGAAGAACTTAAAAACGAATATATACCACCTACAAAAACACAATAAATTGTGTAAGCATGGGACAGAAAATACATAAATAGAAATATGCCAAAAATAATAAATTTCAATATATTTGTCCATGCGTACACCCATGCCTCCATTTATTTTCAGCAAAAAAGTTGCTATCAACAAATCATAACACGCTAGCATCCAATACCCACAAACCCCCAGGCCCCTACTAATCTACTATACTCTCATGATCAGATACCTTTTTCACATTACACCAAATGAGCCCTTTTTAAAGTACAATATCACACTTCAATACTTACTATGTCATATAAGAATTACAGATGCTTGCTGGAATTGCTTACTCTTTTATTAAACCTTCCAAGATAACCTAACATCGTCATTACAATCAGACTCTCGTATCTATCTACCACAATAACCAAACACAAGTAACACAATTAGAGCTCATGAGTATCATATGCACCCCCACCCACCCCTACAAACCAGAGAATTAGGCAGTAATATTAGTTCTAGAAGCTAAGATCCCCACCTACCACATGTTCTAATTTATCGTTTCGAAATTCATCACCAAATAGTGAAATCGAAACAAAGGCTACTTCAGTAACCAATTTCTAATAAATTACTATTACAACAAAGTACACCCAAAGCAGCCGGACTTAAAGTATGATTTCACAGTAATTACTTCAATAGACTATCAGTCTTGTAATCAAATTCTTGCAATAATTGCTACTCTTAACAAATTTAAACCTCAGAATGTTCTACTTCATACTAAGAAACATAAGTTACGCCTAGAGCTAAGAACCCCCACCAAACACCAAAAAAAATGTAGTTTTTCGGTATCGAATTTTGTCACTAGACAAGTTTTCCTCACCCCTTGCAAGGCCGGAGGTCCTTTTCTACCTTTGGTAGAACCGGAAGCAGCCTCTCTACCTAGAGTAGGGATAAGGCTGTCTACGTCTTAACCTCCCCCATACACCGTGGAAGACGGTATTGGGACCCATAACCCGTGGAAGACGGTATTGGGAGTTACTTTATTTTACTTTACAGGTTAATCAAAACAAATACTACTTGAATAACAAACATCTAGAGTTTATATCACAGAATCATATAAAGTAAACGGTTACCCTTTACCAAACTTTAAATTCCACCAGAAATTCAGCCACACGCAAACACACACAGAACATCCTAAATTATATATTATAAAAGTTAGCAACGTTACTAAACCACATATACAGTTACCGTTACTATTCTAACCCCAATTTTCACCACACGAAAAGCCAAAACACACGCAGATAGAACATCAGAAACCATTATTGGGTGTTGTTATGCATCACCTTTCCCTCTATTAACAGTATAATACAGCTTTGTAATAGGTTTTGTTTCGTATTTTTTGTTTTTTATCAGACTATGTTCCGTATTTCTTGTCAAATTTTATATTTTCTGTTCCGCGCGTTTATATTCGTAGTTTTGTAATAATAATAAATAAATAAATAATTAATTTAAAAAAAAAAAAAAAACTAGAGAGGGTATTGGAATTACTTAAGGAGGGGTATGGATCTCCTAACTCAACTTCTAAACATCACTAACAAACAACCAATCTACTAAACCACAAAGCAATTCTAACCGACAAGCAAAACGAACTAACACACACAGAACATGAGAAGCTATAACTATAAATTCTCTAATTTACATAAGAATAGTTACCATTTACCAAGTATTTTAACAGCACAAATTATATAATAATACAAACTGCTATAACTATGAATTCTATACTTTAGTAACCAAAAAAAAACTGATACAGTTACAGTCACTATTTACCAAACAATTATAATCCTAAATTTACCACAAAACACAATTTGCATAATAATAAAAAGGAAATAATAAATGATACTTACAAAGTAATTATGATGTCCGTAAAAGATCTGGATTGAATGAGTAAAGGATGAAAAACCCTAAATCACGCAATAAAGCAAAAAGTAAACAAAATTACATCGAATATTTATATTCCACAGATCTGAATGATATACATACACCTTTTAATTTTATTTAAACTATATCATCATCTTATAACATATTTAATTGTTTAGGGCAAAAAAAGATTCAGATTCTTTTTTTTTTATTTCCAAATTTGTGTGCGCGCGATTTATTCCCTCCCCCTCCCGAATAAAGTGTGCTGACGTGGATTTCTGTGGGCCCTACTTGGTTTGTTTTGGGTTTGGGGGAAAGGTTTTTGAGCGACCATGTGGCGGTCACGTGGCGTCCGATTACTGTTTCACACATCAATTGTTGTTACAAAAGTTTCGTCGGCAAAAATATCGACCACTAGTTGTGCATTACAGTATTGTACTGTATAATATTGTAATTCACAACTAGTAGTGCATGAATCAAAAAGTGTGTTGAGTATCAATTCCTTTTTAATAATGGTTTTTGATATTTTTTGTTGACTAATTTATAAGGTTTGAATTCACAGTTACACAAACTCAAATCAGATAAAGTTTCTCTTTTCAAAAAGTTAGCGTGGCTATTTTAAAATTGTTTATACAAGTGTTTTAGTAAATTCTTCTAAAATTATATTTACTTTTTGGGTTTTTATACTTGGCTTATATTGGAGGTTTTTGCTTATTTGTTAAGACTGATATGGTGTTACATGTGTTCTGATTCACATGGGCTTTCTCAAAGGATTAATCGTTTACTTGCACATAACGGTGATCATGTATAGTAGCGTTATTTATGTGCAACTTTGTTCTATGTATATATAGATGTTAGTAAGTGAGTGTGAAAAAAATATTGTTTTAGATTGTAATTAACTATTTAAATATTTAAAAATTACATTGAATTTAATAACTAGATGTATTTTAGGCTAACAACATTCCTTATTTTTTCAGTTTTTAAATTTAAACAAATATAGTTTCTCTTTATATGTGTAATATAGATAGGCGACAGTGAAGAGTAGGGGTGTTCATCATTTCGGATATCGAGTTGTTCGGTTAAACTTTTTTTTCTAAATAAAACCAAAAATCAAATTTGAATTCGGTTCGATTTGACTCAAATACCCCAATTACATGATTTATATTTCTTTTTTCTTTTGACTATATAGATTTTTAGAAAAGAAAAACAAAAAACACAAAACTTAAAAAATGTTATAGTTATATAAGGAAAGAATTTTTAATGGTTCTTTGAATATAAATATATATATATATATATATATATATATATATATATATATATATATATATATATATATATATATATATATATAAATATTTATGTGAGGTTCGGCTTGGTTTGGTTTTTATTTTGTCAATACCATATTCAAATGGAAAACCGAATATCTAATTAGGTTAGGTTCGATTTTGGCAAATTCAGTTCGGTTATAAATTTGATTCGATTTTATTCGGTTTAGTTCGGTTTCGATTTTCAATTCATGTGAGTTTTACCCGATTTGTGAACACTTCTAGAGCCTCTAATTTTCTAAGACCAAAAATTTTTGTTTGATGCATAAGATTATATATAAATATCAATAAAAATGACCCTTATTTATCAGAAAATGGTAAAAAAACAAAACAAAAAAAAAACCCGCAAAATATACACAATAGTTATGTTTAGCGAAGGGCTTATGGGGACTTATAGAGGTTTGGGTTTCTAAATTAAGTCGGTTTATAAAATAAACTTCGTTTATCACACAGACTTATGACTTATAAAATAAGTCACAAGCTTTCATAAGCCCAAACTCATAAAAAAAAGCTTATAGGGGCTTAGGACTAGTTAAATTACTTAAATACCTTTAAAAATATAAAGAATTATCACGTAAAAAACTAATGATATATATGAATTCGATTTGATATATTTTTACGTGATTTTACGTTGTAAACTTCAACTTGCGGCTTATAATATAAGCTCTAACCCCAGCCCCATCCAATTGCTCCAAAGATACCTATTAACTTTCCATTTCTATCTTAGTGGAGAAGAAAACACATTTACAAAAAGTTAATCATGTGTTCATCGTCTATTGATCAATCAATGGCATGAAAAGAAAAACTTTCGAGTCAAACAAAAGCATTCACTTACGCTGGAGTTCGCTACAAAGACAACTTGTGCTAGCTCTTTCGCTACGTCAATATAGTAGCTTACATAAAATAAATTGGTAACTCTTATTTTTAGAGAAAATTCAAATTATCAAATATTTTGTCAGTGGCATCATACGAGGAAGAAGAGTGAATTTAATATTAGGAACCTAAATATGCAGATTCAATCAGACAACGATATACTTCTTGAGTGTTACATGTGTGCAAGCAACCACCTAGAAGCTAGTCTTTTTCGTCTAAAGTTCTCAACTTAAATGTCAAACTCTATTTTATATTGTTTAAAATTACGTTTACTTTCACGGTTTAACCAAATCACTATGTTTTGAAAGATGAATATGAATATGAAACAATATAATAATAGCACTCTTATTAGATTATGTATTATTTAAAGTTAAAACGTCAAACATAAAATAAAGACTAAAATACACCGTTGGTCCCTAAACTTGTCTCGGAGGATCGCGATGGGACAAACCTCGCCCTTTTCATCGCCACGGGTCCAAACAGTGGCCATTAAATGCCAGATTCGTCCCTTGACCAGAATTGGGACAGTCAAACCGATTTCCTTCGAGGGTATTATAGACCATTCACTTTTTTTACCCAACCTTCAACCCAGGGACCAATTGTGAGTATGGCTATTAGCCGTTTCTTCCCTGATACGCTGCATTTAATTTCGCGAGAACAAATACACCCACCCAACAAACAACTTTGCCAATCACATAAAACCACATTATCCAGAAACGATAAACTGCAAATCGAAATCCAGAATATAAATCCTCATTTCCAGAACATAAAAGACCAACCCAACTTCCAACAAAACCATGTCGATCGATCGTTTTACCAACATGCCAGATGAAGTGATCACTAACATTTTGAATCGGTTGCCTTTGTTAGAAGCGGTGAGAACCTCTAGTTTAGCGAGAAACTGGAGGTCTAAGTGGACTTTGCTCACCGATGTCATACTTGATGAGGATTTCTTTTATTATTTAACATACGAGTTTGATGGTAGGCTTGTTACTAGATTCTTAAATCGGCTTATGGGTCCAATAAGAAAGTTTGTCTTTGCTGTAGAGCCAAGATCAATTATTGGAATAGACAACTTTCATTATGAACAGATTCATGAGTGGCTCTTGTTTTTGGCTGACAATGGAGTTGAGGAGCTGATTATTAAAAACTGGTATGGTGACCCAGTTACGTTCCCAACCCAACTTTACTCTCGCAGTGAGTTGAAACATCTGGTACTTCATGTTTGTGCTATGGCTAATTTGGAATATTTTCATGGCTATCCAAATCTACTGAGCCTAGAATTGATTCATGTCAATTTTCTAAGCGGTACAGTTTGGGACTTTATTGCTGGTTGTCCCTCACTTGAGTCTCTTAAAATGAATCGTCCTAGTACTAATGAGATGAGACTATGGGATATTGCAAAACTTGGGAATTTGAAGAAGTTACATTTGTCATTAGGTCGTTATAATGTTGTGACCACAATCACAACATTCGATATCTTTCACTTGACAAGACTTCAAAATCTTGAGACCCTTACATTGGATTTTGGTGATTGCACGGTAAGAACAATTTCAGTTTTACAACTTATAATGTTATAGAGATGTGTAACAATAATGAAATTTAATCTGTAAAACTTCTTGTAGTTGATACATGAAGCTAATCCTAGGATGAAGGTGCCCTTTGTTTCCCTGATTAACCTTAAGCTGTCCGATGTCGATTTTGGGAATAATGTTATGGTAGCGTTCACCATTGTAATGATTCGGTCATCTCCGAATTTGAAAATGCTGGATACCAGAGTAAGTGTAATGCTGTAATGCATATGTATCAAATAAAACATTCCTACATTGCCATGTTTGTGTATCTCAACACTATTTGATTTTTCAGACTGCAAACACGCTTAGTGATGTACCTTTGCAAAAAAATTTCACTGTTGTAGATACAAACACATTCAGCCATTGTCATTCTGATGTGGTGTTTCGAGCTTTTCCGAGCGAGCATGAAATAACTTTAATAAAGTGTATACTTGCGTGTTCCCGGTCGCTAAAGACAATCAATATCAGGCAAAGCGATAGGAGTCACGATGGGAATGAAAATACCAGGAACAACTGGGAGTTGGCTAGGAAGCTGTTGAAACTCCACCGAGCTTTCCCCACAGCCGTGGTAGATTTCTTTGACTAGTTGTAGTTTAAGTTTGGGTTGAATACCCTTGGACAATTAACGTTGCAAAATAGTTTTGGTAATTTTGTACAATAATTGTTTAAATGGTTTGCTTTAAATTAGATTGTTCATATGTTGTTGTTTGTGCGTATTGTAGGTGATCAAAGTTTGACATTCGAAAGTCAAACTTTCATTTAGCATTTTTATTTGATTGTAGCAAGTAAAACTGTATTTCCAGTTTACTTTAGTTAGTCAATAGTTGAAAATGGTGAATGGGTTAACTGTGAACGAGAGTCGTAATGTCAGAAGGATTGAAAACCTTTGGAAGATTAAGTGCAAAAGGCATAATGGTATTTGAAGTTAGATGATAAGGATGGCTAGTGGAATGTTCAATAATATATAGAATGGTATTTGTGGAAACGTAGAGGGGGGGGTGAATACGTTACCGTTTAAAAACTTTAGATCTTTAGTATCAAATCGCTTATGAAGCTTGTTATAATATGAAAGTACCAATTATTGTTTGTGACTAATATGAAACATAGTAAACTAAGTTTTCACACAATCATGAACACCAAACCATATCACAAACAATAGTATAGTGCAAGTATAAATGTAAAGAGATAAATAAAGGAAAGTGCAAACCGAACACGAGAATTTATAGTGGTTCGGTCACGGATCTCCTTTCCGCCCTACTCCACTCCCCGAGTACCCAACTCGAGAGTTACTTCACTAAATCAACAAGCTCCCTTCTCGGCGGAGAAAACCTTACAATCGTCGCTTACACTTTTTCCGGTACAAAGCTAAATATCGGGTTCTAGTTCAAGGTAGAACCAACCTAACGTCGCCTATACAATATTTCCGACACTAAGCTAGATGTCGAGTTCTTTTACAAGGGTACAACCACTCCCGATATGTTTTATGGCCCAACATAACAAACCTTGTGTTTTATGGCACAAACACATAAACCATCTAATCTAGTTTGGTGAAAGTGTTGTTATGATGCAATGATGTTTACACTAATGATCCATGACACAAATGTCTAATGGATATGAATGACTACTTCTAAATGAACTTCCATTGATAGGAAGCCTTCATGATGAAGATCACAAGTTCCCTAAACTTGTTGTGATAGATCTTCAGCTTGTGGTGAGTGGGAATGGCTAGATCTCCAAGCTTTCCTTGGTTGATCAAGATGTAGAGTATGCTTACAACAAATATGAATGTTAGAAGCATTATGATCATGTGATGGTGAGGGTGATTAATGTATGTTTCTACATTGTTATCTACACATCTAAATGATGCAAGAAGGGAAGAGAGAAAGTGTGTTGAAGGGATGCTTAAACAACTTGGTTTGGCTTGCTATTTATAGCCAAAATGGACAGGAGCGTCCACGGACCACGGAACCCTCAAAAGGGTTTCGCCCGTGTACCATTTAGTACCGGTGGGGAATGTCACGGCAAGATTACCAAAATCTTACCAAAGTCAACCAAATCCATCCAAGATTGTGTAAGCTATGTAGAGTCCAAATCTAAACAAAATATTCTATGAAATCTTCTAAAGATTACAAGGATGATGCATGCCATGATGTAATATGTATTTCCATTTTAGATCAAAAAGTTTATCAAAGTAAACTAGTAAAATGTATTATGTAACTAGTTAATAAAATGTCTAGTTACCTTTTTGAAATACTTGTGAATGCAAAATGTAAAATGAGGTTCGAAATAGAATGGTTAACCTATTAAAATACTTAGTGACTCTAAACGTATTTTAAACATTCTAAATGATTTGTTATTGGGTTTGATCATAATGCCACATAACAAACATGTACGAACCTGTGTTGTAACATACGAGGACTTGAGACATTGAGAGGAGTTGAATGTATGTTGAGACAAAGTGTGATTACAAGTAACTTGTACATTTTACGTTATGTATTACAAGTTACATGTTTGTCATCAATCAAAACAAACGAGACTGTATAGATTAAATATCGTAATATTTGCACTAACAATCTCCCCCTTTTTGATGATGACAAATATATGTAAACGTAATATAAAGTAAAATGTAAAAGGTTACTTTTATCCTTACTACCTTTACATTACCTTCTCCGTTTACACTCTTCTCCCCTTTTGTCGAAACAAAAAGGGCGTGTCCTTGGAGTTTAACTTCATTTCTCCCCAAAAAGGCGAGCTTGCATCATCCATAGTGAAGTTAAATCGTCTACTTCAATCCGTCCCTTGTTTGGTAGCGGATCCATGGATCAAATAAAGAGGCTTAACCTACATCAAGGTTAGTATTACGCAACAAAAATTATGAGAAATATATGAAAAAGAGAAATGCATAGCAATATTAGCCTATTTTCTCCACTTTTTATCGAAGCACAAATGCTTGTTGAAAAGTGAGAATGATGCTAAATGCGTGCATGCTCCCCCTTGACGGTTGCTCCCCCTTTTTTTGAGGCGTCAGGGTATGATTAAAAACCTATAAAACAAATATTAGTGCAAAACTATATTCTTCATTGGACGAGTAAGTGATATACAACAAAGTGTATATAAGATGCATTCAGTAAATTCTTGACGGAAGCTCCCCTTGCTCTAGGGCGTCAAGATGAACCTTCAAAATAAATATTAGTATAAAAGAAGCTTTGTTTTTAGACAAATATGTCATATACAACTAAGTGTATAGACGATGCAATATGAGTGCTTAAAGGACATTCCTCCTTGTTCTAGGGTGTCAAGAAGCACCTAAAATAAGAAAAATAATTGATGCAAACTTCATCCTTAGATGAGTAAATTATATACAATCGAGTGTATATGATTATGAACCTACAATGAAAAACATTAGTGCAATATATTTCATCTTTTTCACAAAGAAAAATAAGATGTATATATGTGATAAATGATATAATCAAAGATCTCATGAAGTGTAGTCTCCTAATTACAATCATAAGAAAAGTGAGAATATAATATGATAAAAACCTACAAAATAGTTCCTAGAAAGAAGATATGAAGTCTCCCATCGGGTGTGCCACTAGTGGTGCTAGTGTTGGTGTCGGTTTACTTGTAGGAATCATGTGGTGATGGTAGATGACTCGAGATTTAAAAAAGTAAGTTTTCGCTAATCCATGGTGGTGATGATTTAGTGAAAGTGGTGATGGAAGGTGGTGGTGATTAGGTAGGAAGCTATTATGGAGTTAGAAACTCATATGTATAGCAAATATAAAAAAATATGGACTCTTGCAATCCTTTCGTCATGTCAAGTGACCAAAGCTAAGAGTGAAAAAAATATGAATGGACATTGCATTTCAATGATGCATAAGGGTTATGATTTGAATGATTTATTGATGCTAACAACCTATTGTTTTGAACAAGTTCTCATATGCTTCAACCCAAGAATAATCAATAATGCGTTCTATCTAAGAATATATAAAAGTGATAACATGAAGATAAATTCGTTCATTGATTGACACGAATTATAAAAATGACCTATTCTAGGTGACAATGAGAAAGGTAGTATTAGCATGGTTTTGACCGACATGGATGATTGTCACTTTGAAGTGAAGACAATATGGAAAATACTAATAATAATAATGAGTACCTATATGAGGATGAGAATGACATCATATAAGTGAGAGTTGGATGGACCAACGTGTTGGAAATGGCTGTTTTGATTAATATATCGTTTGCACTGACAATGACATGCATGATATATGTCAAGCGAGAAAAGGATAAGATCCTATGATGGTGTTCTAGATAGTGAAGTTGTAAGGTGCTAGGTTAAGGAAAATCCTAGATTAGTTGATTGTGGAGATGAAGAAGTTTGTAAAACACATGATGTGTTTTTCACTTGATGAGGTATTGGTGCAAACTTGTGATATAAGGTTAAAAAGGTTGAACTAGTTGTGGTTTCGTGAACCGGTTTTAGCTAAGTGGTGTTTGCCTATGTGTTGGTATTTTAGAGTCTAAGAGACATAAATTTGACAAAAGACAATTATGTGAATGGATTTCTCTCCCCTTAATTGGTGGACATCCAACATAATGTGTAATGTATCAAATAAGGAATGACAACAAAGTGTTTAGGAGGTTATTCGGGTTAACGAAAGAGGTGAGCTTAGTGATGTTTTTCCGGATGATGGTTAGCATACAATGAACTTCATCCTTAAAGTCACGTACCTCTTCTCGATTAATACGAGATGATCGTATGATGAGGCATGTGGTTTCCTAATAGGAAGTGAAGAGGATTAGAGTATTGTTATAACTAAATAATGATGGAGGTGATATTTGGAAAGCGGAAGCAAAAATGAGATTTGGAAAGAGGTCGGTTGAAAGACAAAGATGCAAAGCCACCTCTAGAACTTAATTCTATATGCTTTTAAACTATATGCAATTGTAGGGGTCACATAAAGCATAATACTAATCTACGTAGCAATAAAGAGGATTATGCACAATGAGCATATAAAAGTTAGAACCAAGTGAGATAACAAATAATTTGTTATCAACCTACAACACAAATTTGTAAGTGACAAAAGATGTTAACATGATAGAAATCAAATGATAACATATAATATAAGCAAAAACAACACATTGCACTTATTAGACAAGAAATCATCAAGACAATCATATTATGCAAGAATACGACTTTATTCAAGACATTTCATTATGAGATTGTTCTGTCGTTAGACCTAGACACTTAAGCATAATTGGATATACAATAATCTATGTGATTAATTTGTAAGATAAAAAGGCTTCTATAAGTTTGTCATACCAAAAGCACTTTGACAGATTATATGTGCACACGTAGAAAACAAATAGTGTGACAAGAAGCAAAAGAAACAAGATGAAAGATTCATGCAAGCCATGTTTAAGACATAACAATTTGGAGCATGTATCATTTAGACCATCTTGTGCATAGATTTAAGGAATGTCAACAAAAGACAATAGCTTTCAAACATGGATACATCAATGACATATTATGAGTTCACAAATAACACATTAGTCATGTGAAACATTATATAGATGACAAAATTTCTTCAACCTTAAATATCATGCAAATCATGTTTATGCTTAACATTAAGTAGCATAAAGCATCACAAAGACAAAAACTTTCTAGGGTTTACACATTTGACAATTAATCAAGTAGGTATCAAACACCAAGAAAATGTCAAGACAATTGATCATTTTAAACAAGAGCATGTATCATTTGGATCGTACTACACATAGATATAATGAATGCCAACTAATAGCTTTCAAACACAAATATATCATATCAAAATTATCACGTATCAGAATGCCATATTATGAGTTCATAAGTAACATGTTAATCATGCTAAAAATAATTCAAAAGTAAGCATTATGCAAATAAAGTTTAGGTTTAAAGCGTTTAGTAGCATGAAACAAGAATACAAGCATTATGAAGATAAAACCGTACTAAGGTTTACACATTTGACTAGTTATCAAACACTAAGATAATGTCAAATCAACTTATCGTATCAAACAAGAACATGTAATCAACACATGTAAGTGCAATGCAAGTGGTTTTAAAATAAAAGTCATATATACTACTTGTTTGATTAGTATTCCTAAGGCGAGGCAAACTATCAATGTTTTAACACTTACTTTAGGCAAGTATAGGAAAACAGATTTTTCAAGTTGGAGAATGAATATGAGACTATTACTAGCGGTGCTCAATTAAGGCTAAACACGACCATTTTTACGGGTGATTCCACATACCCAACTTCTCTTCAGGAAGCAATTCAACCGTTAGGTCAAATTGAGTTTCTAGTGCAATAGGTTCTCCAGTAGTCATTCTCATGTTAGAAAGATGGGAACTCCTACTTTTGCCTATTAAAGTGCATAAAAGATGATAGTTTACCAATACTTGGCTTAATGTGACACAACTAATATGCAATATAACTAAGGTGATGAAGATGTCATTTTATACACATGAATTTTAACAATGATGTGTTTGATAAACAATGTGTTTGAATCTTGTGTTTAGAATCTAAAGTTGTTCAAATTACACAGTTAATTGTATGATCTAATGGATGACATCTTTTATGTTGAGTTGAAGTGTGTACTTTAAATGTGAATTGATCATCTAAGACTAGATAATGGAATATGTTAAACTAAGAACGTTCTCAAGAGAGCTCTTTGGAATATTATTTAACAAGAATCTAAGTGAGGTTACCAACTTCAATAGATCTTGTGTATGCTCTAAAGATGTGTAGTTTTAACTTTGGATGTGCACTAGGTTTGAGCAAGGTTAGGTTATGATGTACGCTTGAAAGGAAATAGATACAAATAGTATCTTTCAACAAATGAGATTATCCCATGGGATAAATTTATCATGCTTATGAAAACAAGTATGACAAGATGAATTGGATATGCTAGTTCATAGAACTTGTAGATGTTTGTTTCAAGATCATTTAGCCAATGAGGTGTAATAAAATCTCTTGTAACACAACTATTTATGTCGCAAGAGTGATGCATAGGATATACAATATCCTTTTAACAAAATGAAAGCTTAACGCATGAATCTTAGTCATAATGTTCTTCAAAACATCATGTTTTCCTAAATGAAGATATGAAGCCAAAGTGTTTGAATCGGATAGTCCCATCTAAAATAAACTTGGTCTCAAGATTATATTCACTAGATGATGACAAGATGAATTCACTCGAGTTTCTTATGTATACTCCTCAAGAGTCATTGTTGCTTGGGGTGTATGATGTTGGCTTTGAGATTGCATTTTAACATATGTTGTTAAAATGTTGATTTGAGGTTTAACGAAATTTATGTAGAAGTTTAACGACAAAGTATTACTAATACTTTGATAATTTGTGAAGGTAGTACTACTTATACCAAGTGGAAATTGACAACAATTACCAAGAGCACCATGCTTATTTGATAGTTGAGGTTCTAGCCATAATGGATTATCTATGTCCTTATATGTGGGAAAGAACGGTTGAGTTTGTTCAAATGTGCATTTGATTCAGCACAAGTGTTGGACACAAGGGCTTTTTGAGCAATACACTCAACGAATTCAAATGATGGTAAGGATGGTGGATTGGTTGATCTAAGTGGTAGGTCTTCTAGTATGTCTAAATAAGGATGTGGTGATTGATCCGTGCCAAACCGTCAAGTTTTCTCACGCAAGCTGACCACTTGTGAATGGCCAACTGTAAGAAACTTAAAACAGCTTAAGCACAGATGCAATGAAGATCTGGGGAGTATAGTGTTTCTCCGGGTCGTTATGTCCCAGCGAGCTATGCAATGAATCACCAAACGAATAGTGATCGAGAGATTTGAACGGAAAAGAGGATATGATAGATTATAACTAAAGAAAAAGCCAATCAAATTACAACGGCTTAAATGCAAATTAAAGAAAGTTAAAAAGATAAAAAATATTAAATAAACGCTATCACTATTTTTAAAATGATGTTTTTGTTTTTATGTTTTTATAAAACTTAATTTAAAAACTACGTTACGTACAAATGAAAATGTGAAACTTACACAATATTAATCCTAAAAATATGAAAATGATATTTTTACAAACCTAATGATAAAAGAAAATTTTAAGAAAAATAAAATTATTTTTATTACTATTTAATTAATTATTATTAATTAAAAACTATTTTTAACTATTAAATAATTACCTAAAATACAAGAAAATATGAAATAAAGCTAGAAAAATAAAATTATGACTTGGAAAAATCTAAAATAACAAAATAGAATTTTCAAAACTATTTTTGTATTTTTCTGAATATTTTTGTATTTTCTATGAATTAAAAACTATTTAAAACTAATTAAATTATTAAAAAATACCAATTTAACTAAGAAAAATCTAGAAAAATATTTTTTTGTCTTTTTATATTTATCTTAACTTAAGAAAAATGAAAAATTATTTTTTTGAAACTTTTCTTAATTATTTGTATTTAAAGCTAATTAAAAAGGCCTAAAAACTGAATTAAATCAAGAAAAATACTAAACTGACTTGGAAAAATCTGAAAAATTCAAGTTAAGTCTAATTTAATATTAGGAATCTAGGAAAAATGGAAAAATAGGTACTTGTGTGCAAGAATATTAAACTGCTATACCAAGTGCTTTAGAATAAGCACTTTAAATAAGCTAATGAACACAAACAAGCACCAAACTGAAACAGAAGTTATAATATGCTAAAAGTACTAAGATGCAACAATTCTCAACTGCTCTTAACCTCTAATAAGCTGATTGAACAGATTTTGCTTATTTCAATTTCAAGTGCAAAAACAGTTTAAGGTACTAAGTTGCAGCCACAGAATAAGCACTCAAATAAGCTAGAAATCAAAAACAAGAACTTGGAACCTACACTAGACCTAGCCAACTACTTATGAACCAAATTAGAGCCCTGGACAAGCTCAAATGAGCTCTGTGCAAGCCTGCACAAAACTGAGAAAAAACTCAGTATAAGCTGAGTTTGTGAGCAGGGCAACTAAGACCTAAAAGACAAGCTTGTTTGAAGCTTTTAAAAAAATTGTAAAATTCTACAAAAATGGTGATAAGCAAGGAGACCAGCTGAAGTTTTTAGAACAACAAATCTCACTGAATTTGGCCCAATAATGACTCAATTAAAAATCACTCCAGTTGGATGAAAACCACTTTTTTCAACTTTTGACTTTTGAAAGCAGTTGAGTTTATTTGACTTTTATGAACTTTGATTCCACTTTGAGGACTGATTATGTTATATTATGATGAAATGACACTAATGCAAGCTTTATCTAAGAACTTTAAACACAAAATAAGACTTTGCTTAACCAAAATCACAACAGTGAAGACGAAGAGACAGATTAAGTGATGTTTGACTTTCAGAGCTTGCAGGCACAAAGTACTTGACTGATATGAGCTCAAATGAGCTAAACAAACTACAAACAACAAAAGTCTATCACTGAGTACACCTCTAACACATTTTAAGCTATAAATCCAAACACCCTTTAATAACTGTTATGAACTCAAAACTGAGATGGATACTTAACTAGCTACTATAACTGATTAAAATGAGTTTACTTGTCCTAAATATAGCTACTTAGCGAGGTTTTAATTATTTATAACTACAAAAACAAGTTATGCATTACAACTTGAAATATAAACTTACTAATGGTCCTTAGCCACTGTGGCATGCCAAAGAACATGAGAACCAGAACCTCTATCCTATTTCTATCAACCCTCTGAATTCTAAATCAACCCATTTCCATGTCTGCATCACCCATTACCATTTCTGCATCAATTTTGCTCCAAGTTTGACTTTCTTTGACCAAGAACCAAAGTTGTTTGAAAATTGATTGTAAGCTTACAGCAAGCTATAATAAGCTTGTATAAGCTTAACTGAGCTTATAAATAAGCTATTGAAACTTTAATAACAGATTTTGAAGTTGCAAATTCCAACAGTTGACATAAAACATGAGATGTGAACAAAAGCTTGAATTGATACTTTAAAATACTTTCAATTCAATGAACTAAGTTACTTTGATACAAGGAAACTTTAAAATACAACTAAGAATTCAGTTAAGACTAATAATTTGAAAAACGACATACATTATTGAAATTAAACTAAGTACTATTTGCCTTCTCTTTGCTTCTTTTTATACTCCAATGAGCTTCTCTCACCTCTCTCTTCAAATCCCAGCAGTAATATTGACCATTGGATGTCTTGGATGGATTTTAGCCATCGGATCAATTTTGGCGCCAAATTTGTATAAGCCAGCTGGGGGGTTGAGTGTTAGGTTGAATGGGCATTAAATGCATTCTTGGAGTGGGGTGAGGTGGAGGGTAGGGGTAGGGATATGATGGGGGGAAAGGGTAAGCGTGGGTGGTTTTGCAGGTGTAGGGGTGATGATGGAGAAAGGGATACCCGTGAGCGGGTTTGTTTATTTAAACTTGGGCGGGTTTGGGTTGGATGGGTAGACCGGGTAATGGATTTGGGCCAAGGGTTTTCATTTGGGCTTGGGTTATAATATGGGATCCGGTTTGGATTTAGGATTCAAGTAACACAAGGACCAAATGTAAAAGCGAAAATTCAGGGACCATTCATGTAACTTCTACAAATGTAATCCAAGGGTTGGATTTGCCAATCTTTAATAGACCAAGGGCTAATTTTGACACTTTTGAAATTCCAAGGATTAGACATGACCATTTTAAAATCCAGGGACCAAAACTGAAATTTCTCAAAACTTTTGGAACTTTTCACCAAAGGACTAAATATGACAACATATGATTTTAAAAGGACCTTTGGTGATTTTTCTTTTGAAATTAAGGCTCAGGGACTATTTTTGACAATTTTTGAAACTTGGGGGACTGAAACTGCCAATTATGCAAACTTAGCTCATTTTTCATCTGATTTTGAACAGTTTGCATCTGAAACATATAAAATGCAATTTTGGAATATTTTCAGTATTTTGATGCATTTCTGAGCATTTTTAGACGTTTTGCAGTTCAGATTTAACCAAAATGATGAGTATTTACACACTCATCAATCCCCCACACTAAACTATTGCTAGTCCCTAGCAATCTTTTGAGAAAAACTTAATGGATTTGAATCTCTTTACCAAAAGCCATTACTTCTGGAGTAGCCAAATGTTTCTGTTCAAGTAAGAACCATGGTACACCGATAACCATGTGATTTTGAGCAAACCACCAACTTCCAACGGATTTGATTTGTCTTTACCAGAAGCCGTTTGCTCTGGACTAGCCAACTCTTAGATAAATTATCAATATTATCTTTGGTGAGCTGATTACCAATTATGGTTTTTCCACTGCCTTTACCACAAGCCATAAACTTGCGAGCTAGCCAACTCTTTCACTTTTTAGGATATGGTGAGCTGAATACCATACAATTTTGGGCAAATTGCAAGCCGTCAACGGATTTGAGATATCTTTACCAAGAGCCGTTTGCTCCTGGATTAGCCAATCCTTTTGTTTATTAGACAAAGCGGACTGATAACCAATTGAGTAAGTGTAGAACACTTACTCCAAAAAAAATTTTTGGCCAAAACGGGAATTAGGCAAGTATAATTACATGATAAAATTCGTGAGAATTCCCCCCACACTTAGAAATGAATATTGCCCTAAATATTCAAAGTACCAAGCGGTTATGCGAAACAAAGAACGAAAAAGGGAAATATTACGGCCATTATTTTAAAAGGTTTTTTTTTTTTTTTTTTTTTTTTGAAACTTGCATATATACATAACATGTGGGGCAACCCCCCCCCCACACACTAGGGTGGTAGAAAGATAGAAAGAAGTCAGAAATATGGGTGAAAACCCATATGGCATGCTACTGTTTTTGATTCCCGAGTCGCTAGCTTGACTCGACCCCGGATTCATTTGTTCATGGGGAAAGTAACGTGGAAAACCAATCTCGATCGGACTTTCGTTCACAATGTTAATAAACATATGAACATCAGAAAGTTCCACACCGACGAGATATAACCGCGGTATTGTTAATAGTAGAAACTAGAAAGGATGATACCGGGGTCAAAGATGGTGTCCTCATTCCCGAAAGAGAAAGGGAAAGAGCAACCACACCATCTGTGAAGAATGGAATAAAGACGTACATAAGAATGCAAGTCCATTCCTCATCGAGAGAAGCAAATCACCGGTTTTGACATTTTAAGTTTAAACTTGAAGCTTTTATGGTGATTGTCAACAAGATATCCGGGAGGGAGGGTGGGAAACGGTTCTTCAATCAACAGATTTTCCAGAAAAAGAATGTCTCCCTCGGATCAAAGTAAGTATTATCAATTCCTGTTGGAATTGACTCATCACTAAGAAAGGCATCGACTTCATTCCAAAAGTTGTTGTCTTCCTCATCAGAAGTGAGAGAAGGGATGGAAGAGTCGGGAATAATAAGACTAGAAGATGATGGATCATTTTTGAGCAATTCATCAATGGGAAAAATGTCTCCCATTGGATCACAAACATCATCATCCAATTCGGATGAAACTGAAGAGAGTTTGGTTTCATCCACAGAGTTAACAACCTCGATGCGACAAACTGATTCCGGAGGTGGGACAAGTGGTGTGCTCTGAGAGCTAGCAGTTTCCACCACTTCCGATGAAGTCTCCGATTCTAGATCATCATCATCAAGAACACTCTTGACTTTCCTGGTACAACTTTCAAACCATTTGTTTGAACCAGGGTTGATTTTCAAAGCTTTTAACTCAACACGTTTTTGAAAACTCCTCTTAACCGTGAAATTTGAGAGTGTTGCATTGAATCTTTCAGATTTTTGATCAATTGTGGCAACACTCTGTTTGGACAGAGGTTTGGAGTTTTGGTTGATATTCAATGTGAGCTCTTCGTTGTCAACCCGTATGGTCAACTCTTCAGCAAACACATCAATTAGAGCACGACTCGTTCTCAAGAAAGCTCTCCCTAAGATGAGGGAACTCTAGGATGCGCCGAAGTCTACTACAACAAAGTCTGTAGGAAAGTGAAACTTTCCCACTTTCATCACGACATCCTCGGCTATCCCAAGTGGGCGAGTTATGGTACGGTCCGCTAGCTCGAGTGTCATACAAGTGGATGTAATTTTAGGAAGAGACAGCTTTCTTCCACACCGAGAGTGGCATGAGGTTAATGCTAGCGCCAAGATCGGCCAAGCGAGCATTGAACCATTCCCAAGAAATCACACGGGATTAGAAATCGCCGGGGTCTTCAAGCTTTTTGGGAAGCTTCTTGAGAAGGACCACTGAGCATTGCTCATTGAGAGGAGTTTTAGCCATCTCAGATAACTTATCTTTGTTGGTGAGTAAGCCTTTAAGCGTGGATGCAAATTTAGGCATTAGAACGAGAGCATCAACGAAGCTTATATCAAAGTGTAGCTCATTGAAGATTTGGAAAAAAATTTCCATTTGCTCTTTGTTTTTTTCTTTGAGCTTCTCATCATTCATTCTTGATGGGTAAGGAAGCTGACTAGACTTTTGAGCCAGGATGGAAGTATTTTTCGGCTCGAATTTTTCTTCTGAACTCGAGTTCGGACTTAAAGCTTGGACTACCGAAGGTGGGGCGTGTCTTACCATTGGGCTTGAGAATTGCACCTTGTCCGTTGTCTCCTTGGTAACTTGACTGAATGCCACAGGAGGAGGGGCATTGGAGTCGAAGGTCCATTGTGCGTCTTACCACTACGAGTGGTGACGGCTTTCAACTCGGCATCGGGATTGGGAATTGTATTGCTTGGGAGTCCTCCAGAAGATGATGAAGCTTTGTTCATATTCATGTTCATGAAACTGCTCATCATATTCTTCAACTCATTTGTCTGCCGAGACAATGTGGTATCAATTTCCTTTCTTAGCTCAACTCTCATGTTATTGATCTGAGTTTGCATTGAACGTATGTTTGACTCAGTAATTTTCATGAAGTCATTTGGCATGGGAGCTTGAGGAGGTTGTTGATAACTTTGATGATTAGGAGCTTGATATGGTTGGTTGAAATTGTTCCGGTTTTGATTGAAATTTTGAGAGTTGTTGAAGTTTTGTCCTTGATTCGGAACAAAGCGATTTTGATTGCCATGGTTTTGCACAGGAGGAAAACCAGGTGGTGTCATACCGCTAGGTGTACGGTAGTGAGGATCACTGCGTGGTCGGTATTGATTGTGGTTTACCGAAGCTACGGGAGCTTGGTAAAAAGAAGCATCGGTTGCTTGACAATCATAATACGCGTGTGGACCACTACAAGTTTCACACACCTTGTTTACGGCTTTGATTAGTTCCGCTATGAATTTCGCTTTTGATCTCCTTAACATCCTTAATCATACAACGGATGGCATCCGTTAGAGAAGCTATCGGAGCGGCTAACTTCGTAAGAGTTATTGGATGAAGAAGTAGGAGTGTTCCGAATATTGACTTTGTTGCGAGAAATAGGAACTTTTGATTTTTGCTCGCAAATCTCAATCACATCTTTAGGTTTATGATTCAAGATATTGCGCTGCGGCTGCATTCAAGGAATCTTGATCGTTACCGTTCAACCCATTGTAAAAGATATTGACTTGTTGAAGCTCCGTGAATTCATGATGGGGGCATTTTCTGAGGAGATCTTTGAATCTCTCCCATGCCTCTCCAAAATTTTCATCGAAATTTTGCGAAATCCGAAATTTCATTTTAAGATTGGTCGTCTTTGATGGAGGAAAGAAATAATTGACAAACTTTTGAACAAGATCCTCCCAAGTTTCGATGGATCGAGGGGTTCTTTTTTAAATCCGAACATCCCCTCAGTGAGAATGGAAATAGCATCAACTTGATCACCTTTTGTGGCACATCTTTGAAATTGATCGTTGCGGTCAACTTGTTAAACCAACGGATGTGTGCATACGAGTCTTCTCGATCAAACCGCGGAATTGATTCGTAGACACAAGTTGGATTAAATGTGTCTTCAATTCAAAGTGATCGAATTGATTCTTGGTAAACGATGGCATCTCCATAACCCTCGGTGGGTGCTTGGAGCATTTCCGCCATAGTATGTTCGTCTGCCATATTGTTGTTTGAAATAGTACGAATCTCGGGTTCGACTATTTGGGCAGCACGTCAACGAGAACGTCTTCTAGGAATTTCTGCTAGATCACGCAAAGGACTCAATGATCTAGAAGAACGAGTGCGCATGCACTAGACGTAACTCGAGGAAACAAGAGAATTAAGGAAGGGAATTATGAAAAATGGGGAAAATGGGGTAAGAAGAATCTTTTTGGGTTTTATGTTTTTGACAAGTAGATATCACAACAAATCCAAGTAAAACAAAATCGAGGCAAAACAACAGTGAACTTAACCAATAATCACAAGATGAATGGCTTATTTGAAAAAGGTACACCAATCACAAGGACACAAAGGTAAGTTTTAAATCTTTGGTTCGGGAACTTATTATGGTCGTACCCCCAGTTAGGTAGTACACTGCCTTGGTTTGCGGTGGTAATCTTTTATGTTGTTATTATTAAAGAAACGACAAATCTTTTTGTATTTTTTATTTTTTGATACATATATAGAAACAAAAGAAAAATATTTTTGTGTTTTATCGTTTTTGATGTTTTTTGGTTTTGATTTTTATAAGAAAATATGGATATATATATATAGATAGATGGTATGAACAAAGAGTGAGTATTCAAACTACTAATCTGCTAGACGAAGATAATCAAAGCCACAACTCCCGCGGCGAATTTGATCATGGCCAAACCGTCAAGTTTTCTCACACAAACCGGCCACTTGTGAATGGCCGACCGTAAGAAACTTAAAACGGCTCAGACACGAATGCAATGAAGATCTGGGGAGTATAGTGTTTCCCCGGGTCGTTATGTCCCAGCGAGCTATGCAATGAATCACCAAACGAATAGTGATCGAGAGATTTGAACGGAAAAGAGGATATGATAGATTATAACTAAAGAAAAAGCCAATCAAATTACAACGGCTTAAATGCAAATTAAAGAAAGTTAAAAAGATAAAAAATATTAAATAAACGCTATCACTATTTTTAAAATGATGTTTTTGTTTTTATGTTTTTATAAAACTTAATTTAAAAACTACGTTACGTACAAATGAAAATGTGAAACTTACACAATATTAATCCTAAAAATATGAAAATGATATTTTTACAAACCTAATGATAAAAGAAAATTTTAAGAAAAATAAAATTATTTTTATTACTATTTAATTAATTATTATTAATTAAAAACTATTTTTAACTATTAAATAATTACCTAAAACACAAGAAAATATGAAATAAAGCTAGAAAAATGAAATTATGACTTAGAAAAATCTAAAATATCAAAATAGAATTTTCAAAACTATTTTTGTATTTTTCTGAATATTTTTGTATTTTCTATGAATTAAAAACTATTTAAAACTAATTAAATTATTAAAAAATACCAATTTAACTAAGAAAAATCTAGAAAAATATTTTTTTGTCTTTTTATATTTATCTTAACTTAAGAAAAATGAAAAATTATTTTTTTGAAACTTTTCTTAATTATTTGTATTTAAAGCTAATTAAAAAGGCCTAAAAACTGAATTAAATCAAGAAAAATACTAAACTGACTTGGAAAAATCTGAAAAATTCAAGTTAAGTCTAATTTAATATTAGGAATCTAGGAAAAATGGAAAAACAGGTACTTGTGTGCAAGAATATTAAACTGCTATACCAAGTGCTTTAGAATAAGCACTTTAAATAAGCTAATGAACACAAACAAGCACCAAACTGAAACAGAAGTTATAATATGCTAAAAGTACTAAGATGCAATAATTCTCAGCTGCTCTTAACCTCTAATAAGCTGATTGAACAGATTTTGCTTATTTCAATTTCAAGTGCAAAAACAGTTTAAGGTACTAAGTTGCAGCCACAGAATAAGCACTCAAATAAGCTAGAAATCAAAAACAAGAACTTGGAACCTACACTAGACCTAGCCAACTACTTATGAACCAAATTAGAGCCCTGGACAAGCTCAAATGAGCTCACGTGCAAGCACAAAAGCGAGAAAAAACTCATTATAAAAGTTTGTGAGTTTGTGGCAACTAAGACCCAAAGACAAGCTTGTTTGAAGCTTTTAAAAAAATTGTAAAATTCTACAAAAATGGTGATAAGCAAGGAGACAATTTGAAGTTTTAGAACAACAAATCTCACTGAATTTGGCCCAATAATGACTCAATTAAAATCACTCAGTTGAATGAAAACCACTTTTTTCAACTTTTGACTTTTAAGCGATTGAGTTTATTTGACTTTTATGAACTTTGATTCCACTTTGAGGACTGATTATGTTATATTATGATGAAATGACACTAATGCAAGCTTTATCTAAGAACTTTAAACACAAAATAAGACTTTGCTTAACCAAAATCACAACAGTGAAGACGGTGAGACAGTTAAGTGATGTTTGACTTTGAGCTTGCGGCACAAAGTACTTGACTGATATGAACTCAAATGAGCTAAACAAACTACAAACAACAAAAGTCTATCACTCAGAAGTACACCTCTAACACATTTTAAGCTATAAATCCAAACACCCTTTATTAAGCTCAGTTATGAACTCAAATGAGATGGATACTTAACTAGCTACTATAACTGATTAAAATGAGTTTACTTGTCCTAAATATAGCTACTTAAGCGGGGTTTTAATTATTTATAACTACAAAAACAAGTTATGCATTACAACTTGAAATATAAACTTACTAATGGTCCTTAGCCACTGTGGCATGCCAAAGAACATGAGAACCAGAACCTCTATCCTATTTCTATCAACCCTCTGAATTCTAAATCAACCCATTTCCATATGCATCACCCATTACCATTTTCGCATCAATTTTGCTCCAAGTTTGACTTTCTTTGACCAAGAACCAAAGTTGTTTGAAAATTGATTGTAAAAGCTTACTGAAGCTATAATAAGCTTGTATAAGCTTAATTGAGCTTATAAATAAGCTATTGAAACTTTAATAACAGATTTTGAAGTTGCAAATTCCAACAGTTGACATAAAACATGAGATGTGAACAAAAGCTTGAATTGATACTTTAAAATACTTGCAATTCAATGAACTAAGTTACTTTGATACAAGGAAACTTTAAAATACAACTAAGAATTCAGTTAAGACTAATAATTTGAAAAACGACATACATTATTGAAATTAAACTAAGTACTATCTGGTTTGCCTTCTCTTTGCTTCCTTTTATACTCCAATGAGCTTCTCTCACCTCTCTCTTCAAATCCCAGCAGTAATATTGACCATTGGATGTCTTGGATGGATTTTAGCCATCGGATCAATTTTGGCGCCAAATTTGTATAAGCCAGCTGGGGGGTTGAGTGTTAGGTTGAATGGGCATTAAATGCATTCTTGGAGTGGGGTGAGGTGGAGGGTAGGGGTAGGGATATGATGGGGGAAAGCGTGGGTGGTTTTGCGGTGTAGGGGTGATGATGGAAGGGGATACCGTGGCGGGTTTGTTTATTTAAACTTGGGCGGGTTTGGGTTGGATGGGTAGACCGGGTAATGGATTTGGGCCAAGGGTTTTTATTTGGGCTTGGGTTATAATATGGGATCCGGTTTGGATTTAGGATTCAAGTAACACAAGGACCAAATGTGTAAAAGCTGAAAATTCAGGGACCATTCATGTAACTTTTGCAAATGTAATCCAAGGGTTGGATTTGCCAATCTTTAATAGACCAAGGGCTAATTTTGACACTTTTGAAATTCCAAGGATTAGAGATGACCATTTTAAAATCCGGGGACCAAAATGAAATTTCTCAAAACTTTTGGAACTTTTCACCAAATGACTAAATATGACAACATATGATTTTAAAAGGACCTTTGGTGATTTTTCTTTTGAAATTAAGGCTCAGGGACTATTTTGACAACTTTTGAAACTTGGGGACTGAACGCCAATTATGCAAACTTAGCTCATTTTCATCGATTTTGAACATTTTGCATCCGAAACATATAAAATGCAATTTTGGAATATTTTCAGTATTTTGATGCATTTCTGAGCATTTTTAGACGTTTTGCAGTTCAGATTTAACCAAAAATAATGAGTATTTACACACTCATCAGTGATGTAGGGGTTTGTTGTGCTATGGGAGTACTTAGGTTGATTATTTGTCAATAGATGTTGAACACAAAAAGTACGGATACTAATTCTTATGGTTCATTGGTTGCTACAACTAGTGGGTGAAGTGCTTGAAGTTTTGGTCTTGTCTTTGAAGCTTGAAATTGAGGTATAGGTTCACCTTGAAAGGGCGCGTTTGGTTTAAAGGATGCTCTTGGAAGTTCATGAGCAACATGCTTAATGGTGCCAAAAGATGGAAGAGGGATAGTAGGTGTCAAAGAGGGATAAGTGGCACAGTGGGTTGTTTGTTTTGGATAAGTGTTTCAACATGTGTTTGTTAAAATACTTGGGTGTTGATTTTTCGGATATGACTTTTAATGACTACAATCGTAAGTCGCATATACATGAATATTTCGGATGAAATACTTAAGTTGTCAATCCTAATTTGTTGAGAATATAAAGCTTAGATTGAACTCAAGGATAACAAGACTTGATAGTATGTCTTTAACATACGTGTGAGTTATGACTCTATGTAAATACTTATTGTCTTGAAGGATGACACATTATTTTCATGTTAACCAAGTGAGGTAATACATGTAGATACAAAACAATATCTATAGTCATATGATAGACTTGTGTATGATATCTTTGCAAATAATGAGTACAGATTTGTTAGTCTCGGTAAGTCATCTAAATCATCCGAAAACGGGTGAGGAGATGTTGGTGGTGTTTGCACAAAGTACAAGTTTTGGAGACTTTGGTATTGAAGGTGTTTTGGATGGTTGTGAAGTAGTCATAATTGTGGGTGATTTTGGTGGTGGAGTTGGAGTACTTAAGTTTAGAAAGTTCACATCTTGAATGGGTCATGAGATGTTGAGAGGTAACGAGTCTGAGGATGAGGAGTTCAAGTTAATGAAGTAACAAGATCGAATGCTAATCCTAGTGGTTTTCTTAACTGGCTTATTTAAGGTTGAGGATTTTGTCATTTTTACTTTGCTTTAAGAAATGCTAAGCTTGAGGAAAATAACAGCGAAGGTGTGAAAATGACCATCCTGAATGTGTTGATTTATGGAACAAAGGATTTACGGATTTGATGTTAATCCATACAAAGATGGTGGTTTAATGAGATGGAAGTGTCTAAAATCATGTCAAACATCCTAAGTTAATCCGCTGAGGATGTGTTGAATAGGATATGAAAGATAAGCATTAACAACTATCCTAGAAACGAAATTTGGTAAATTAGATTGCAGGATTTAGTAAAATTCAACAACTTACCTGTAGGATCCACGGCACCATTTCTTTACACAGGCGGAACCCTTAAATTGGTGCCGCCTGGTCCGCCTGTACAGGTATGGCGGTGCCAAAATGCATAACAGACGGTACCAACATTTTGGTGCCGTCTGATCCGTGGACACCGAGAAAAGTTCACGGACCCATTTTTTTAGGTGTCGGGGAGTTTTCCGAAACCTGAATTTTTGCTTAAGACATGTGACATTAATCATTTCTAGTTAGGAAAAGTCAATAACACATATACCAACATAGTGGAGCATAGACTTTGACCAAGGGCTAACGATTTTCACATATAAGTGAAAATGGGTAAAATTTGATAACACCTGTGTGTTATCCCCCTGCATGAACCGGTTAGCATACATCAATGTTTTAAGTTAGTTTATCATCCTACGAAGTGAAAACACATAAATGACATCATACAACATTGCTTTTATCCTTGTACCAAACACTCTCTAAAAACCTTCATTTTTCAAAGTACTTAACTAATTTAGTTAGTACTCATTGCTAAGCGAGTTATAACATTTCATAAGTTATGTGAGATGTTAGTATGACTTATGCAAAGAAAGTGATCTAATTCTACAAGCGATGGTGAAACAATTTTCCAACTTAGTGAAATCTAGCAAATATCCTATTGTGCATACACAAGAAATCGTCAAACAAGCGAATAGATAACATGGCAAGATTGACACTTATATTATGCAAACAAACAAGTGTAAACAACAATTTGAAAATAAGCAAGCAACATATATGCAAACAACATAAACAAGTGGTCATTTAGCATAGCATAACAAGAAAGACACTTTTCGTCATTTTGCGTTTAAATATGACGATGTATACCAAGCTTGATTAGTTTCCTTTAAACATATTACCAAATTATTTAGTTTCAAAGGAAGTTGTATCAAAGTTCTAAGAATACCAACTTAAATTTCTTGATTCAAAAATTTGAGTTTTTATGTTAAAGCGAAACTTAATATTTTAGACATACTATAGTATTTGGTCTATTTCACTTATTTAAAATTAGACTCAGGTCATTAAAGTATTTTTAAGTGAAAGTAGACTCAATTCCCTTTAAAATGATAGGTGGCTCGACTTGTACGGACTTACGGTTAATTAGTTATGATTTTTTGAAGTTGCCCAAAAAGCGCATACTGTACACACGGATTCCACGGAACCAAATAAAGGGATCCGCCCTTTATAAGATTTGGTGCCGTGGTCCTCTGAGACAGATTCACCAAAACTAGTATTTGACATAGAGAAAACGTGTGTGACTTACTAGATTTCATAGTAAACATATAATACACATATTTAACAACATATCTACTCATGTAACTTATCTTAAACATTTACGGAGGTGATTTTTCAACTAAATTTATAGTTATCCCAAACACTCCTTTAAAATCATATTTCTTTGTAAATTTTCTATAAGCACACAATACAATACTTACTAGTTCTTTCAACAAACTTTTATTTTATTTTTCAAGAAAACCTTCAAGCTTGTATACAAAGTTACATTTAACAACAAAATTTCTAAGTATAACAAGCAGAGCATTTTTCATATTATTTTTCGCTTCAATGGTAATTTGATACATGGATCGTACTCTATTTTAAAACCATTTGTTTTGAAAATAAGAGCCACGTGGCTCGATACCAATTGTGGAAACGTGGGGGGGTGAATACGTTACCGTTTAAAAACTTTAGATCTTTAGTATCAAATCGCTTATGAAGCTTGTTATAATATGAAAGTACCAATTATTGTTTGTGACTAGTATGAAACATAGTAAACTAAGTTTTCACACAATCATGAACACCAAACCATATCACAAACAATAGTATAGTGCAAGTATAAATGTAAAGAGATAAAGAAAGGAAAGTGCAAACCGAACACGAGGATTTATAGTGGTTCGGTCACGGATCTCCTTTCCGCCCTACTCCACTCCCCGAGTAACCAACTCGAGAGTTACTTCACTAAATCAACAAACTCCCTTCTCGGCGGAGAAAACCTTACAATCGTCGCTTACACTTTTTCCGGTACAAAGCTAAATACCGGGTTCTAGTTCAAGGTAGAACCAACCTAACGTCGCCTATACAATATTTCCGAAACTAAGCTAGATGTCGAGTTCTTTTACAAGGGTACAACCACTCCCGATATGTTTTATGGCCCAACATAACAAACCTTGTGTTTTATGGCACAAACACATAAACCATCTAATCTAGTTTGGTGAAAGTGTTGTTATGATGCAATGATGTTTACACTAATGATCCATGACACAAATGTCTAATGGATATGAATGACTACTTCTAAATGAACTTCCATTGATAGGAAGCCTTCATGATGAAGATCACAAGTTCCCTAAACTTGTTGTGATAGATCTTCAGCTTGTGGTGAGTGGGAATGGCTAGATCTCCAAGCTTTCCTTGGTTGATCAAGATGTAGAGTATGCTTACAACAAATATGAATGTTAGAAGCATTATGATCATGTGATGGTGAGGGTGATTAATGTATGTTTCTACATTGTTATCTACACATCTAAATGATGCAAGAAGGGAAGAGAGAAAGTGTGTTGAAGGGATGCTTAAACAACTTGGTTTGGCTTGCTATTTATAGCCAAAATGGACAGGAGCGTCCACGGACCACGGAACCCTCAAAAGGGTTCCGCCTGTGTACCATTTTGGTACCGTGGGGGGTCTGACAGCAAGATTACCAAAATCTTACCAAAGTCAACCAAATCCATCCAAGATTGTGTAAGCTATGTAGAGTCCAAATCTAAACAAAATATTCTATGAAATCTTCTAAAGATTACAAGGATGATGCATGCCATGATGTAATATGTATTTCCATTTTAGATCAAAAAGTTTATCAAAGTAAACTTGTAAAATGTATTATGTAACTAGTTAATAAAATGTCTAGTTACCTTTTTGAAATACTTGTGAATGCAAAATGTAAAATGAGGTTCGAAATAGAATGGTTAACCTATTAAAATACTTAGTGACTCTAAACGTATTTTAAACATTCTAAATGATTTGTTATTGGGTTTGATCATAATGCCACATAACAAACATGTACGAACCTGTGTTGTAACATACGAGGACTTGAGACATCGAGAGGAGTTGAATGTATGTTGAGACAAAGTGTGATTACAAGTAACTTGTACATTTTACGTTATGTATTACAAGTTACATGTTTGTCATCAATCAAAACAAACGAGACTGGATAGATTAAATATCGTAATATTTGCACTAACAGTATTTGACTTTGTAAAGTCAATATTGCAAAACCATTACTAAATATTTGTTTTGGAGTGAATTGATAATTTGATATGTTTTAGAAGTTTGACTTAACAAAGTCAAACTTCTAATGGTTTTACGTAAGTTGGCAACTTTAGGGACCAATTGTGTATTCTAAAGTGAATATTGGACGGGAGTTTTAAGTATGACAACGGCAACCAAGACAAATTCAGGGACCGAGTGTGAAAAAAAGTAAGTATTAGACCCTTCACAGTTTCTTACCGATAAACTCATCTACCACTTTTTCCACACACACACAACTTTCCAATGGCAGATTTCCCCATTTTAAACAAACTCATAGAGGTGGCTGATTCGCCAAATCTGAATGATCGTATGGCTATCTGGTTTGAAGAAGAGGCTGCCCAAGAAGGGATTCTAAGGAAGCTAGTTCTTCATTCATTCACATCAAGACACGAATCATCAAGCGTAGGGAGCGATAGAAGAGAATCAAGCTCGGGACCTCGTGGAATTGCGCTTGACGTGTGGATGCGCCGAACAAAATCCGGTCGAGGCACACAAACCAACTTGCCCAACTCATACAGATTGTTGGTAAAACAGATGAAGGTATTCGGTTCAACCAAGAGTTTGTTAAAAAATGGTGAACATAATGCCGAATTTTGGTTTTCCATGGGGTAGATAAAGGCGTCTTTTGGGTGATAGTTTTGCTAAAAATGGTATGTAAATTAGATTTGATGTAGTTGGTTATGATGTTTAACAGACTTTATTAATGATAAAATATCATTTGGGTTATGTGTTGTTTAATCTGTTTTTGTATTGTGATATTGGGTGTATTTTAGTGCTTTTAGTATCAACAAAACCAAACATCCCCTTATATCAGCAAAACCAAACAGGCCATTGTATCATCAAAACCAAACAGGACCTTGTATCAGCAAAAGTTTAATCAGAGAACCAAACACCCCCTTGTATCCGAAAAGCAAAGGCAATGGTTTAAAAAGATGTGGTGAAAATGCAAATACTTTGGCACTAAATCATAATGTATCAAATAAAACATCCGCTTGTATCAGCTAAACCAAACGGCCCCTTTTATCAGAACAATTGTTACAAAGAAACCAAACACCCCCTTTCAGAAAAATTACAGGCAGTGGTTTCAAAATACGGGTTCAAAATGCAAACGCTTTAGCATTAAACAACAATGTATTGACAATGGTGTATTGTAACATCTTGAATTTTGACTTACCAAAGTCAAACAAACTTATGAAAACCAATAAATTGTAACTTACTTGGGTAAGTCAAACCTATTAAGAAATGCAAAACGATTTCAAACACAATTACTTAAATAAGATCACAAAACTTTATTCATCGATTACATGTTCTCAAGAACTACAAATGTTTACTATCATCTAAACATACACTTAGCTAGACCCACAACTCTCCCTATCATCGTTTTCCTTCTCTTCCTTCCTTTCCTTAAGATATTTAAACAAAATTTCTAGTTTTGTAATCCTTTCTCCCAAATCGTTAAACTTTGATAACAAGATGTCATCCTCTTCCTTCTCCTTCTTAACACCCAAACGCTTTTCATTTGCGCAGTCTGCTTTCCTCAACGAACTCAACAAACCCTTCCCCTTATCGTTTTGTGCCATTATTGTTTTTCTTTTTGCTTTGGGAAGAATGTGTGTTAATTGTATTTTAGGGTTCACTCTTGCTCGTTCATACATATATGGTTGAAGGTTGGGTTACATTTTAACTAGGTTGGGTAAAAAAAAGTGAATGGTCTATAATACCCTCGAAAGAAATCGGTTTGACTGTCCCAATTCTGGTCAAGGGACGAATCTGGCATTTAATGGCCACTGTTTGGACCCGTGGCGATGAAAAGGGCGAAGTTCGTCCCATCGCGATCCTCCGAGACAAGTTTAGGGACCAACGGTGTATTTTAGTCTAAAATAAAAATAACAATTTGAATTGATCATGACATAAGAAGAAAAAAACAAATTGATCCCATAACATTTCAAAACTATCAATAATTCTTACATTGACCATCATTGCCAGCAATACACAAACTTTTGGTTTTCCCGTTATTGCTTTACAAATGTCTTGCTTTGTGACACTTAATCCACATTTCTAAGATTTGGTAAATTAAATTTTCAAGTGACATTGCATATGGATGTAATAACGCTAGACCAATATTCATGTCAAACGATGATATATAGCGACAAATAATTATATTAGCAAAATTGTGTTTTGGTTTGATCTTTGATGCACAACTCACGGGTTTAAAATTTTAAAGATTAAACAATATGTAAAATATTAGTTCAGTTGTTATTGATATTATCATTTTTAATTAAAGGTAATATAGTAAACAAACATTACTTGCCATTTAAGCATTAAAGTTTAAAAGATATTTTACACACTCAACATTAATCAAAATTTAAGTATTTTAAGTTTAAAAAATATATATGAATGCATTATAATTACTTAAGTAGTAGAGATAGAAGATGGTATGCTACCCTTTGAGATTTAGTAACAATTATAAATTTGTATATAATACTAAAAGGCGTACAACTTTGTACCCAAAAACCTTGCATTAATTGCAAACTTTTCCAACTTGACAAAAACAGTCCCTGAGGTTCAAGTGGCGCTGCAAAGTAAGTCCAAACATTAAACGCAAAGTTTCACAACTCGACAAAAACAGTCCTTGAGGTTTAATCGTCGTTGCAAAGTAAGTCAAAACATTAAATGCAAAGTTTCACAACTTGGCAAAAATAGTCCCTAAGGTTTAAGTGTCGCTGCAAAGTAAGTCCTTTTAAGCCAATCCCGCTGCATCGCGCGGGTTTCCACACTCGTTGATACTAAACTAGAAAAACATTTTTACATCAACGGGCAATGAGATTTTAAAGATGCATAAACCTAACTATCTACATTAAATATGGATTAGACCTTTGTGACATTAAAAACACAACACTATAGCTACTTAGCTAGGTTTGATCAAGAAAATAAAGAGCCGCCAAAGGCCATGCCGACATACAGCAGTTGTGTTTACACTTTTATAAGTCTTTGCCGACATTCAATTTAACGATTCTAAATATACATGTTAGAAACAAGAATTTCATTTGTAATCAAAACTAAAGGTTCAAAACAATCACCTCTACACCATATGTCGTGAAACAATCTTTAGTCATAACTGAAACCAAGTAACTATATCCACAAAGCTATATGAACCCAAAAAAAAAAAATGTACGGTTTTATGACTTCTACTCCTATCTATCAAAAGTTCAAAACTGTGGTTTTATTTAAATTTTTTACAATATTCCAAAAATCAGGTTACCGCAACCCTCCAACTACGGATTAACAATAAGACGTTTCTAGCACAAAAACTTGCAATTTCATCCACCAGTTCAATTTAAAGTCCCTTTTCTAACCTTTTAAAGTTAAATAAATATCCATTTAGACCATAACTAATGATCTAAATATAACTTTTGTTAACTTTAAAAGTTAAAAAAAAAAAAAAAAAATGTTGATATTGACATCACTTGATGTCAACATCACAATACCACACCCCCTAATGCATAAACATACCATGTGCATAATTATAATGTTAAAAATTTAATATTACTTTTTGTGATGTCAATATCAACTCTATTTAAAAAAAAATTAACATCTAACTTATTTAGCATATGTAACCGAAGTTTGATGTGGCTATATTTTTGGAATCCACAATCTTTTATACTACCTCCGTCCCATATTGACTGTCCTGTTTGACTTTTTTAAGTCTTTCTTTGTCAACTTTGACCTTAAATATTTTTGTTTGTGTTATATAATACTTGATGAAAGTTATATCAATGAAAATACATTTAAACCCCCATTCTATTCATATATTTTGCATCAAGTATTATATAACACAAATAAAAATATTCAAGGTCAAAGTTGAGAAAAAAATACCTTGAAAAGTCAAACTGGACAGTTAATATGGGACGGAGGGAGTATAATAAAAGAATTATATCATTTCGAAGTGTTTTTGCAAAACCTTTCTTATTGTGAAAAAAATTAAACCAATAGGAGAGCTCGAATTTGTCACGTAGGCAAAATCGAGCAATATGATTGGTCAATAGATATCAAATGGTAAGCACGGCAAAATCGAATTTTACACTTTATACCCCCTATACTTTATAATATTAATAACGGGAATATAAATATCAAATGGTAAGCACGAGTTCCTGTTATATGAAAATAAATATACGCGATTCTACTTATAACAACGACTCGTGAATTATTATTTAAAATTTAGAAAAAATTACACGTTTGGTCCCTGTGGTTTGCCCAAAATAACAACTTTAGTCCCTAAGTCACTTTTATTACATCAGCAATACCTAATTTTGAAACTATGCACGCTTTTAGTCCCTATTTTGAGAAATAGGGACTATCCGTGTAGCTATTTACAGTTTTTTTTATTACACGGATAGTGTAAAACCCTAAAAATACGAAACGTGTTAAAAGACTAAAATACCCTTGAAATCGAACATTTATTAAATACGTAAAATACATTTATATTCATTTAACGAAATTTAAATTCTAACTTATGAATGTTTAAAACCTAACGTGCACATTAAATAATCGACGTTTGGTACGACGAAAATAAACGTCACGAGTATAAATAAATTGGGTCGTTTGTTCTTGTGTAATCCGAATACCTTTGGGTCGTTTTTCTTTTTGTGCAAGCCGAGTATACACTTGAGCCCATGGAGTCCGGTTTGGTTTAAAATCCGATTGTACACCATAAACCAGGTCGGGCCTCATTCTTCTTTTGCAAGCCGAGAGCCCACAAAAAGCCACAAGCCGATCGGTTTGGTATAAAAGCAATGCACACACATCAAATTGAAACCCTAATATACAAAAGATCACGGCACAATCTTTCTTTTCTTTTTCCCAACCGGCCGCTGCTCATTCTTTTGGTTTGGTGTGTGTTTGATCCGCGTGTAGCCAAGGTATAACCAAGTCTTCCTCGTCTCATTTGATACACATAACGTTAATAATATGTTGTAATATGTCATGTTTGAATCGGGCCTTGTGTTTGTCGAACCGTATGAAATCGAATCACATATATTTAAATGTTATCATGCCTAATAAATTCGAAACCCTAATTGGAATGGAACCCTAAGTGTAATTAATGGTCTAAACATGTGATTAAAATGGTTTTAATAAACCCTAAAACTGGACAGCATCATATGTCGAATTTGTGGGTGTTATAGATCCAATTTTATAAGTGCAATAATCTGGGTTTTTGTGGGAAAAGTTTATTTTATGTCTTAGTTAAGTTTTCCAAGTGGTTTGGTCGAATTTGGAGTTGTCTAAGTCATATTTTTGAATTTTACAAGATCAAGTGTCAAAGCTGAGAAAACGGGTCTGAAATTTGGTTGGATTGTTTGATTTTTCATTTTCAAACCATAAGGAATTGGGAGCTCTCCTTTTACAGGATTGACATTTAGGATATAAATGAATTTCTGGGAGTTTTGGGAATTTTTCCAAGGTGTCTAAACAGGTCTAATAAGTGTAAACTTTTAAGGTGTATTTTCTGATTACTTTCTGGGCAGGTCTGGACTTATGATTTTCCGTAGGCCATTTAGCATGGAAATAGAACCCACCAATTTTTGTAGAGTCTCTTAACTCATATGGGAACCCCTGGAATTTTGCTTGATTTCATTTGAGCTAAGTAAGTATTTTATAAAAATCGCTAAAGTCTGGTCCGAATATGAGTTTAAGAAACTGAAAGATAAAATATGATATCAATAGGTAACACACTTACAAATGCATAATAAGCTTATAAAATGAAAATATACTTATAACTCTAAGAATGTTAATGCGATTATTCCGTTATAGCTTTAATGATGCTAATAAGTATTAAACAAATCCTAATCCGTGTAGATTCGTTGAAGGAGACGCGACGTTATATCTTCGTGTTCATTCATTCATTTGCTTTTCTCTCATTTGATTTAAGGTACAGATATTCTGACCTTTTCAATAAAGGTTCCTTATGATGTTCTTTTCGTTCGCTTTTCTATTTTACTTATTAGGGTTTCCGATGCCATTGCTATGAACCCTTTCTGATTGTTTGATCTGTTACTTGTGTAAAATACATGTTCTAGTGAACTATGCAATATCTGATGTGAACTTATGTTAGGAAGATTTTGATATGTACAATCATTGAACCTTGCTATGGTGATTATGAACTTGATTATGAACTTCGCTATGAATGTATGATATGCCACTGTGATATGAACTTCACTTCGAATATCTGAATATGAACCTTATGATATGAAGTTATCCGATATGTTATCTGTGACCTTTATGATGAATTATGATCTGTGTCATGTATGAAAATCTGTTGACCTGAGTTAGTTTGACACCCGAGCCAAATATTTCACTAGTCATGGGGGTTCCATGTCCAGTATCGTGATGCACCTCGATATGACTCTAGGGCGAGAGAGTGATGTTCGCCACGCGTCCCTGGATGGTGGAGCATATTTTGTATATGTAGGAAGGGCGTATGGATGCATCCTAGATCACGATTATCCGATATGATTTGTCTCGTGAATGATGTCGTGTGCAATACGCGTCTTCACAAATTCTGGGAGCTAGTTACTCCATTTGTTATTGAGGTCTCCCCTCATATTATATAAGGTATTCCGAGGTCACCCCTCCGAATAAGAAAGTTACTTCTGATATGATATGTTCTGGGCTCGTGGTAGATAACTAAACCTGTATCTGTTATTTCTGTGTTAGATATTCTGTTTATGATTCCGTATTTGTCAATGTTTCCATTTACATACTGAATTATTATATGTTTATTGAAGGTATTTATGCTTTGACATGATTATGTGACTACCGTCTACTATGCTAGGATATGTTTCATAGGTTTAAATGTGATTCGCATGTTGCCATCTGATTATGTGTTAGTTTATCGTTATGTGAACTCGTTGATCTGTGTGATGACTATGTTGGTGGTAATCAATTGATCTATATGTTTAGTGTGTATAACTGCTCGTTAATCTGGTAAACTTTGCCTATCCGTTAGTGTATCTATCTGCTTATATTTGACCTGCCATGATAAGTTATGATTATACTAAGATTTGACCTGGGGAAATGATTCAACTTATAATGTCTGAATTGCGAATTTGTTAATTGCTTTGCTATGTCTCTATTCCATTAATTATAGTTTCCAAGTTGTATTTCCTATTTGTATGTGTGACTGCCATGACTTTGACTGCTATTGATTCCACTATTACGATACGGAGTAAGTCATTAAATGTGATTACTTGACTTGTGTGAATGCCATGCTTTCCTTCTTGTTAACTGTTTCTGCTAGTTTTGATATTTCGTTTGGTTTATATGCACTCGAGTTTCCTGATTTAGTACATGTATGGTTATTCTAATGTGTTTGCATTTGTGTCAGCAATGTGCTATGTGTTTGTTCTTAGTCGTTAATTGTTCTCCGTATTTCTGTATGTTTGTGCTTCCGCAGAATCCTCAATGATTCGTCATTCTCATTTCGTTGTGATTTCGTTATTTGTATCTTGTTCTGTTTTAGCTTTTGTTTTGTTATATCTGTTCACTGGGCTTTGTAAGCTCAGCCGCATTTCCTTTTCCTGCGGCAGGTATTAAGCATTCAAGATGAGCTTGTGGGATGGCTGATCTGGGTTTGAGAGTAGAGTTGAGAGCAAGACTTTACCCTAGAGATCTTATATTTATTTTGATTATTAAGTTATTATGTTTTCTTTTGATTATTTTGTAAAGGCTTCCGCTATTGTATAGTACTTAAGGTTCTGATATGAAACCGTATTTGTGATATCTTTACCCTTGTCGGGTTGGGGTGTTACAGATAGTCCATATTTCTCAAAATAGGGACTAAAAGCGTGCATAGTTTCAAAATTAGGTATTGCTGGTGTAATAAAAGTGACTTAGGGACTAAAGTTGTTATTTTGGGCAAACCACAGGGACCAAACGTGTAATTTTTTCTAAAATTTATATATGGATATCCATAAAAACATTTTAAAAACTTTACGGAGCATATTTTAACTTCATCAACGCTCATTATGTGCTACTAAACTCGCACATTTTGTACAACATGATATCAATAGTTAAAGTTAAACAACAACATCAACCTCAATCTCAACATGTCTATCAGTTAAAAACGTTTTACAAAGCTAATTATTAAAAAATAATAATAAAAAATAAATAATAAATAAACATGAGTTAGATAGTCATTGGTTAATTTAAAAGGTGTTTTCATTAAATTATAAAAAAAAAAATCCACGCATCACAATCCTTATTTCATAACAATCACCTCCTTAAAAAAAATGTATGTGATAACCTAACTTTATTCATTGACGTGATGTTTCATAAAAAAAAAAAAAAAAAAAAAAAAACTGTAATAGTTGGCCGTTGTAAAGAAATAAAAGTATGTACATGAGAATTATTAAGCAAGAATATATAGTTTTTAATCAGGTTATTACGTTACTATACTGCGATAATGTTATTGAGTTGTTAATCACGGATGTGAGATACAACAATTCTTCTATACTTATGATTTAAGTGTTAACCTCTTTTTGCTTCTCAATAGATGTCACAATTCTCAATTTTTGGTCATTTCTCAAACTCAATATTCATCATATTAGTTCATGCATGGTTTTGCATTTCACATTAAACGCATAATTTCTTATTAAATAAACGCTATCGCGTAATTAATTATTTTGAACATTTGATTCCGACACTTCCAAAAATTATTCCGATATATTTTTATACTCATATTAAGATTATAAAAAAATAATATTATGAGTTTACCCAATGTTTTAAATTTATTTCGTATATAAATTGTTAAGTTTATATAATTACGACGTAAATAAATTCAACCCGATAAATATTTATTCACTCAAATCTTTCAAGAAATGTATTTTATAATTTTTATGACCTCAATATATTTTATCTTGACCCGTTAAAATTTATTTTTATCTAACGCTACCCTAAATGCTTAAATAAATACACAAGTTACTAATAATTCTTAACTAACTACACTTCTATTTATACATACAAGTAATTAATTATATCAAAACTTATCTAATCTTTTCTATCTTTCATAGATGTCGACCCATATGAGGTGACTCACTTTAATTTGCAAATATCTTTCAAGTATAGTATAATTGTTGTTCCCCGTTCACTATTGTTAAAAACAGTTTAAGTTTATAAAACAAGTTAATAGTGAACTATGACTGAAATTAACATAAGGAAAACACACTAAGTAATTTTCAACATCATATTCTTATTAGAAATAAATCAACAAAGAATGCGTTACCCAAGTACTTGCGGAATAGTACTTGGGATTGAAATAACAAAGTTGGGTGACTCCTCTCTAAGCTCAGGGTAAGTCTGAGCACAACTCTTAGAGCTCACTGAGCTATCTCAGAACTAAGTTAGTATTTGGAGGAGTGAAAAGATGGCTTGCGTATATGTGTGTTTTTACAATTCGCAAGCTTAATCTTTTCACTCCATCTCTTATGCTATTTATACATGTATGAGTTTTAACTCTTTCCTAAGTGACAAATCGACATCATACGTGAAGACAAAATAGATGTATTTTGTCTCTACAAAGACTATTCTAAGTAAAGGACAAGGTGCTTTCCATATTTCGTGATGACACTGAGCTTGTAAGTTAGCCATTCAGGGAAAGTTGACTTATGTTGATAAGGACTTCTTTATTCGATTCAAACTTCTCCGCCTTGTCCGCTCTTTCTTGATCTGCTTATCCTTCAGTCTTCTTCTTCAGTTTGTCTTTAGTGTAAGAAGTTGGAGAGGAGTCTTAGGGATTCAGTGAGTTATTGTCATCACTCACCTAATCCATCATCTTCTTCTTGACTCGTCTTCACCCTTTAAGTTCCGCCTTCAGAAAGTGGAGAGACTTCTTCATTGCCTCGTACTGAGTATCCTAAAGATGACTCACTGAGCGGCTATGCACTCAAAGCGACCGATTGTGTTTAACGGATGAGTACTTGGGCTATTTTCTATTCAAATCCTAGATTAAGGGGTTTGGGTATTTTCTGAACCCAACAGTCTCCCCTATTTGGATATACAAATAGCCTAAGTGGTTGATCAGTGTAGGTGAGCAAATGGCTTCTTCCTACACTGAATGTACTAATGAATACAATAAGGAACACCGAGTAAATGAATAAAACATACATCGTTTATTGATCAGGTTACATAGTTCCTATCACTAGTACAAAAAAACAAAATGATGTCAGTCGGATGGATTCCCAATGCTTCAAGCTTGACCTTTTTGGTGATGAGTGTTTCTCTGTCAGGATGGTCTCTTATCTTGGCATTTAGGTCTTGGCAGAACCTGATATTTGATGGGGATTGGATCTGAGAGGCCACTGGAATATAGTTGATCATTGCAGCTACACCAGCCTGATCAATATCACTCCATATTTGAAATGCTGGGTTTCCATAGACATCAATGTGAAATAGCCCTTTCGTGCTCTTCAATCACTAGACAATTCACAAATTTAACCCCTTCAAGTAGCTCCCTATTACACTCCAGTCAAGGCACTTTAATCTTGGAACTCAACTCTCTTCCTTTTGCCAGTGGAAGTTTGTGGTTGAGATCCTTGAGGTGCGCTCAAGGCAGGTGAATTCTAGTTGGGCGGTGCATCCCTCGCCTTTCATATCTTTTGTCTGAGCATCTTCATCACTCCTTGACCACCTTATTTTGCTTTTACCAATGATCGGACCAAGTTCATCAAGTTCATGATCCCAAAGTCACCTGAATTTTAAGGGATCATGAACCTCAAAGTGTCTTTTGTCATTCCCTCTGTAAACATTCATAGCCAATGGTTTGGTGTTGGGAATAATCTTGACATCGCGATTTTTCAGGAGCCTCGCTTCATTGTCCTTGTATTCCTCAATTCGCTTCCCGAGAGCTTCAGTTTTCTTTCTCTTTTCTTCATATTGCTTTCTCATTGCAGCCATTTGAGCAGCCTGAGCATCTTTGAACTTTTGTCCTGCCTGACCCTTTGGGAGTTTGCTTGCATCTAATCCCATATTCTCTTCAGCGACTACTTTTGCCAGTGCTTCTCTGTTTCTTTTTTCTTCTTCGCCTAGTTTCAATCTTCTTTCTTCTTTAGCAAGATGTTTACTCAGCTGTTGAGGTGTGAGCAGGTATTCAGAGTCGCCGATTTTATAGGGGATCTTCTCAGGCTCAGCAGTCGTCATTATGCCTTTGCCTTTGTCCTGGCCTGAAGAAGATGATGCAACCAAGGGTCGTGTTGTTGTGATAACGCCGCTGTTGTTGATGATGATGTTGGTGGGATGGATGAGATGGGAGTTGCTGTGGATCGGTGGTGATGTTGATGTGGGAGCTACAGAGACTGATGATGTTTGCTCCCCCTCAGTGTGAAGAGGAGTTTCTTCAATATTCTCCCCTCAACCGCTGCCGAAGGTCGTGAGGGCAAGAGTTGGTGTTGATGCCGAGGGGACGGAGTCGCTTGACCCTGAAGGCTTGATAAATTTCAGTGATCATTGCCTTCATATCGAGGTGTCGGTTTGAATACCGTGACTTTTGCTTCCAAATTAGCTTGTAAAACTTCAAGAGCAGTCATTCGGGCCCAAGATTCCGTGCCGTAGATGAGGATGCTCGAGCCAATGTAGCCACCTGCGTATTCAAAGAGTCCATTGTAGCTTGTAGAGACTGGACTGAGGATGGAAGACCTTGAACATTTGTAGACTTGAGCATATTGAGCGGTTCGGTGAGGTTTGAGGATTGTTTTTACTCAGTAGCTTCCAAGACTTTAGAGTTGGTTGGTGGGTCTTCTTTGACAAACTCCCTGATTTCATCTATCGTGGTACCTACACCCTGAAGATGCCCGAGGAATTTAGCCATGTTTTCATCCAGTCGGTGAATGTTGTCATACATCGATCTCGTGCTCATGAACATTTTCATCGGCCCAGTACTTCGCCTTTAAGATCGCGTAGCTTGCAGCAGCCTCAAGATGTTGTTCCCACAATGTTTTAGTCACCCCGAGTATAGCTTCCTTGAAGCTCGTGATCCACTCGAGCCAACCGCCTTTCAGTGGGGAAGTACATTGTCAAACTCTTTGAATTCATCGAGCTTGAGGATTCGAAGTATGATCATGTTGGAATGGGGATTCAAGAAGCTCCTTTGGATCGCCTGAGGTTCTTGTTCAGCTTGAACCTCGGCCCATTTCTTCTCCAGCTGATAAGATTTCATCATCAGTCTCAGCGAGCTCATCTTCAGAGAATAATATCCCAGTGACATCAGTAATTGTGAGCAAGGGGTTGGTTATGGGTTCCATATCAGCGGGTGGTTTATATCCCTCTCGAAGTCTTTGTCCCCGTTGACCCCTCGACACTCGGTGGGCGCTTCCCTGCCTTCACCGGAGTCGATTGGTTGTGGGTTCCATATCGGCGGTTGTTCCTTTCCTCCGAAGTCTTTGTCCCCCAGTGACCCCGAGACACCTGGTGGGCATTTCCCGTGCCTTTAGCAGAGTCGTGATAGTTGTATTCCTATCGGCGGGTTGTTTGAGTCCCTCGAGTCTTTGGGATCGATCGGGTGCCCTCGCACAAAGGCCGTGATGTGCTAATGTCATCCTTGGGCGTTGTGGAAGGCGCCCCTACCGGTTGTATGTTTCCTCCTCGATCTTGGGAGTAGTAGGTGTGACCAAGGGCACCGATCGTGATGTATCGCTGTCCTTCGTTGTCACCGGGTGATTGTTGCCTGGTCGGGCGGGTGTCTTTTGGTCACGGGCTTTTTGTGCCTCTTAGGGTGCCTCAAGCCTCGTGGCCCCGAGACTTTAGTATGGTCTTAGTCCCACCTGAGACTTCCCTTTTTCTTTTGGGAGCAGTGGTTTGAGACACCTGATCCACTTAGATTGTTTACAAAGAATCATGTGGGCCGCCAATTCAATGGGAGTGACGAGGGATGAGTTCTTTTGAAAATTTGAAGGGCTCAGGATGCCAGGTAAATTTCCAAATTTTTCATCTTGAGTATAATTTGAACCCAAGAACGACATTGAGCACAAGAGACAAACCTAGGATACGAAACATATTTCGCCCTAGTTTTGCTCAGAGCTTCGTTACGAGATCACCGTAAATGATCTCCCCTATGTCGACAGTGACCCCATTCATCAAGCAGTATGCCATCATCAACTGAATAGAGTTAACTTGTTAAGTGGATGAGTGGTTCCCGCCGAGGACCTGAATCACAAAAGTGAAGAGGATCCTCCAAGCCACGGGAAACGAGCTTTTAGTGATCGGGTCTTGTCCAAAAAGTTGGATCTAAAACGGTTTGTTTTAACCCATCCTTCACCGTGGAGGGTTCGTGATGGGCGACATAAACACCTTTGTTATAATCTAACCCTGCTGTAGTGCAAAACGCTTTGAAATCCAGGGTGTATTGTTTTCCCCATTAAGGTTTAACCCGATGAGATACTCCCGAGAGGTCTAAGGTTATTCTCATCAAGAGAAGGTGTCGGGTCAGGCTCTAGCAGTAGCCCAAAACTCCCCGAGGTAGTTTGGGTACAACACGAGGACATTTTACAAAGGCCGTTTTGAGTGGGCAGTTGAATAAAAATTTTATAATGTCTTTATAGGTTGGGACATTTTCAGGATATTCAAAATTTCCTATGACATTATTTGTTTTAAATTCAACATTAGTAAGATCCCCTACCCACCGAGAAGCAAACTGGAGAGATGGTGTTCTAGTCATTTCCATTAACAAAGATTTTAGGATAAAAAATGTTTTGACTAGAACAATCAAAGTATTTAGATCTCTTCAAGTTTGTGATGAAAAACTTTTGTAAATGTTTACAAGAAGGTTTTTTTTCAAAAGAGGTTTTGAAGATTTGAGAACACACAAATATTTCTGGATTTGAGAAAGAATTTTGACAGAGTTTAGTTGCAGAAAAGATTTGTGTGTGTTTGTTTGTGTTTGAAGAGGGTATTTATAGAGTGATAGGAGGGGTGTTTTGTGCACAAATGGGAATGTTAAGAGTTGGTTTTGAAAGGCGCTGAATTTCCACATTTAATGCTACCACTCCATTACCCGCAAAGAAAATCCCATTTTTCAAGGGAACAGTTGCAGTGCACAGTGCACTTTTGCAGAAAAAAATATCAATTTGATATTTTTGTGAGAGGCATTAAATGCCGAGTGGGATGACAGTAAGACAAAGAGACATATATTCCTTTATTAAATTGGCATAGTTACCAACCTAGGACATTAAAGTAACTGATACTTGGATCATTTAGTTACTTATTCAATGCTCTTTGTCAAGTGTCAGGGACCCTGAATGAGTCTTACTCATTTAGTGAGAGGTTTATTTTGGGTGTTTAGGGAGGATGAACCATTTAGGAGAACTTACTGAGATTGGTTTTCAGATACTTGACTTTCAATGTCAAGCATTCCCAATTCAGCTTTCAGTCTCCTGAAGGTGGGTTCATCCAAGGGTTTGGTGAAGATATCAGCCAGTTGATATTCAGTAGGGATGAAATGAAGTTCTATGTCTCCTTTCATTATGTGATCCCTGATGAAGTGATATTTGATATCAATGTGTTTGGTTCTTTGGTGGAGGACAGGGTTGTTGGAGATTGCAATTTCACTTGTGTTATCACGTAAGATGGGTAGCATTTTGTAATGGATGTTGTAGTCACTGAGTTGACTTTTCATCCATAGTACATTGGCACAACATCCTGCTGCAGCTACATATTCACCAATGAGGACATGGCCAATGATTGTTGCTTCTTTGCACTCCAACATACCAGTTTCCTCCAAGGAATTGACAGACCCGAGGTACTTTTTTCGTCCATGTTGCAGCCAAAGATAATCGTAATCAGAGTAACCCTTGAGATCAAACCCTGAGCATTTTAGATAGTAGAGTCCAAGGCTTGGGGTTCCCTTCGTGTACCTGAGTATTCTCTTAGCTGCAGTGAGGTGAGATTCTTTGGGATTGGACTGATATCTTGCTATTAAACAGACTGAAAATTGTATGTCCGGTCTAGTAGCGGTTAGATACATCAGTGATCCAACAATCCCTCTGAAATGGGTTGGATTGACTGATTTGCCGTGAGATCGGTCCAAGGTTGTTTGGTGGGACCATTGGTGTCTTCACTGAGGCACAGTCAAATATCTCATATTTCTTCAAGAGATTTCTGGTGTATTTCTCTTTATTGATGGATATTCCTTTATCAGTTGCCGATTTGTAGTCCAAGAAAGTATGTAAGTTCCCCCATCATGCTCATTTCAAACTTCTTTGTCATTAGTTTTTTAAACTGTTTGCAAAGTTTGTAGTTTGTTGAGCCAAAGATGATATCATCAACATACACTTGGACTAGTATCACATCCTGTTGGGTTCTATAGACAAACAGGGTGTTGTCTATCTTTCCTCTGACAAACTTGTTTTGTATCAAGAAGGCTGAGATAGTTTCATACCATGCCCTGGGAGCTTGTTTAAGTCCATAGAGGGCTTTGTCAAGCTTGCGCACATAATCGTGAATTCACTACTCTCAAAGCCTGGAGGTTGCTGAACATACACATCTTCCTTGAGATCACCATTTAAGAATGCACTTTTAACATCCATTTGGTAGACCCCGAAGTTCATGTATGTTGCATATGCAAGGAAGATCCCGATGGCTTCCATTCTTGCAACAGGAGCAAATGTCTCATCATAGTCGATGCCTTCTTGTTGACTGTAACCTTTGGCTACCGTCTGGCTTTGTTTTAATGACAGTGCCATTTTCATCAGTTTTGTTTCTGAAAACCCACTTCATTCCTATGACTACTACATCCTTAGGACATTTGATCAAGGTCATGACCTTGTTTTTGTCAAATCAGCTTCTTGCATAGCCTGAACCCAGCTTGGATGTTTAAGAGCCTCAGTGACACTTTTGGGTTCTATTCTCGATAGATAATCAGATATAGACATTCATTGGTCAAGCTGCGTTAGACTAGCGCCATGCTTCTAGTGAGCATGCCCTCAGTGGGTTCACCAATGATGTTTACGAGCTCAATAACCTGAGATCTTGTCCACTTACTTTGTGGTCTAGGATCCGAGTTTGATGAAGTCACCTTTGGAGGTTCGTGAGTGAGAATGGTTACAGGAGCAACAGATTCATTTTGAGCATCGTTATGATGTCCTGCTCGTTGGGTTTCATGAATCACAGTGATCCCGAACAGCTTGGTTCAGTTGTTACCTATCCTTGCTGGGACTGATAGATTATCAATGAATTCACTGATTATCGGTTGGGGTAGGTTGTGAGGTAAGACATAATATGAGATATTAGCATCAGCTTGATATGAGGAATTGAATTCAGGGTGAACTCATCGAGGATATCTTGATGAGTCATCAATTCCTATTTCCTCCATTAAGGTGTTGGTGAACTTGATGCTTTCGACTTTCATCAAAGGTGACATGAAAGGTTTCCTCAACTTGTTGTCTCCTTGTGTTAAAACCCTGAAGGCTTTGGAGATCAGTGAGTAGCCTAAGAAGTATCCATCATCACCTTTTGCATCAAACTTGCCTAGATGATCCTTGTGGTTATGAATGAACACAGGACATCCAAATACATGAAAATAGCTGGTTCCTTTACATACTTGTGCAGATATTCCTTCACACCAGTCATGCTTCTTGAGCATCCACTATCTAGATGCCAAATAGGCTCCCCGGCATGTCTCTGCACAAGTAGTAAACTGAATTAGTTTCTCTTAGTGACCCACTTACTGGTGGGCTTGGGTCTCAAGGTCTCTCTGAAATTTGCAATCGACTCATGGTCAGTGGTTGTGTGCATGATTGGTTCTGAACCGTCAAGTTTAATCACACAAGCTGACCACTTGTGAATGGTCAACCGTAATAAACTTAAAACAGCTCAGAAACAAATGCAATTAAGATCAGAGGAATATAGTGGATTCCTGGGTCGTTAAGTCCCACGGAGACTCAATGGTGTTTCAAAACTTTCAGACGATAGAATCATCACTAAGGATAGTGATCAGTAAAGATTTTGATGGATTATTACACTACTAATTGATTGGAATGATATTGGATACAGAATTGGAAAGCACAACAATCAGATACAACAAACGTAAATACGTACGTTTATTAAATTACGTAAACGTACAAAATAAAAAGTGAATTTAAAGAAATAAAAGACCTAAAAATATGAAAATGACATTTTTGAAATCCTAAAAATAAAATAAAATTATTAGAAAAATAAAATTATTTTATAACTATTTATCTAATTACTATTAATTAAAAACTATTTTTAATTATTTAATAATACTCTAAAATAAAAGAAAATATGAAATAAGGCTAGAAAAATAAAATTATGATTCAGAAAAATCTAAAATATTATAAAACTTATTTAAAAACTAAAAATATATTTTTTTACACTTTTTATCTATTTATTATTAATTAATTACTATTTATAATACACTTAAATAAAAGAAAATATAAAATAAACCTGGAAAAATAAAATTTTAACTTAGAAAAATCTAGAATATTATAAAATTAATTTTAAAAATTAAAAGATATTTTTTATGCTTTTTAATTATTTATTACTAATTATTTAATACTTTTAACTATTTAAAATTATAATAAATACTAAACAAACAGAGAAAATTATGAAACTTTTTCTAAAAATATCCTAAAGTGACAAAAAGCTAAGAAAATTATAAAAACTAAAAACGCTTAATAATAAGCTGGAAAGAAAAATCAAAAAGCTAATTAATATTAAATAAACGCTATCACTATTTTAAAAAATGATGTTTTTGTGGTTTTTATTTTTGAAAACTATTTAACTACTTAAAATATGAAATTTAAATGAAGACAGAAATTTTACAACTTAAAAAATAAGCTGTTTGAAGCTTAAAAAGCTCAACAGTGGGCTTTATGAGCTTATTTGATTTTTAAAGCTCAAACAAACTTGAAAACTGGAAACAAAAGTGAAATAAGCTAAATGAACTGAAAGTAAGCTAAAATGCACAAAGAAGCATGCTAATAAGCTAGGAATAAGCAGATAAGCACTTAAGCTAAAACTACTAACCAAACAGACTTGTGGAGTTTTTCAAGGCCAAAATAAGCTAAGGGCAAAAGCTCCTAAGTTCAAAATAAAACCTGAGTCAACAAGCTGGGTTGGTTGGTTCTCCAAAAAGCCAAAGATCACAAGCTAAGGGTAACTAGAGAGCTTATTAAGAGCTTGTGAAAAAGGGTCCAGATCACTGCTCAGCTTAAGCTGAGACAGTTGATACTGAATGTTGGACAGAAATAAAAACCACTAGCAACCCTATCAAATGAGCTACAAATTAAAAAGCTAATATTGGAGCTTCAAGATGGCTAGGTCAGCTATCCAAAGAACCAAAATTCAAAAGCTAGGGCTTACTAATAAGCTCAGGGAGCTTATAAAAATAGCCATGAAACTGTGTACAGGGCAAGCTTTTGAAAAGGGTACCTAAAATAAGCTAAGGTTTAAGCTACTAAACAAGCTATCTAGAAAATATAAAAAAATACAGTGATAAAGATGAGCAGTTGTATTTTTATATCCCAAAGGCTCAAATTATGAAACTCAATATTTAATCCTATATAAAATAATCTATTTTATTCAAAAACGACCAAATGGAAATTTTGACTTTTTAAGATTAACTAAAAGTTTGACTAAGATGAAATTTGAACTGATTCTATTAACTGATTATGTTGTTTTAAGGTGGATTAAGACTGGTTTGGGCAATACTAACAACTTATGAACACAAAACTTTGATCATGAAACATGGAAATCAAACAGTTGATGTTCAAGGAGTGATCAAAGGTATTTTTGACTTTTCAAGAACAAAGACTGGTTTTTCTTGTTTATATGAACTAATAAGACCTAATGAGACATACACCAAATAAGAACAATGGCTAGAATAACCTATAACACAGTTAAACAAGCAAATCCAAACACCCCTTTAACTAGACTGTTTTGAAATTTTCAAAGCAAGACACTGATTTAGACCATGCAATTGATTACAGACTTAATATTATCACTTACTAAGACTAAATAGACACTAAACAACATCACTAACAACATAAAACTAAGAAATTGAACTTATGCTATTTTAACTGTTAAACTAAATTTTTTAGCAACTACAAATTAAAAAGAACAAGCAAATGGTTTTATTGGATAATTACACTCAACTATAATTAAGAAACACAAAAACACAAAGAATTGAGCTTATGACTGTCTTACACAGTGAAATACAAAAATTGAGCTAAAAGCTTACAAGTGGCTTCCAAGCTCAAAACTAAGAACCAAGGCACATGATGAGTGTCTAAATACTCATCATTTTTGTACAATATAAACTGCAAAATCATCTGAAAACACTCATAAACACATCAAAATGATCAAAATATCACAAATCAGTGTTTTATGTGTTTTAAATGCAAAAATATCAAAATCAGATTAAAAACGTATCAAATTTGCAAAAATGGCAGTTTTAGTCCCCCAAGTTTCAAAAATTGTCAAAATCAGTCCCTAGTATATCTAAATAAAGAAAAATATCATTCAAGGTCCCTGAAATATTTTAAATTGTCAAAAACAGTCCTTGAATGAATCTTTAGTCAAATGGCAGAAAAGGTCCTTCAACTTTGAAAAGTGACAAAAATGGTCCTTGGAAATTGGAAATTGTCAAGTTTGGTCCTTATACTATTGAAATTTGTCACTTGTGGTCCCTTGGAATAGCTTTGCATAATTGGCGTATAGTCCTTTGATTTTCAGGAATTGCATATCTAGTCCTTGTGATATTATAACCTTTAAACCATTTTGGCCCTTGTCTTAAACCCATATGACCCCTTACCAACTCTTGGACCCCTGCCATATAAGCATTTTGAACCCCCCTTCTATTACTAACACCTGGTCAGTCAATCCCTTGGTCAAACAAACACCAAACGCGCCAAATAAGTCTCCTTCTCCAACTGCTATCACTGTTCACTCCACACAGCCATCCCCCCTCCTCTCCTTCACATTTCCTTGTCCCCCCACCTCAACACAACTCCAAGAAACATTTAATGATCCTTCCCTCATCTCACTCAACCCTCCAGCTGTTACTCCACTTTTTGGCGCCAAAAGAAGATTTAAAGGCCAAGATGAATTTGACCCATCCAAAGGCTGATATTATTGATGGGAAAGACCAAGTGGGACCCACAGAGTTCAAGAAGTCACTACAAAAGGAGAAAGAAGCAAAGAGTATACTCTGTCGACTGTTTTTAGACCATTTTGTAGTGTAAACTCTTAATTTCTGTTGTAAACCTTTAAATTCAGTTTTATTTTCAAGTTGTATTATGTTTTATGGTTAATGAAAGTTCTTTGCAGTTTCAATTTCAGTTATTGTGTACAAATTCAGTTTTATGCAAATTTCCATGTTCAAATTCCCAAAAATCTCAAAGGTTGTTATTAGTTGTTGTTCTTGCTTCTTAAGCTCCTATAAGATCTTGACAAAGCTTATAAGCTTTTAGGAACTTTTAAATCCAGTTTAAACTTAAAAACTCAAAAATATAAAAAAAATAAGATAAATAAGGTGAAAATTCAAAAATCATGGGAATGATGATCAAGACATTGAAGCAGTGTTGAATTTGGATTCTTTGTGGGTTTAGAGCTTTGTGGAAAGCCATAGGGTGTGATTTCAGTCACTGGTTCCTTGTCCTGTGCATGATCTCAGTTTGTAAGCCATTCTCTAAAATTTTGCATCTGCTACTATTAGTAATTAAAACTTGGTAATTATAGTTTAATCATGTTTAAATACAGTTAGTATAAGGTTTTTAATTAATTGTATGATCTTAATCTTTGGAATCCTTTGTTTAGCTTCATAACTGCTTCATTAAGGACTGTTTGGATTTTCTAAGTTCATCTGTTATAGGTTGTGCGACCTTTGCTTTTAGTTGTTTTGTGTCACTTTTAATCTTAATAACTCAGTTCATCAAGATAAACATGTGCTTATTTGGTTAGAAGTCAACTTTCTCTTAATCTCATCTTACCTAGTTAACTGTTGGATTTTAAAGTCCGAAACTCATCACAGTAGCTTAAAAGTAGTTAATATAGCTTAATTCCATCTCATTACATCTTAATATATCATATTCAGTAAGTATAATCAAGTTAAAGTTCATAATAGTCAACATAATTAGCAATTTATAAAAAGTCAAATTTCAGCATAAGCAGTTTTTGAATAAAAAGTATAATTTTATATAGGATTAAATATTAGGATTTAGCCTAAATCCTTTTGGCATAATAAAATTTAGCTGCTAAATAAAATTATAAAAATACTAGGTTTTATTAAATTAGCTTTTAAATAGCTTATTAATTAGCTTCTTTTAACCCCCTTAATGAAAAACTCCCTGCTCACGAGTGTCTATAGTCCATTTAATAAGCTCACAGAGAGCTTATTAGTGGCCTTTAGCTTATGTACTTTAGTTTTTTAGAAAGCCAACCTAGCTAACTTAAAGTTACAAGCTTAAAATTCCAACTTGCAGCTTATTTGATAAGCCTGCAATAAGCTTTTTATTTTGTCCATTTTCTGTGTACATCAGCTATTCATGGTTTTTTCAGTTTCTTCATAAGCTTCTCACAAGCTTATCAGTATAATTAAATCTTTGTAAATTAGCTTTTTGGATAGCTCACTTGGTCAACTTATTAATTGCAGTGTTTATTTTCCTTTTGTAGCTTATTACAGTGCTTAAATTTGATCTAGAAAGTGCCTAGTAAACCAAAAAGGTGTACTGTGTTACAGTTAAGCTTAAGCTTATTTTAGGTTTGTTTAGTGCTTATTTATAAGTTCTTTTGTTTTTTTTTAGTTATCATTATAGCTTATTATCATTAGTTTAACTAATTTCCGTTTCCTTTCTTATTTACTAGCTTATAAGCCAATTGGCTTAAACTCTTCAGCTTATTTCAAATCTTAGACCACTGTTAAGACAAATAAGCTTTTTCAGAGCTTATTGGTAGTTTTCATAAAAAGTCACAGTTGTAAAAAATGCTTATTTTAATGTGCTTAAGTAGTTTGTAAAAAGAAAAATCCAAAAATAAAATAGTTTAAAAAAAAGTGCCACTGCTGGGATTTGATCTCTGGCCACCCAGCTCACCACACCACACACGCACCAACTGCCCTAGGGACTTTTTCAGTTATTATTTACACTATTTAATACTTAACCACACCTAGGCAGTTAAGCTTATACGAGCTTAAGAGCTTATTTCCAGCTTATTCGTAGTAGCTTTTTCATCTTTTTCAATTTTCTTAGTTTAGTATTGTTATAAAGTATTTTTACAAAAAGTTTCAGATTTTTCCAATAAGTTTTAGTATTTTTAAACATTTAATTAGTGTTTTTTAGTAATTAATTCATAATAAAAAATATAAAAGTCTAAAAAATATAAATCTTTTTTCTAAAATTTTCTTTTGTCATATAGTACGTAATAAAATTAGTTTTACATTTGTAGGCCTTTTATTTCATAAATTTTATGTTTTGTCTTGCGCTCCAGCGTAATTTTTATAAACAACGCTCGTTTTCATTTTAAATCTAGTTTTTAGGTAATTTGAGTTTACGTTTTAGTTAATATAGTTTATTTAAGTTATTTTATATTATAAAATAAACGTTCATCGATCTGTAAAAATAGTGATAGCGTTTATTTAATATATTTTATCTTTTATTTCTTTTAATTTGCATTTAAGTCGCTGTAATTTGTAGATCTTTTCTTTAGGTAATTATCCATCCAAAACCTTACTGATCACTATCCTTAGTGATCATTCTATCATCTGAAGTTGTTTAAACACCAATTCATCCTCCGTGGGACTTAACGACCCAGGAATCCCCTATATTCCTCTGATCTTAAATTGCATTAGTGTTTGAGCTGTTTTAAGTTTGTTACGGTTGACCATTCACAAGTGGTTAGCTTGTATAATTAAACTTGACGGTTCAAAGACCGATCAGCACACAAACACAACCTAAAGCTTCCCAATAAGCACTAAACCAAGGCCATCCAATATCAACCCTGCTCCAGCTTTCTTGTATCTTTCACCATGGATTTTTTTATTTTTCAACTATTTTTTAGTATTTTTGGTGATTTTTCTTTTTTACTTCTAAACTGAGTTTAAATGGTTCTAATAGCTCTCAAAGGTTATATAATGAGCTTATATAAGCTTATAAGTCCAAGACAACAACCAAAGATAACATTCGTACCTATTGAGATTTTTGAATTTGAAAATTGCTCAAACTTGAAATCAAACTGGAAACTTGAAGTTTATTATTAATAATGGTTTACATACACTCAATAATGCTTAAACAAAAACTTAAAAGCTTAAAAGTACACTAGAAAACTTGAAATTATTAAAACGACATAAACTAAACTAAACTACACTACTTATTTTGCTACATTGCTTCTTTTCCCATTTATAATGATCCTTTAGGTTCCTTGTCGACATCTGAACATATCCCACTTCATCTCAGCCATTGAATTTATCCAACTCATCAATATCGCCAAATGTCAGTTTTGGCGCCAAAATAGTCTTTGAGCAGGTTTTGCTAATTAAAGCTTTTTGGAAGATATGGAGGTGGAGGGGGGTTGGTATACAGGTGGGAGGATAAGGTAGCAAGGTGGAAAGTGGGCAAGTGGTGGTGAAACCACTGGTAACTGGTTCGCAGTGGTGGGAGAGGAGAGTGAATAGTAGTAGCTGTTTTGGCGGGCGTTGACCGGATTTGACCATGGGATATTATAAGTGGAGGGGTCAAGATGGGGGGTCAAGGGTATTGACAGGGGTCTTTTTGATTTGGATGGGTTTAAAATACAAAGGGGGTCCTTTTGGTATGTTAACTACACAAGGACCATTCTTGTAATTCTGCCAATTTGAGGGACTGATCTTGACAAGTTTCCAAAGTTATCACAAGGGCCTATCCTGCCAAATATGAATAGTACAAGGACCATTATGAATAAAATTCCATTTTTACACTTCCAGGGACTAAATCTGCCAAACTTTGAAACTTGAGAGACCAAACATGTAAATTCTCCAAAAGTTCACCATAAGGACCAATGTTGCCATTTATGAATAGTACAAGGTTTATTTTTGATTATTTTCACTTTTTAAATTCACCAAGGACTATATTTGACAATTTTCAAACTTTAGGGACTAAAGTTGTCATTTTGTAAATTTTAAACTTTAAAGGGTTTATTTTGACAACTTATGAATCCCATGGACCTTATATAACATTTTTCTTTATTTTGATTTACCATGGACTAATTTTGACAACTTTTGAAACTTGGGGGACTAAAACTGCCAATTTTGCAAACTTGATATGTTTTTCATCTGATTTTGATATTTTTGCATTTAAAACACATAAAACACTTATTTGTGATATTTTTATCATTTTGATGCATTTCTGAGTGTTTTTCAGATGTTTTTGCAGTCTAGATGGTACAAAATGATGAGTATTTAGACACTCATCAATCCCCCACACTAAGATATTGCTAGTCCCTAGCAATCTTTTATGAAAAATTAATGGATTTTATCTCTTTACCAAAAGCCATTACTTCTGGAGTAGCCAATTGTTTAAGTTCAAGTAAGAACCTTGGTACAATGATAACCAAATGATTTTGAGCAAATCACCAGCTTTCAAGGGTTTTGATTTGTCTTACCGTAGCCGCTTGCTTCTCGGACTAACCAACTCTTAGATAAAATATCTTTGGTGAGTCGATTACCAATTATGGTTTTCCAACTGCCTTTACCACAAGCCATAAACTTGCGGGCTAGCCAACTCTTCACTAATTAAAGATATGGTGAGGTGAACACCATACAATTTTGGGCAAATTGCAAGCCATAAACGGATTTGAGATATCTTTACCAAGAGCCGTTTGCTCCTGGATTAGCCAATCCTTATGTGGGTTAGACATGGTGGACTGATTACCATTTGTTGTGTTTAGTACATAGTACTTCCACTACAAAAAATTTTAAAATTTGGCCATTTTGGGGGAAAAAGGGACTAAAAGGGTACATTTATGATCAAATTCGCCAGAATTTCCCCCCCACACTTAGAAATGAATATTGTCCTCAATATTCAAAGTACCGGCGGTTATGCCGAAACTTAGAACGTAAAAAGATAACATTACTAGCCAAGTGTAGAAACACAACAATTATTCTTTTTTTTAATATTTACAATTTTCATTCATTCATTTTAGATCTATATACAACATGTGGGGCATCACCCCCACACTAGGGTGGTACACATGGGTGAAAACCCATGTGGTGCTTGCTAATGTTTTTGATTCCCGAGTCACTAGCTTGACTCGACCCCGCATTAATTGGTTCATGGGGAAGTAAGTGGAAAAGACAATCTCCATCGGACTTTCACTTGAGATGTTTGTATAAACATTTGAAGTACGTGAAAGTTCCACACCGATGAGATATTGAGAGAACCGGCTCACAAATGATAGATGAAAAAGCCGGGTCAAAATAATGTCTTCATTCTCAAGGAGTGAAGAACAGGAGAAGCCACGGGATATATGAAGAAAAGAAAGAAAATCATGATAAAAATCATGACTAACTCTTCATCCTCAATAGGAGAATTCATAGTTTCATGAATCTCCTCAGTTAAGTTCACTTGATCAAGACATATTATGGGTGTGTCTAGATCAAAGTAGAAATTATCATACTCCGTCGGAGATATGATATGAGTAAGTTCACAGTGAGAACTCCTCAAGGTAAATGAATCATATTCTTAATTGGTATCAGTGGGTTCATGGTGAACTCCTCCAATGTAAATGATTCATAATCGGGGAGAGAATTATGAGAATGAAAAGTGGAACTGCCACTAATCTTCTCTCCCATATTATCAAAACAGAAGGCTTCCATTTCCGAATAGAATCATCGGAAAAAATGTCACTATCCTTTATGGGGATAGGAGATGAAATGGGTTTTTCTTTGAAAGCCTCGATTTTAGAAATGAGAAGACCGACATTCAGTAATGTTGCACGAAGTGCTTCATCTTTGATTTCAGTGTCGCGAACTTCATCATTCTCTTCTTCTAAGCTAACAAGCTCCGAAGGTAATTCTTCCATATAACTGATGTCTCCACAAGATAACGAATCGTCATCAATAGAATCGGAGCACATCTCAACATGATTACTTTGGAAGACAAGAGGAGGAGGGATATCACAGACATGATCGATAATTCCCTGCGGACTCTAGGATTGGGACAAGGTTCTCAACACTAGACTTTATGAATTCGTCCGATTCCTTTTCAGGAACAAAGGTCAAGAAGCTTATCCCCATGTTCAGAGAGTGAGTGGAGCTCGGTGTGATAGCAGTTTGTTTGAGAATGAATCTCAACTACTGGGATATCAACTGATGAATTTGATGAATCTTCAAGTGTATCCTCATCATCACTGTCCATCAGAATAAAACGAAATTGAGAGCTAGATCTCGGGCTTTTTCTTTTGCAATTGATTCCCTAATAGATTTTTCAAAGGCAAATTGGGAATTTATTTTAGCGACCGCTCTTCGCTAGCAATTCTTCCATGGATTTCTCATATGAATTTTTAATGACGGGACATTGTGGGAGTGGATATTTGTCAAAACCGGAAGGTTGACATTGATAATCATCATGAGGACCCCTACAATATACACAAGAAAAACTGGGAACATTATGAAATGTCGTTTACTCAACTCCTCAGCTTCTTTCACGACTCAAGCTCTAGATAAGTGTCTTGTTGGTTTTGCCTGAGGAGTTTGAGTCATTTGGCACCGTGGAGGTTGGTCGTGATATGGATAGTCGTAATTGTTACAAGGAAATGGATTCCCGCTTGACAATCGTGAAATGGGGACCTCCACAGTTCTTCACAACAAGAAAACTGTTGAGTCTCGACGGTGAATTATATAGATATTGGTCATGACCAAAGTCTCGAGCATCACCGAAAACTGCTCATAGACAAACGTGTTTCCGGATTGACACTCAAATCCTTGGTGAGGATCTCCACAAAATTCACAACAGTTATGTTGATTATATGAAGATAAGTCGGGCTGTGGTGGGTAATTGAAAAGTTTGAGGGTCGTTAAATGAGTTCGATTAGGATCATAATCAAATGAATTCCTCAACCACAAAACAAACAACTCCGTTATGAATATCATTACCACATACACACGCATACAAATGCACAAGGTGAACCAAAAGAGGCTCACCACAACCGACACAAGGAATAAACGATTCCATTTGAGAGTTATGAGAAGGAATTGGTTCATTCAAAGAATCAACAAAACCAACATGGTGATCTGAATGACTATTAATTCTCGAAGAACATTTTGAAAAATCCGGAGGTAGGAAAAGTGGTGTGCTCTGAGAGCTAGCAATTTCCACCACTTCCGTTATGATCTCTGGTTCTGGTTCTTGAGAAACGTGAAGATTTGGCAAGTCATTCTTGCTAGTCACCGTCCCTAAATTCTGCAGGATTGCTTCTAACCGTAAATCGTGAAAGTGTAGGATCAATTTTAGACGGCTTAGGAGCAATCGAGGGGTTAGATCTTTGGATAACCGTAGGTTGGACGTATTTAGCACCTCTATTATCGAGGGAAGTACCGTCCTTTGTCACCCGTTTTCTCGTTCTATATCCCTTCGCAGAATTAATGGATCATCACGAACAACACGAATTCTAGACATTTTTTACAAAGTATGAAGTTTTTCAAATTGTTCCATTCGTCGTAGTCAGAGTGAGAGATTCCATGAGAATAGAAGAAGTTAGAATCAAATGGATAGAGGGTAAAGGATAAAGAATCAAAAAGGGTAAAAGGGTAAAGAGGAATATTTTTGGCATTTTTGAAAAACATTTTATAAAACAAAGAATGAAAATATTTTTGGTGTTGTTAACACTTTAAGAAAAGTGTTAATGAACTTTTTGATTTATGATTGACTTTACAAAAAACTGTTTACAAAAAGTGGTATATGTGCAAGTCGGGTCTGTTAAAGAATGCTTAAAACACTTACAACAGCCTCCCGCTAATGGCCAAAATTTGATTGGTTCCGAACCGTCAAGTTTAATCACACAAGCTGACCACTTGTGAATGGTCAACTGTAATAAACTTAAAACAGTAAAACAAATGCAATTAAGATCGAGAAATATAGTGGATTCCTGGTCGTTAAGTCCCACCGGAGACTCAATGGTGTTTCAAAACTTTCGACGATAGAATCATCACTAAGGATAGTGATCAAGAAAGATTTTGATGGATTATTACACTACTAATTGATTGGAATGATATTGATACGTAATTGGAAAGCACAACAATCGATACAACAAACGAAATACGACGTTTATTAAATTACGTGAAACGCACAAAATAAAAAGTGAATTTAAAGAAATAAAAGACCTAAAAATATGAAAATGACATTTTTGAAATCCTAAAAATAAAATAAAATTATTAGAAAAATAAAATTATTTTATAACTATTTATCTAATTACTATTAATTAAAAACTATTTTTAATTATTTAATAATACTCTAAAATAAAAGAAAATATGAAATAAGGCTAGAAAAATAAAATTATGATTCAGAAAAATCTAAAATATTATAAAACTTATTTAAAAACTAAAAATATATTTTTTTTACACTTTTTATCTATTTATTATTAATTAATTACTATTTATAATACACTTAAATAAAAGAAAATATAAAATAAACCTGGAAAAATAAAATTTTAACTTAGAAAAATCTAGAATATTATAAAATTAATTTTAAAAATGAAAAGATATTTTTATGCTTTTTAATTATTTATTACTAATTATTTAATACTTTTAACTATTTAAAATTATAATAAATACTAAACAAACAGAGAAAATTATAAAACTTTTTCTAAAAATATCCTAAAGTGACAAAAAGCTAAGAAAATTATAAAAACTAAAAACGCTTAATAATAAGCTGGAAAGAAAAATCAAAAAGCTAATTAATATTAAATAAACGCTATCACTATTTTAAAAAATGATGTTTTTGTGGTTTTTATTTTTGAAAACTATTTAACTACTTAAAATATGAAATTTAAATGAAGACGTAAATTTTACAACTTAAAAATAAGTCGTTTGAAGCTTAAAAGCTCAACGGGGCTTTATGAGCTTATTTGATTTTTAAAGCTCAAACAAACTTGAAAACTGGAAACAAAAGTGAAATAAGCTAAATGAACTGAAAGTAAGCTAAAATGCACAAAGAAGCATGCTAATAAGCTAGAATAAGCGATAAGCACTTAAGCTAAAACTACTAACCAAACAGACTTGTGGAGTTTTTCAAGGCCAAAATAAGCTAAGGGCAAAAGCTCCTAAGTTCAAAATAAAACATGAGTCAACAAGCTGGGTTGGTTGGCTCTCCAAAAAGCCAAAGATCACAAGCTAAGGGTAACTAGAGAGCTTATTAAGAGCTTGTGAAAAGGGTTCAGATCACGCTCCGCCTTAAGCCGAGACAGCTTGATACAATGTTGACGTGAAATAAAACCACTAGCAACCCTATCAAATGAGCTACAAATTGAAAAGCTAATATTGGAGCTTCAAGATGGCTAGGTCAGCTATCCAAAGAACCAAAATTCAAAAGCTGGGGCTTACTAATAAGCTCTGTGGGAGCTTATAAAAATAGCCATGAAACTGTGTACAGGGCAAGCTTTTGAAAAGGGTACCTAAAATAAGCTAAGGTTTAAGCTACTAAACAAGCTATCTAGAAAATATAAAAAATACAATGATAAAGATGAGCAGTTGTATTTTTATATCCCAAAGGCTCAAATTATGAAACTCAATATTTAATCCTATATAAAATAATCTATTTTATTCAAAAACGACCAAATGGAAATTTTGACTTTTTAAGATTAACTAAAAGTTTGACTAAGATGAAATTTGAACTGATTCTATTAACTGATTATGTTGTTTTAAGGTGGATTAAGACTGGTTTGGGCAATACTAACAACTTATGAACACAAAACTTTGATCATGAAACATGGAAATCAAACAGTTGATGTTCAAGGAGTGATCAAAGGTATTTTTGACTTTTCAAGAACAAAGACTGGTTTTTCTTGTTTATATGAACTAATAAGACCTAATGAGACATACACCAAATAAGAACAATGGCTAGAATAACCTATACACAGCTTAAACAAGCAAATCCAAACACCCTTTAACTAGACTGTTTTGAAATTTTCAAAGCAAGACACCGATTTAGACCGTGCAACCGACAGACTTAATATTATCACTTACTAAGACTAAATAGACACTAAACAACATCACTAACAACATAAAACTAAGAAATTGAACTTATGCTACTTTAACTGTCAAACTAAATTTTTTAGCAACTACAAATTAAAAAGAACAAGCAAATGGTTTTATTGGATAATTACACTCAACTATAATTAAGAAACACAAAAACACAAAGAATTGAGCTTATGACTGTCTTACACAATGAAATACAAAAATTGAGCTAAAAGCTTACAAGTGGCTTCCAAGCTCAAAACTAAGAACCAAGGCACACAAACACAACCTAAAGCTTCCCAATAAGCACTAAACCAAGGCCATCCAATATCAACCCTGCTCCAGCTTTCTTGTATCTTTCACCATGGATTTTTTTATTTTTCAACTATTTTTTAGTATTTTTGGTGATTTTTCTTTTTTACTTCTAAACTGAGTTTAAATGGTTCTAATAGCTCTCAAAGGTTATATAATGAGCTTATATAAGCTTATAAGTCCAAGACAACAACCAAAGATAACATTCGTACCTATTGAGATTTTTGAATTTGAAAATTGCTCAAACTTGAAATCAAACTGGAAACTTGAAGTTTATTATTAATAAAGGTTTACATACACTCAATAATGCTTAAACAAAAACTTAAAAGCTTAAAAGTACACTAGAAAACTTGAAATTATTAAAACGACATAAACTAAACTAAACTACACTACTTATTTTGCTACATTGCTTCTTTTCCCATTTATAATGATCCTTTACGTTCCTTGTCGACATCTGAACATATCCCACTTCATCTCAGCCATTGAATTTATCCAACTCATCAATATCGCCAAATGTCAGCTTTGGCCAAAATAGTCTTTGAGCGTGTTTTGCTAATTAAAGCTTTTGGAAGATATGGAGGTGGAGGGGGTTGGTATACAGTGGGAGGATAAGGTAGCAAGGTGGAAAGTGGGCAAGTGGTGGTGAAACCACCGGTAATCGGGTTTGTAGTGGGCGGAGAGAGCAATGAATATAGTAGTTTTTTGGCGGGCGTTGACCGGATTTGACCATGGGATATTATAAGTGGAGGGGTCAAGATGGGGGGTCAAGGGTATTGACAGGGGTCTTTTTTATTTGGATGGGTTTAAAATACAAAGGGGGTCCTTTTGGTATGTTAACTACACAAAGACCATTCTTGTAATTCTGCCAATTTGAGGGACTGATCTTGACAAGTTTCCAAAGTTATCACAAGGGCCTATCCTGCCAAATATGAATAGTACAAGGACCATTATGAATAAAATTCCATTTTTACACTTCCAGGACTAAATCGCCAAACTTTGAAACTTGAGAGACCAAACATGTAAATTCTCCAAAAGTTCACCATAAGGACCAATGTTGCCATTTATGAATAGTACAAGGTTTATTTTTGATTATTTTCACTTTTAAATTCACCAAGGACTATATTTGACAATTTTCAAACTTTAGGGACTAAAGTTGTCATTTTGTAAATTTTAAACTTTAAAGGGTTTATTTTGACAACTTATGAATCCCATGGACCTTATATAACATTTTTCTTTATTTTGATTTACAGTGGACTAATTTTGACAACTTTTGAAACTGGGGACTAAAACGCCAATTTTGCAAACTTGATATGTTTTTCATCTGATTTTGATATTTTTGCATTTAAAACACATAAAACACTTATTTGTGATATTTTTATCATTTTGATGCATTTCTGAGTGTTTTCAGATGTTTTTGCAGTTTAAATGGTACAAAAATGATGAGTATTTAGACACTCATCATAGTGCAAGCTACCACAGTGTTTTGCATTTAGAGGCCGAGGATGACTCATGACTCTAGGTTGTTTGGAATTTCTCCTGCTTGAATGACCTGTCATGTTGGGATGTCTCATGAGCGGATTACGCATATATCACAAAGATGTATTCATGAGACAATCATCCGATGATGATCATTAAACCCACAGAGCCTGCACAGAGGAAAAGGTTTTGCTCTATTCTTTGGAGCAACTTTGGAGGATGAAGCATACTTATGACCAACTTTGGTATAGTTTGCTTGACCGACATCAAGATGATCGTCGTCCTGGATCATCCTTTTGTGCATCATGCAGTAAAAGGATTCTGTCGCAGCTTGTCGCTGGTATGGCTAGTGTAATGACACAGCTCACATTTTTGTTTGTTTTTGGAGGTTGGCTTAGACTTTGAGGAACTGAGGAAGTCGACTTTGTCTCCTTGATTGGTTCAGTGGACCTTTTCAATGGATTTCATTTTTCAAGAAGCTTCCTCACAAGTTCAGTCGAATTTGGTCACTTCAGTGGGACAGAGGATGTTGAAGTCTCAGTAGGAGTGGACTCTTGTTGAGTTTGTTTTGCTTGTCTTTGTAGGAGGGTTCTACCAAGTCCGACCTTCTTTTGGTGAATGAGGATTGAATTGTAGTGGAGTAAGCTCGAGCTAGGAGCACCAAGAGGTTTCATTGGTGCAGGAAGCGTGCTGAGATTCCTGCTCAGACTCACAGATGTGTTCAGTACTACTGGCACATCAGGGAATCCAAGCATGCTCTTTAGAGCTTGACTTTCAGGCTTTAGAATCCTTCCAGAATCGAAATTTGGAAGCTTACTCTAAGGATTAACCCGTTCAATCCAATCACTGGAATTGGGATCAGCCTAACATATTTGTGATCATGCCACCGCACACAAAAGGCTTAGAGACTGGTCTTTGTTGAGAGGGTCGTGGAGATGATCTTCACCTATGACTCTCTTCCTCGCTACTAGGGCACCCACGATTATCAAAGACCCGATTCTTAGCACCAACTATTAAGAATATCATTTGCCTTTTAAGTTCATCTTGAAGAGTTTGATTTCTTTTAACTAGTTCAATGTTTTGAATTTGCAAAGTGACGACTTCAAGCTTTGCTTGTTTTAACATAAGCAGTTCATCTCTACACTTATTCAATTCAAAGCTTAACTTGTTGTACTTAGAAAAAAGATTCAGTCTTTGCTCTTCTACAAACTTAAGGTCTACATGTAGGTAATTCATGTAAGATGCCAATCGAGTCATCATCCAAAGAAAGTAAAATATTTACCTTCTTCATTGTGATGTTGACCCATTCTCCATTCTGGCATGATTTTTCCCAACAGCTAGCTTGTCCTCTTCTCGAGAGGGCCATCACAGTGCACCGACATGCACCATTTCATCATCCGATGACACCGCTCTTCATCCCGCGAAGGTCTCAAAGAACAAGGACTTTGTTTTACCCTACACAGATTGAACACTTTTTGTTGTTTCTGAGGGACTAGCCTCGAGCAATGCAAGCTTAGCTTTAGCTTTCTTATAAGCTTAGCTTTAGCTTTCTTATACTTGGCTTCATAATCAATGGTTTTGTTATTATCAGATTTATTTTGAAAAGTTTGATGAGACTGATACGTTTTTGGTTGAAATTTCTGGCCTCGAGGACTGATTTGAACCTCGATGGTTTATAAGAGGGTTCTCAAATTGTTTTAGAAAACAGCCTTTTGCAAAATGACCTTTTTGTGACACTTATAGCATTCAAGGTCTTCAGCTGCTTTAGCATTTGAAAACCTTTGTTTCTTTTATAAACCTTCGAGAGTTAGCAAGGATGCCCTTTCCGAAATTCAAAGATTCAGTCATTTAGGTACTCCTCACTTGATCTCTCATCGGCTCATCATCCGAAGTTTTCTTAGAAATCTTGAACCACATTGTTAGAAAAGAAAGCAGTTGAAATTGGTGATGAGGTGGTGGTCATGGACTTCTTGACTTCCCTGAGACTTCTTTAAGTCAGGGTATCGTCTGCTTGATGAGGTTTTCCTCATAGACAAATTTCCCATAAATTTCAGGAAGCTCAAGATTTTGGATATGATTAGTATTCCTAAGTCCCTGAGAGAAATTTAACCACTTCTCGTGGAGACTGCTTGACAAAACCAACATTGATTTCATGTTTGGACAACTTAACACCATCATTTGATAGTTCATTTAAAAGAGTTTTGTACCGAGTGTAAGTTTGAGAGAGAGTTTCGAGTCCTTAGCCCTCGAAGGTGTTATACTCAAGTTCCGTGTCCATTATCCTGCTTTCCTTGGTATCGATGGTCCTTCATGGCTATGAACTAGGTCATCCCAGTTTGCTTAGCTTACTACGCCTTATATCAGACTCCATAATATCGTCCGAAGACAAGATATTATGATACGCTTTGAGTCTTTGGTCCCGTTGACCACTCTCCTTTCATCCTCGGTCCACTGAGCTTCGTGTTTGGGCAACCCTTCAGCAGCCTTTGGGATAAATGGACCTTCATTTATACACTTGATATAATAAGGTTCCATCCCAATCAAATAGCAAAGCATTCGCTTTTCCATTTGTTGAATTTGCCAACTTCAAGTCTAGGGGCAACAGCTGAATAAGCTCCACCCTTTTATCGACTAGTTGGGGTACATCAATTTCAACCATTTAGGATCCTAATTTAAAAACTTTTAGAGCGGCCTAAAAAACGAGTTTTATAATTAGTCTTGCTCTGATACCACTTGTTGTTCCCCGCTCACTATCGTTAAAAACAGTTTAAGTTTATAAAACAAGTTAATAGTGAACTATGAATGAAATTAACATAAGGAAAACACACTAAGTAATTTTCAACATCATATTCTTATTAGTAATAAATCAACAAAGACACGCTACCCAAGTACTTGCGGAATAGTACTTGGGATTGAAATGAAAAAGTTGGGTGACTCCCTCTCTAAGCTCTCAGGGCTAAGTCCGAAAGCACAACTCTTAGAGCTCACCTGAGCTATCTCAGAACTAAGTTATTTGGAGGAGTGAAAAGATGGCTTGCGTGTATGTGTGTTTTTACAATTCACAAGCTTAATCTTTTCACTCCATCTCTTATGCTATTTATACATGTATGAGTTTTAACTCTTTCCTAAGTGAAAAATCTGACATCATACGAAGACAAAATATCATGTATTTTGTCTCTGTTTACAAAGACTATTCTAAGTAAAGGACAAGGTCGCTTTCCATATTTCTGAGTGATGACACGAGCTTGTAAGTTAGCCATTCAGGGAAAGTTGACTTATGTTGATAAGGACTTCTTCATCTGATTCAAACTTCTCCCGCCTTGTCCCGCTTTTCTTGATCATTTATCCTCAGTCTTCTTCAGTTTGTCTTCATGTAAGAAGTTGGAGAGGAGTCTTAGGGATTCAGTGAGTTATTGTCATCACTCATTGAATCCACCATCTTCTTCTTGACTCTTTCACCCTTTAAGTTCCGCCTTACCGAAAGTGGAGAGACTTCTTCATTGCCTCGTACTGAGTATCCTAAAGATGACTCACTGAGCGGCTATGCACTCAGCGACCTGATTGTGTTTAACGGATGAGTACTTGGGCTATTTTCTATTCAAATCCTAGATTAAGGGGTTTGGGTATTTTCTGAACCCAACAATAATACTCCTAATATCTACACATACAACACAAACATTACAAGGTGAAATAGATTTTTCTCTCTTCTCTTCTTCTCCACACAAACCGGCCACCATAGAGGTTCAAGAGGAGATCACCAAAATTTTCAAGACAAGTTCTATTCACTCTAGTTACACTCTTTGTATAGGTTTTGAAATAAAAACCTTTGGTGATTAGGAAAAACCTTTGTTCATTAACCTCATCAAGTTAGCTAGTAAGCATCTCATACTCATCATCATCATCTTTCATATTTATTTTATGTTCATTACATCATATTTGAGAAAAAAACATGCAAGTCTTATGGAGGTTTATACCACTTTTTCATTGTTATTAAGTGTTATATATATATTTCATCCTATAATTACTCCTTGAAACATATCACTTTTGGTGATGCCTAGGAACCCATGACACCCTAAGAAGGTGTATGGTAGGATTAGAATAGCTTCGGAGTTGTTTTGAATTGGTTGGAATAGGTTTGGCGCGTGAAAAACTCATTTCGACAAGTTTAATTAAGGGTCTGTCCATATTTTTAAATCTGGGAAAATTCGACAGTTGGTAAAATATTTTGGGCTAGATATTTGGAACATATACTTTAAAACGAAAACGTGGCCGCTTGAACGGATGAAAACGGAGTTATAACGAAGAAGTTATGAATTTTGAAGTTTGATCTATCTAAAACTAATAATTCCAGAAAATTCAGCATGTTATATTAACTTTTTACGAGTCAAAAATGAGGCTTAAGCGTTATTAAATGTGTCGACTTATCAAAAATATATTAGAATACTTTAATATGAATCTAAGGATGTAGAAAATGGACTTGTAACGATTAAATTATACACGTTTACACAAAGTTGCCGTAACTTTATTATATAAGAAAAACTAATATATTTCTATTAGACAAACCTTACGGCAACAAGTGACCATGTTGAGGGTCGTTTTTAACAATGATGTGATACTTTTTATAACGTGATGTCTACTAGTAAAAGTAAGTTCGCCTAGCCTATTTTCCAAAATGTCCAACCGCTTGTCAAGCGAGTTGTAACGAATAAAATACGGTCACTTAAACTTTGCCGAAAACCACCCTTAAACAATATTTTGGACACAAGTACCATACTTTACCTATATATTTCTCCATGATCGAGACCTCTAGGATGAAAACTTAAATGCTAAAACTTTAAGATAATGATACAAGCTTCCCAAAACCGTTGAGTTTGTTTTCTGACACTCGACGTGCACCATTTTACGACTAGATTTTCAAGGCCGTTTAGTCACTTTCATGAAATTGTCAAGTAACATTATTTTACGACGAAAAGTTATAATTTCACAATAAATCACTAAACGATTATCGTAGGATGTTGATTCAACGTATATACTTGTAAAGTATTTTATAAACATGACGAGATGTCATAAACATATATTTCAACGATAAAGTCTATTTTAAAAAACGTACAAGTGGTATAGATTACATATGGATTTGCATGCACGACATTGTTTCATGACTTATATTGGAGCACATCATTCATTTTAGGTCGCGGATAGTTTTCGAGCCTCATTTTCGTGCACTTCATTTTGTTAGCATATCAATCATACTAGGTGAGTTCATACCCCGCTTTTACTCGCTTAAATTCTTACAAACTCTTTGGGGGAGATCCATGCTTAAATACTTGTTTTTACTCTTGCTAATACTCAAACCAATTATACAATTGTGTTACACTATACTTCTTATACTCTTTGGACATTATGTGTGGTTTATTGCGATATGTGCCTTAATGTGTTAAACTTGTTTTCAATTATGCTTCAACATACATACATTAGCAATCGGTTAACCTGCGGGAGCGGCGGAGAGGTATTGATAGTACTATCGGTGACGCCCCACCCTTGGGTCCTTGATGACGGACTGGGTGAATATAATCTGTTATTCAATAAAACACAACAAACAATTTAGACTTGTCAAGAGGTTCAGTTGGCTGTGATTCTTTGCATTAAGTACATGTATATATCGTATGCACATATGTCCTACTTACAAACAAGGCTGACAATTCTATATTAGGCAATGGGTTGTGAACACATAGGTTGTGAGTTTTGTATGGGCTGAATTGAACTGAATGGATTTACAATGCCTTTGCTGCATAAACATTCTTTAAAGACTTTTCAAATCATTTTCAACAAACTTATGAACTCACCAACCTTTGTGTTGACACTTTATAGCATGTTTATCTCAGTCGTAAGGTATAGCATTTCATGGAGCTTTTGGGTCACATGGCATACATTGGAGTCTTGTGTTTTATCAATTACCATTCGACATGTTTTGTAACCCTTTATGTATTATCAAACTTTGGGATCTCATGTTTTGTAAACTTTAACTTTATTTAATCGAATGGTAACCCTTTCAAAACGTCTCATTTTAGAGGTCGTCAGATCCATACTTTGTGCTATGAATTCATACCCCAAAGACACTATCGTCTCCAGCGATATTTTGGGGTGTGACAATAGAATCCAAAGAGACTTCAACATGAACTTTGGCTTATGCCTTATCTAGATAGTTTTAGTAACTTTTTTTATGGTTTAACTTTTTGTTATACACACCAACTTTTTTTAATGTTTTATTGAAAAGTTATACGTTTAATATTTGTGTTTTTACTATAAACACACTAAGCTATGATAGAATTGTGAGTTCTGGGTTTTTTTACTAAGCTTCTCAATAAAGCTTATAGCTTAATCATAAACTTATTGTGTTATGGTAATTGAATACGCCAATAAGCACATTTAATAAGCATACCAAACACCCATTTTGTTATAATCTGAAGTTTTCTTATTTGATGTTATGACTAACTTTGTTGTTATCCTCACTATAATGCAACATGTTAGTGGTTTTTGCAGTTTTATGATCTTATCGCACATACTAAAGTGTAATGCAATTTTTTTGTGTATGTTTTTTAGAAGAGGATTAAGTATCAACACATGATTGTTGTGGAAGGATTTTCTACGCCTGCTCAAGGTACGAATGTATAATTAAGTTGAGTTGCTGATTTAGATGATACATGAATGTATTTTAATGTACCAAAGATGTGTTTTAGTGCATATATAGGGAATTTTATGGTAGGAATGTTCGAATATGTGAGTCGGATACGCATGTTATACGGTTAGAAATACGTGAGCTTATTGGGACACACACGTAAGCAAAATCGTGAGATGTGATTGGTTAATAAAAGTCAAAATTAAATTGGTTTTGGTAAAACTTTAAAGCTGGACACAGTCGTGACCCAGGTCACCGGGTGCCACATCTGCTTTCTCGACAAAATAACTTTGAAATGACCAATGTGGGGTGTAGGTCGAGGATCGGTCGAGGCAACCCAAAAATGAAAACCGGTTGTTTTTTCAACCGATATTTACACACACTTTCCTTTCAAACTTTTTTTTTTTTTTTTTTTTTTTTTTTAACTTGGTTATCGACTGTGACAACTTGGTCGTGTCTGGTTATCGGAGAGAATTCATTCTTATTGAAAAACAATTGGGCTAATAGAGAGCTCGATTTAATGCGTAAGCAAAATCCTGTGATGTGATTGGTTAATAAAAGTCAAAATTAAATTGATTTTGGTCAAACTTTAATAAATTTGGTGAAAAATTTTGGTTGATACAAAAAACACACAAAAATATAGGTGTCAAATTTGAGAAAACAAAAACTTAAAAAAAGAGGAGGTAATTAATCAAACTTTAGTAGTTGAATTTTTAAAAATGATATAGAGTTAAGTGTAATATTATAAGCCTCCATGTTTTTTAATAACTTTGGATTATAAACAAATACCCGCTTATACTTTATATCCTTTATACTTTATATCTTAAAAATACAATGTATATGTTGTTTTAAAATAACAACATATAAATTTGCATAAGATTATAAATATAAATTTTTTTACTTTTTACGTTCAATAAGGACCCACTTATTTCATTTTAAAAGTTTAACTTATGTGGACACGAGTTTACATTTTAAATACGGCTAAATTACTGAAAACGAGAATATAATTATCAAATTGTAAGCACGGCTTACTTTAATATAAAAATAAATATATGCGATTATACTTATAACAATATTTGTAAAAATAAAAACTTAAAAAAATATGAGGTAATTAATAAAACTTTAGTGGTTGAATTTTTAAAAATTATATAAGGTTAAGTGTAATATTATAAGTTTTCATGTTTTATAATAACTTTAGAAATTAAACAAATTCAACTTTATACTTTATACCCGCTATACTTTATATATTAAAAATACAATATATATGTTGTTTTAAAATTACAACATATCTATATGCATAGGATTATAAATATCAAAATATTTCTTTTACTATATAAGTTCAGTAAGGACTCATTTATTTTATTTTAAAAGTATGATTATGTGGACACGAATTTGAATATTAAATATGGCTAAATTTTTGAAAACGAAAATATAATTATCAAATTGTAAGTACGGGTTATTGTAATATGAAAAAAATATATACGTGATTGTACTTATAACAACGAATCATGTAATTCTTATTTATTTATATAAGGATATGTAGAAAAACATTTTTTTAAAACTTTAAGGAATATATTTAACTTCATTGACGCTAATTATGTGTTACTAAACTCGCATCTTATGTACAACATAATATCAATAGTGAAATTTAAATAGCAACATCAACATGTATGTCTGCTAAATATAGTTAAATCTTAAGTTATTTAAGAGAAATCTTTACAAAATTTTATTTTAACAAATTCTAATGGATATTAATATATAATGGAAAACTCGTGAATAAGTATATAATTATATGTAATTACCTTTAAACCCAAAATATTAAGTATTAATACAAAATAATTTTTTTTTGTCAAAATCTCATGCGTGCACGGGTATTGTGGACGTATGGTCCGGACTGGGCCAGGAATGGGTCAGGCCCGGCAGATGCGGCCCACTCTACGCCTAAACCCTAATCCATGCCCTATAAATATAAGGTTGGATCTCCTTCTCAAGGACGGATGACAGGTTATTCTAACCCTAACTCATCACATCGCGACCGAGACTAACCTTGACCGCCTCTGAGGTGGACCCCGGCTACTGACTCGTCCACTTCTAACGGTTCTCTTTGTTGACAGTGTCTACTAGGGCTCGAGAAGACGACTAACGCCAAGGAGAGTCGTTGAATCCTTCCCGCCAGATTATGCATCAACAAGTTGGACCATCCGTGGGACCACAAATAAACTATGTTTCGTGTTCTCATATTACCGAAAAGCATAAATCAATTTCTAAAGTCGGTAACTCTAATACCTTTGCATTCTACCATGCGTAAAACTTGCTTTACCATCATGTGAATTGAATAAAGTGATATTAAATGCTTACAATTTAGATGCGTAAAACTTTATTTAGATGCGTACAATTTGATATTTATGGCAAAAATAATAATGATAATTATTATAAAATAATTAAATTCAGATGCGTCAATGTTTTGATATTCAGATGATAACCTGAGCAAACAATTCGTATAATATTCAGATGCGTCAATGTTTTGATAATTATTATAAAAATAATATTCAGATGCGTCAATGTTTTGATATTGACGTTAATTGTAATCATTATGATATTGACAGTATTTCTTTACATGAGATTATGAAAAGTCCGCATGATCGGACCTATTTTATCTTTTAGTCCGCACGATTGGACCTAAGAAAATATCCGCACGATCGGAGCTATTTTATCCTTTAGCCGCGAATTAATTCGCGCAGATACTGTTTTTACGGTTGGTACCGCTCAAGCGCCAACAACGAAGTCGCGATAAATCTACCCGCGTTAGGCCGTGCATTCGCACATCTTCGCAGAGAACGCTGACGCGCCAACACCACAATGCTAGTCAATCGCCATGATGCGATCAACAAAGGCCGTGGTATAAACATCCGCGATCATCCACAAACGTTCGAGTCTATGCGGTTACGATAAATCCATCTGCGCCTATTAGTCGCGGTCACGGTACATCCATCGAAGTTTTTATTTTATACATTAAAAAACAACACAATTAATTATTTCGGCTTTACACATCCCACGCGCGCACTGCCACTTCTCGTATGTGCTATATATTATTTATGCTATGCGCAATATATTATTCATGCTATGTGCTGTTTATTGTTTCACTTCATTAGGTTTTATATGCTGCGATTCGCGGCATATACTTTTAATCTTTGCATTCAGTGTTTTTCGCAGATTAAATAAATTTAATGCTCCTACATGAGTAGCACCATCAAACTTGGGGGCTACCGGTATATACTACCACCGCTTCCGCACGCCATGCGCATTATTTGGAAGCGCACAAAGACGGATTTAAATATTCGCACCATCTTGCCGCAGGGGAGACGCCCTCTCTGGTTGTAAAGACGGATGTAACGCGCGCGTAAGCACGCCTTCGTCGCACCCTTTGTCGCCAAGACACAGCACTTATGCAAATGTAAGCATGTCTTCGTTGCACCTCTTTGTCGCGACAACAAGACACTTCTCGCTACGTAAGCACGTCTTCGTCGCACTCATGTTGCGCCGCTATCGGGTACAAAAGGTACGCCTTACCCGTGATGCAAAGATACGGGTTCCACTTTCACCTACGCGGCCATGAATAGAACTTAAGTCTAGCATAACATAGCCATGCGCTATCTTATACTAGACTTGGGGATTGTGGACGATGGTCCTGACTGGGCCAGATGGGTCAGGCCCGGCAGATGCGCCCACTCTACGCCTAAACCCTAATCCATGCCCTATAAATATAGGGTTGGATCTCCTTCTCAAGGACGGATGACATGTTATTCTAACCCTAACTCATCACATCGCACCGATACTAACTTGACCGCCTGAGGCGACCCCGGCTACGGACTCGGGTCCACTCCTAACGGGTTCTCTTTGTTGACAGGTCTACTAGGGCTCGAGAAGACGACTAACGGCCAAGGAGAGTCGTTGAATCCTGCCCGCGCCAGATTATGCATCAACAAGTATTATAACTAGTTAAAAAATATGAGGCTATAAAACACTTTTTGAAACAATCCTAACATATCCTCTAAAAATGATATCTATTGTTATTATTTCAAAAAACCATAATATAACAAATCAATATTTTAACTGATCACGTATGACCTCCCCGGCACCAATACGGTCTGGCGCGGACTAACCATGATATCGTGAATACCCCGGCACCCATATGGATCGGTCGCGACTAGACACGAGTCCGCTATGTCACTAAACCTTCGCGGACAGAGATACGTCAAGAAGGCGCAACCGCCCAACATAAAGGGAAAGGAATCTTGCCCAGCCGGATATACTACAACCTGCAGCCCCTAAAGGGAAAGCGGGACAATTCCCTACCAAAACATCACCATCACAACAAGCGGACAAGCTCTGCAGCTTACTTACGCCACAAACCGCCGCTCTTAAGACCCGTGACCTTGAGAACACGACAGGAAGGTCAACCATATAAATAGAGGTCTCACATCTACTCAAACGGTAATGTAAACACACACTCTCTCTAGAACTAACTTTATCTTCCTAAAACTATCACTTACTCTCACGCCGGAGGTTGATCGGAACCCCGCTCCGCGGTGAGACTAACGGTGTTGGTTTTCTTAGCAGCTAGCGATCAAGAATTTCACTTAATACAAGATCTATTTTCTGGGAAGTTAGCCTACACTAATCTTCGCCGGGAGCCTTAATTGTATTAACAAGTTGGCCATCCGTGGGACCAAAGTGACATAACTGCTTCCTTTTGCATAAAAAACTCTAATGAGCAATTTGGCAGAAAACCCTTCCCCGCCACCGGACAACAACGGTCGAAACACGGAGGGAATGAGAAAGTGCAAGACACGAACATCGCCCTAATACCGCGGATAGATGCGCCAGTTAGGGAGTTCTCGCGAAGGCACTACCATCGATCTTGCCCTTCATGCGCAAAAGGTCCATCAGAAAACTGACCGGTCAAAACCCGCTTGGATTTCGACGATGAGGCTAGAAATGAGAGATCTCGAGAACACGCCCGAAATACCCGCCAACATCCGAAAGAAAGGGGCACCTAAAGGAGGCGCGGCCAGTCCTAGTACCGTGTCGCAACGCCGTAATATTCCAGTCGCAAAGTGTCTTCTCGAGACTCGCCAGTCGAACGGTGAGGGTCCTAGAGAAAAGAACCGGTGGGAAGCCAAGAGGCCGCGACCGGATGTATTCTCAAGACTAGAAAAGGAACGTCCGCATGTGTCCACGAGACTTGGTGACCGAAAACCAACCGTGTTCTCCGACTCCAAAGGTCACCTCCCATAGGCACGAAAAGAGGCGAAGTAAACGGGACATGACCGAAAAGGGTTCGCCGATAGACACCAACAAAGCCGGTGCTACCCACGGTTGCTTCCCACTCAAAGTCGCGTGAGGAGAAACATACCACTCGTGCGCAAAGAGAACCAGGGAAGTGTCTCCCGAAAGCGAGGAAAGCATCGGAGGACATTGGAAGTCCACCCGAAAAGCAAGAAACGGGAAGATGACGAACTCTACTTCCCATATGACGTGGCTACCCCTTTACCCATCGTGATACGAATTTCGAGTTCCCAGACGAACAAGAATGCCACCACATCGTAACATACGATGGGACAGAGATCCGGAGGATCATCTGAAGATCTTCCGCATCCGTGGCCAAGTGGAAAGATGGGCCATGCCCACATGGTGTCACATGTTCAACTCCACCCTTGTTGGACACGCCCGGGGGTTTGATGAGTCTGCATCCCGAGAGCATTGACAACTTTGAGGAGTTGAGATCGAAGTTTCTCTCATACTTCCTACAGCAGAAGAAGTATACGAAAGATCCTGTCGAACTACACCACATAAAGCAAATGAGAAGGGGAGTCCACAGAGGCGTTCGTGGAATGCTTCAAGACAAAGAGCATGTATGTGAAGGGAGCTCCAGAGTGCATGAGAGTGTCCAGCTTTATGCACGGGATAACAAACCCGAACTAATCAAAAGGCTCAATGACAACATCCCCACCGCAGGATGAAATGTGGAAGGTCGTGAAAGCATTCCTCGAGGTGAGGTAGCCGCGCCAACCGGCCAAAGAAGAAACACTCCAAAGTGGAAGAACCAGATGGAGGACAGAAAAACATCCAGATCTTTGAAAGAAAAGGGGAGTTCAAGACCCGCTTCAAGGCCGAGAGGAAAAGGGGGATAGGTTCACCCCCTCACGAAGACGCCGAAAGAAATCCCGCCATGGATACGGTCAAATTCACAGCTCCTCCGCCAATTTCCACCACCGAAGTCTAGGAATAAAGACAAGTATCGCGACTTTCACAGAGAAAAAGGGCACAACACGGACGAATGCTATCAGTTGAAGAAACAGATAGAAGAGGCACAGTCTGACAAATCGCACATCCGGTCAAAGAGATCAAGAATGGGGCTAAAGAATGGTGGCCCCAAGGGAGGAAAGAAAGACACCGCGGCCAAGGACAAAGCTCACGCCATATACATGGTCAACACCTGACAACGGTCGGTTTAACCCAAACGGGGTCCGGAAGCGGTCTTGAACATGGAAATATCTTTTCCCCATATCCGGATGGTGGGATGATCATCACCGGGTGATCAAGGCAGACATAGAGGGTGCATGGTCCACAGGATGTATGTGGACAACGGAAGTGCTTCGTAAGTCCTGTCACGAACATTGCTTTAACAAGCTAAGCCTGCACATCCGCAAAAGACTAATTCCTGCTACATCACCACCGTTGGGTTTCAGTGGAGAACTCTCGCCGTTAGGATGCATCCTCTTAGAAGTTACATTGGGAGACGAAGAGAAATCACTAGTGCTTGATGAACTTCATGGTGGTGCGATCTCCGTCTCCCTACAACGGAATAATCGGACGTCCCGGGATTAGGCTATTAAGGATAGTGCCATCCACGGCGCATGGGATGCTGAAATTTCCTACCGCGGGCGGAGTTGTGACTTTGCACGTGACAAGGTGGTCCCGGTTGAATGCAGAATGATCGCGAACCGTAACCCCAAGCATAAACCACACAAGTGACGTAAGGAGTCGCGGTGGCAATCAATCCCAAATTCCCCACCAAACGGTCACCATAGGGGGGGTTAAGCGAGAAAGGAAAAAGAGCCTCGCGACCTACTCAAGAATAACTTGGACATCTTTACTTGGGAACCCTCCGACATGATCGAGTTCCGCGACAATCGCGAACACAACCTAATGTCCGGACGGTTACGACCCCTCGACGACAAAAGAAAGAGGACAGGCCCCAGAAAGAAACAAAGCAATCAATGAAGATGTTACCAAGCTAGTTGCAGCAGGGATCATGAAAGAGGTACACTACCACGATTGGTTGTCTAACCCCGTGCTCGCCCAAAAGAGTGACTAAGCTGGAGAATGTGTGGACTTCAAGGACTTAAACAAAGCCTGTCCAAAAGATTGCTAGCCCTGCCGGAGATCGACGGAAGGTCGAATCCCTCCTGCGGATACCCATTCAAGTGTTTTCTTGACGCTGCAAAGGGTATCACCGTGATACAAATGGCACCGGGACGAGGAAAAGACAGCGTTTCACACAAACCAAGGCATCTTTTGTTACGCCAAAATGCCTTTCGGTTCAAGAACGCTGGTGCCACATACCAAAGGCTCGTAGACAAGGCGTTTGAGAAACAGATTGGAAGAAATTTAGAAGTGTACGTTGACGGCCTAGTCATCAAGAGCCATTCAGAGGAAGAAGTACTCAAGGATATGAACGAAACCTTCAAGACCCTAAGGAACATCAATATGAAGCTTAACCCCAAGAAGTGCACATTCGGGGCGGAACAGGGGATGTTTCTGGGTCATGTGGTGAGTAAGGAGGGCATCGAGCCGCCTGCACAAGTCTGCGGCCGTAGCTACTCTCAAATCCCCGACAACCAAAAAGGAAGTGCAGTCTCTGAATGGAAAATTAGCCAGCCTCACCGATTCATGTCCAAGTCAGCGGAAAGGTCCCTTCCATTCTTCAAGACGCCAAGAAGTGCATCAAAAGAGTGACTTATATCGACATCGGACGCCGCGAGCAAGCGCTCAAAGAAATGAAGCAAAGACATTGCCAACTCCGCCAATGGTCATCGCCCACAACCAAAGGAGGAGTTGATCATGTATTTAGCCGCGTCCTAAGAAGCCGTAAGTGCGGTGTTGTTAGCACAAAGCGAGTTGAGGCAACAGCCAAGATACTTCGCCGCCGCTCTAAAAGGCCCTAAGTGAATTACACTCCAATTGAGAAGCTTGTCCCGCACTAGTATATGGTCCCCGTAGGTTAAGGCGATACTTCCAAGCACATCCAAGAGCGGTCATCACGCACTTCAGCCATCTGAAGCAAGTCTTGACCAAGACAGAAAAGAGTGGGAGAATGGCCGGATGGGCAATAGAGTTGGATGAGCATGACATCACTTTCCGACCCGAACACCATAAAGGGACGTGTTCTAGCGGACTTCATTGCGAGATCCCAGAGGAAGAAATCCTTGACAAGAAGAAGGACCAGAACAATACTGAGCCGTGGAAACTATTCACGGACGGATCCTCGTGTATGGAAGGGTCCGGAGCGTGTTTGATCCTCGACAAACCCGAAGGGCAAGAATTCACCTACGCCTCCGCTTCGAAGTTTGAGGCCTCCAACAATGAAGCCTGAGTACGAAGCACTCATCGCAGGACTAAGGATCACGAACAAATGCGGTAAAAGACTTATCAAAGAAATGTTGACTCTCGCCTCGTGGCAAATCGATAAACGGATCATAATGCAAAGGAGGAAAGCATGGCGCGCTACTTGGCAAAGGTCAAAGCATTGATTGAAGGGTTCCGGACGCTCTCCATCGCATGCATCCCCCGAGCCAAAACAAACAAGCAGACGCTTAAGTAAATTGCATCCACCGCTTTGCCCACATGACAAGACAGGTCCTTGTGGAAGTCTTGAAAGAAAAATCCATCGAAGAAAAGGAGGTGCTAGCAATTGTGGAAGATGACGGGGATACATGGATGACACCCCCATCGAAAGTACCGAGGGATGAAATACTACCTACGGACGACAACAAGGCAAGAAAGTGCGGATCAAGGCAAGGCAAGAGCGTTGAGAGACGGAATCCTGCTCCGAAATCTTTTCTAGAACCATGGCTCCGATGTGTAGGCCCCACCCAAGACAACTACGTGCTACGAGAGATCCACAAGGGTCGTAGCATGCACTCCCCAAGCGGCGTGGTAGCCAAAGCAATTAGATCCGGATATTATCGACGACGATGCACGTGGATGCACGCGAGCTAATTCGGCGAAGATTGCCAAGTCCACAACCCGGTACCAAAGAACCCGCAGCAAAATCTGACCCCAATCACCTCCCCGTGGCCTTTCTACAAGTGGGTGTAGACATCTGTGGACCTTTCCCGTAAGGCCCCTGCAAGGTAAAGTTTATGATCGTCGCGATAGACTACTCACTAAATGGATCGAAGCCAAACCCTTAGCCTCCATCACAGAAAGGCAAGTGAAGAAGTTTGTTTGGGATAACATAGTTCCGCTGGCTTGCCGGGAGAAATAGTATCGGACAACGGAAAGCAGTTCCTCGACAACCCGTTCAAGGATTGGTGTCAGAAGCTCAACATCAAACAACGGTTTGCGTCAGTAAAGCATCCGCAGGCAAACGGGCTGGTCGAAAGCGCGAACAAAAGTCTGGGAGAAGGCATTGATGAGTGTGCAAATACTTATCATTTTTGTATCATTTAAACTGCAAAAACATCTGAAAACACTCAGAAATGCATCAAAATGATAAAAATATCACAAATAAGTGTTTTCTGTGTTTTAAATGCAAAAATATCAAAATCAGATGAAAAACTATCAAGTTTGCATAATTGGCAGTTTTAGTCCCCCAAGTTTTAAAAGTTGTCAAAAACAGTCCCTGGTAAATCAAAATAAAGTAAAACATCATTTAAGGTCCAATGGATTCAAAAGTTGTCAAAACAAGCCCTTCAAAGTTTAAAAATTGCAAAATGACAACTTTAATCCCTAAAGTTTGAAAAATGTCAAAAATGGTCCTTGGATATTTAAAACTAGAAAATAATCAACTATGGTCCTTGTACTATTCATATTTGGCAGGTTTGATACTTGGAAGGAAGTTTGGAAAGATGGCATGATCAGTCCTTAAAGTTTCAGAATATTACAAATATGGTCCTTGTGATTAATCTACAAACCAAATGGACCCTTTGTGTATTATAAACCTCAGCCAAACCATTTGAACCCTCACAAATAAAACCCCGTGAACCCCCTACTTGAACCCCCGTTATTAATATCTCCTCCTCCACATCCCTGGTATTCCACCTCTCCTATCAAAACCAAAACCAGAGCACGCCCTCCACCTCCATGGTTTCACCACCCACGCTTCACTACCACCTTATCCCCCAAATTGCCTACCCACTCTCCTACACCTCACCCTAAAGCAATAAATGCTTCTCCCCATACTTCCAACTTGGCGCCAAAAGTGAAAATCAAAGGTCGGGATCATTTTGACCAATCCAAGGACTGAGGAAGATTCGTAACTACTTTGTGATAGCTATAAAGAAGAAAGAAGACACAAAGAACAACCTGTCAATGCTTTAGACCAATTTCTTAAATACATGTTTAATCGTTTTTAATTTTTAATGTAATCTTTAGCTGGGTTTCAAGTTTTTATGTAATGAACAAGTCATTTGTGTATCAATTCACCGCTTTTAGCAACTAATTTCTAGTTTCCTGCTACTTTTGTCTTTCCCGCCATTTTTATCCTTATCACAATATCAAGTTTAAATGCTTTTGAGTAATTAAGTTAGCTTATTTATGTTATCTCAATGTTACTAAAGCAATTTGGAGCAGTTTCCTGTTCTTAATTGCAATTTTCTAAAAAAGTCAACAAAAGTCAACTAAAAAGCTCAATATGGACTTAGTTATGGAAATGGGTTGATAATGAGCTGGATTTGGGTTGTAATCAGGTTTAGATTTGGTTATAGTTAGCAAGCCATAGTGGCGGACCCTGTAAGTCCATGATTCTCGTATTTCATTTGATTCGTGAATGCATATTTAGTTAACATTGCTTAATTGTGCTTAGTTTTACTTATTTAATTGTTATTCAATCTGTTTTATTGTCTGTAGTTAAGTCTATGTTAGTTTTGCTTAATCTGTCATAATTGCATAAATAGGATAGTTTAGAGTTGATAGTTACTGTTGATATAATTGCATCATTTAGTTTTCATATCATATTTTGAATATGTTTTAGTTAAAATAATGGTTTAGAATTATGCTTAGAGGTTGAGAATTACATAACTGTCTTTATAAGTAGTGTTTGGATTAAGGTTATTATCTGTGCTATAAGCTAGTACAGAGGTTAAGCTCTGTCAATTCAGTCCCACTTAGGTTCAATAAAATCATTTAGGACTTAGATTTGCACTCATTTCTGCTCAAAGTCAAATTTTCATATTATCTGATCTTATAAGCATATCATTTAGTGTAGGATTGGAAGTACTTGCATAGTAGGTGTAGGATAGCTAGGATAGCTTAATTTGATCATATCACATCTAGAATTAACTTAAACAACCTGTTTTGCAAGATTGAATCTTAAATAAGTCAAGTTTTCAATTCTGTCCAAAAGTCAAAATAGCTAAAAAAATGGTTCATGCATGAAACTTTGTGGATTTTTAATTCTTTGATCCTTGGTCTAAATTGTTTGAAACTTTGGAGTTAGTAACTTTGGTTGGTTGTGGCTATCAGGGTATTTTTAGTTTATTTTTAGGATTTTTATAAGCCTGCTGAATCATTGCTTAAAGTTGCCCCTATAGGGCCGTTTGGATTATTGAGTTAGAATCTGATGTAGTGCTTATTTACCTTTTGCTTGTGCTTTTAGGATTCTAATAAGTTGCAGCAGGTTTATTTCAGATAGTGTAGGTTAGTTTAAGGCTTCAGTAGCTTATTGTAGCTTATTGGTTGCTTTTTGCTTATTTCTTATAGCTTTTCAACAAAAGAGTCATGCCTAAATCCACTTATAGTTTTGATTTTTAATTTCCTTATTTTGCATCCAAATTAGCTGAAATTCTGGATTTAGACACTTTGGTAGGTTGTTAGTTTCCTGGTCATTTTAGTTAATTTTTGTGATTTTTTCTAGCTAGCTTAATAGGGGCTTAAAGTAGGGCCTTAAGGGGTGTTTGGCATAATGGATTTAGAAACTTGTTTTGTAGCTTAATGCCTCTAGCTTGTGCTTATTAGATCTAAAACAGTTGAAATAGCTTATTTCCAGTTAGTATAGGTTAGTTTTAGTAGTAGGTAGCTTATAGTGGCTTATTGTTGCTTATTGCTTATTTTTCAAATGCTTATTCATACAAGTAGTGTGCCAAATCATAGTTCCAGCTCTCCAAAATAGTTTCTGTTATTTTTCCTGGGTTCTCAGTACTATTTTATAGTTGACTGGAAGTTTTCATATTTTTCACTGTTCATTTGCTATTTTTCTGCATTTTATGTCATTTTCTAGCCTTTTTAATTAGCATTTAATCCAAATAATTCAGAAAATGTTCAGAAAAATACAATTTCAATTTTCCTAGTTTTAGAAAAATCAAAAAGTCATAAAAAGTATTTTTCCGGAATTTTATTAGATTAAATAGTATTTTCTAGCATTTTAATTAGTTTAAACTAGTTTTTAATTAATAATAAATACATAAAAAGTCTAAAAAATATATTTTTAGTTTTAAAACTAGTTTTATCATATTTTAGATTTTTCTAAGTCATAATTTCATTTTTCTAGCTTTATTTCATATTTTCTTATATTTTAGAGTATTATTAAATAGTTAAAAATAGTTTTTAATTAATAATAATTAAATAAATAGTTATAAAAATAATTCTAATTTTCTAATAATTTTCTAGTATAATTAGGATTGTAAAAATATATTTTCCATATCCGTAGGTATTTTACTTCTTTATTTTCACGTTTTATTTCATACGTTACATAGTTTTTAATTTAAACGTAAGTTTTAGATTATAAACGTTAATCAATTTTAAAAATAGTGATAGCGTTTTATTTAATATAATTTATCATTTTAATTTTCTTTAATTTGCATTTAAGCCCCTGTAATTTACAAACTTTCTCTTTAGGTATAAATATTCCAAATCTTCAAACCCCTTTCCCATTCAATATCACCCGATCACAGATTCGTTGTACTACAGTGTTCACACCTCGTTGGGACTTAACGACCTGGGGAAACACTATACTCTCCAGATCATAATTGCATTGGTTTCTGAGCTGTTTAAAGGTTATTACGGTTGACCATTCACAAGTGGTTAGCTTGTGTGATAAACTTGACGGTTCGGGAGCGATCAAATTTTGGCGCCGAGGTGTGTGCAGCGTTTCTACGAATTTGAAGAATCAGTGATTGTTGAATATACACCCATTGTATATTTACCATCTTTGTCCATATTTCCTTGTTTTCATATACAACCAAAATTATCGTGAAGTTAATTCGTTTGACGGATCGATTACCAAAAACATTTTTTATTCAAGTATTCAACAAACACAAAACCCAAAAGATTTTCTTTCTTATATTTAAAAAATTGTTTATTCAAAAATCCAAAAATATCCATCTTTACCCTCTTACACTTTTGATTCTATATTTCTTACCCTCTGAAACCATTTGATTCTTTCTATGTCTTATCCTCACCCTCTTGGTTGTCAATGGTGTGGTGGTCCTTATAATGGTGGCAATTGCCCCAGTTGTAGCATGGTGTAATCAGGAAACGGGTCCTGTCTATAACCGGATCCCTATTCCTACCATAACACAACCGATTTATTCCATCACCTACCACACCTGGAGACTCAGCAGTTTTATCTGTTGTGAGTACTGTGGTGGTTCACACTATAGTTCGATTGTCAATCGAAACACGCTTGTCTATGAGCGTGTTCCCGATAACAATTATGACTACAACACATATGACTCACATCCACATCAGTTTTACTGTTGTGAGTATTGTGGAGGTCCTCACTTTAGCTCTGATTGTCAAACAAGGAATCCATTTCCTTGTAACAATTACGACTCTACATTTCAAGACCAACCTCCACAGTATCAAATGAATCAGGCACCACCTCAGCTTGATCCACTTCCTCAAAATCTTCTCCTTGATCTTTTGGATTTAGTGAAAGATTTGCAGGAATGTAAACATTCCCAAGATAATCCAAATGAGAAATCCATGGCGTAATTGCTAGTCAAGAGCTGATCGCTAAAATAAATTCCCAAATTGCCTTTGAAAAATTAGGGAATCAATTGCAAAAGAAAAAGCAGCCAAATCTAGCTCTCAATTTCGTTTTATTCCTGATGACAGTGATGATGAGGATAACCTTGATATCCTTCCATTCTATAAAGATTCATCAAGTTCATCAGTTGAAATTCCTTCCATGAAAAATCAGGGAGAAAAGACTATGATGGAATTACTAGCATAAGAACAAATGGAAAGTATAAAACATATGTATGCTAGTCCTTCTCAACTCCCTCAATCTGTTGTTATCACACCCGATATTCCCACTCACTCTCTGAACATGGGGGATGAGCATCTTGACACTGTTCCTGAAAAGGAATCGGACGAATTCATAAAGTCTAGTGTTGAGAACCTTGTCCCAATTCCAAGAGAGTCACAGAGAATTCTTGATCAAGTGTGTGATATCCCTCCTCCTCTTGTCTTCCAAAATGATCATATTGAGATGTTCTCTCGATTCGATGAGGACTATTCTTTATCTTGTGGAGACATAAGTTATGTGGGGAATTACCTTCGAGCTTGTCACTTAGGAGAAGAGAATGATGAAGAAATAATCCAAGACGAAGCTCTTCGCCTTACATTATTGAATGTTAATCTTCTCATTTCTAGAATCGAGGCTTTTAATGAAAAGCCTACTTCATATCCTATCCCCTTTGAGGATAGTGAACTTTTGTTCAATGATTCTATTCCGGATTTGCAAACGTTCCATTTTGATCATATAGGAGAGAAGATTAGTGGTATTACCACTTCTCATTCTCATAATTCTCTCTCCGATTATGAATCATTCACTTTTGAGGAGTTCCCCAGTGAACTCACTCAAATCAATCCCTAATATGAATCATTCGCCTTTGAGGAGTCCTCCTGTGAACTCACTCATATCATATCTCCGCCGGAGTATGATAATTTCTACTTTAATCTAGACACACCCATAATATGTCTTGATCAAGCGAGCTTAACCGATGAGATTCATGAAACTATGAATTCTCCTATTGAGGATGAAGAGTTAGTCATGATTTTTATCGTGACTTTCTTTCTCTTCTTCACCTATCCCGTGGCTTCTCCTCGTTCTTCACTCCTTCGGGAATGAGGACACTATTTTTGATCCCGGCATTTTCATTTATCATTTTTGAGCCGGTTCTATCTATATCTCATCGGTGTGGAACTTTCACGTACTTCAATGTTTATACAAACATCTTGAATGAAAGTCCGATGGAGATTGTCTCTTCCACTTACTTCCTCATGAACAAATTAATTCGGGGTCGAGTCAAGCTAGCGACTCGGTAATAAAAAACAAGTAAATTAAACATGGGTTTTTCACCCGTGTGTATCACCCTAGTGTGGGGGAGATGCCCCACATGTTGTATATATATATTTGTTAAAAAAAATAAATAAATAAAAAAAATAAAAAATAAAAAATAAAATAAAATTTTCAAAAATAATGGCCGTAGTATTTCCCTTCTATGTTCTATGTTTCGGCATAACCGCCGGTACTTTGAATATTGAGGGCAATATTCATTTCTAGTGTGGGGGGGAATTCTCACGAATTTTATCATGTAATTATACCACCCAATTCCCCATTTTTGGCCAATTTTTTTTTTTTTTGAGTAACTGTTTTTCACTTACTCAGCAAATGGTAATCAGTCCGCCATGTCTAACCCACATAAGGACTGGCTAATCCAGGAGCAAACGGCTCTTGGTAAATATTTCTCAAATCCGTTGACGGCTTGCAATTTGCCCAAAATTGTATGGTGTTCAACTCACCATATCTTTAATTAGTGAAGAGTTGGCTAGCCCGCAAGTTTATGGCTTGTGGTAAAGGCAGTTGGAAAACCATAATTGGTAATCGACTCACCAAAGATATTTTATCTAAGAGTTGGCTAGTCCAGAAGCAAACGGCTTCTGGTAAAGACAAATCAAAACCGTTTACAGCTGGTGATTTGCTCAAAATCATTTGGTTATCATTGTACTAAGGTTCTTACTTGAACTGAAACAATTGGCTACTCCAGAAGTAATGGCTTTTGGTAAAGAGACTTAAATCCATTAAATTTTCATAAAATATTGCTAGGGACTAGCAATAGTTTAGTGTGGGGGATTGATGAGTGTGCAAATACTCATCATTTTTGTATCATTTAAACTGCAAAAACATCTGAAAACACTCAGAAATGCATCAAAATGATAAAAATATCACAAATAAGTGTTTTATGTGTTTTAAATGCAAAAATATCAAAATCAGATGAAAAACTATCAAGTTTGCATAATTGGCAGTTTTAGTCCCCCAAGTTTCAAAAGTTGTCAAAAACAGTCCCTGGTAAATCAAAATAAAGTAAAACATCATTTAAGGTCCAATGGATTCAAAAGTTGTCAAAACAAACCCTTCAAAGTTTAAAATTGCAAAATGACAACTTTAATCCCTAAAGTTTGAAAAATGTCAAAAATGGTCCTTGGATATTTAAAAATAAAAAATAATCAACTATGGTCCTTGTACTATTCATATTTGGCAGGTTTGATACTTGGAAGGAAGTTTGGAAAGATGGCATGATCAGTCCTTAAAGTTTCAGAATATTACAAATATGGTCCTTGTGATTAATCTACAAACCAAATGGACCCTTTGTGTATTATAAACCCCAGCCAAACCAATTGAACCCCCGCCAAATAAAACCCCATGAACCCCCTACTTGAACCCCCGTTATTAATATCTCCTCCTCCACATCCCTGGTATTCCACCTCTCCCATCAAAACCAAAACCAGATACTGCCCTCCACCTCCATGGTTTCACCACCCACAGTTTCACTACCACCTTATCCCCCCAGCTGTCTACCCACTCTCCTACACCTCACCCTAAAGCAATAAATGCTTCTCCCCTGTTACTTCCAACTTGGCGCCAAAAAGTGAAAATCAAAGGCTGGGATCATTTTGACCAATCCAAGGACTGAGGAAGATTCAGAACTACTTTGTGATAGCTATAAAGAAGAAAGAAGACACAAAGAACAACCTGTCAATGCTTTAGACCAATTTCTTAAATACATGTTTAATCGTTTTTAATTTTTAATGTAATCTTTAGCTGGGTTTCAAGTTTTTATGTAATGAACAAGTCATTTGTGTATCAATTCACCAGTTTTAGCAACTAATTTCTAGTTTCCTGCTACTTTTGTCTTTCCCGCCATTTTTATCCTTATCACAATATCAAGTTTAAATCTGTTTTGAGTAATTAAGTTAGCTTATTTATGTTATCTCAATGTTACTAAAGCAATTTGGAGCAGTTTTCTGTTCTTAATTGCAATTTTCTAAAAAAGTCAACAAAAGTCAACTGAAAAGCTCAATATGGACTTAGTTATGGAAATGGGTTGATAATGAGCTGGATTTGGGTTGTAATCAGGTTTAGATTTGGTTATAGTTAGCAAGCCATAGTGGCTGGACCCCTGTAAGTCCATGATTCTGTATTTCATTTGATTCAGGAATGCATATTTAGTTAACATTGCTTAATTGTGCTTAGTTTTACTTATTTAATTGTTATTCAATCTGTTTTATTGTCTGTAAAATCTGAATTTCTAAAATTCACAAAAAGACCAAAATACCCCTAGGATCAAAAAGTATGAATAATTAATTTAAAGAATACCAAACAAGCTATGTAAATTCAGAAAATTATTAAGAAATATCACATATGATCCAAATAAATTTTAAAGACTTTGTAAAGATTATTTTGATAGTTTATATATTTATAAAATCAATTTTGTGTTTTATAAATATCCGAATATGTAATTATTAAGTTTTATAAAAGAATAAAATTTATAAAAGCCCAATACAAGTTTATAAAATTAAGATCCCATTTATTTTAAGTCCATTATAATATTAAGCCCACAAGAAAATTAGTAAATCATATATATACACATTATACGGTTTATTATAATCCCTAATAACCGATTATACTAAAACCGACTCTAAAACCCTAAATAATTCGACATTCGTTTTCCAAGGCTAAAAGCTATTTTTCTTGGACGAGTTTGAAGGTAAAGAAGGTGTTAAAAATCTGGTTCGAGGTCCTAAGGTGCTGGTTTGATCGTGGTTAGTTTCTTGGTCGATTAGGGTGCCGCCGAATAGAGTTTTTGTGTTCTTTTGTTCTAACGTCCAAATCTCATCAAGGGTATGTTTCCAATATTATTTTCAGTCCTACAAGTCATATAGAACCTGTAAAAATTAGTCATGCATATTTAACAAGTCGCATGGAATTGTTTTGGATTAAAAACCCTAAAAACGTGTAAATAACGAACGAGCGTATAATAATTTTTAGGACCATGACCTGATTTTTCTGGAAGCTCTTATATGTTATATGACCTGAATAAAATACATGTTCATGAATTCGAAGCTTGTGTGATTTGTCTTGGGTTTTATTGTTCAATAGCGTATGAAAAAGGAAAGAAAATTAAGGCTTGCTTGTTATAATTAAGGGTAATTAGTGCAGAAATAATGATGAATTAATGATGGGTTAAACCTAGGTTTAGGGTTTGTACTTGAATTATGCATGATTCGGTTTTAAATAAAAGTTTTGGGTTGGTTTTGTAAATTATGAAACTTAAAGGTTATTTTTGTAAACGGAAAAATAAAGGTACTAAACGTATAAAAATAGGTATGAGGGTTAAACGTGTAATTTTTGATATTTAGAGGGCCATTCGAATTGTTATTAACTTAAAAGGGTATGTTTTGTAAATTCTAAAACCTTTGGGCTAAAAATGTAAAATCTGATAATATAAGGTTAGATCGTATAAGTAAATATGTTAAGGGTGTAATATGTAATTCCGAGTAATTATGGGTTCGACAAGTGTGAGTTGATTTTGTAGAGGCATGCATGAGTTTTGAGATATCTTCGGTTTGTTTATCATATACGTTCTAGGTCAAAGTGGAAATCATTGAAAGAAGTAACATGTGAATTTAATGCGTATTTAGTAATATTAAAGAGTATGGGAAACCTTAGAACCTAAATAGGAAGTTGATTAGGGTTAAAAGCTAAATGTGCAAATTTGTTATTTCATGTAAGTTATCAAGGCTTGTGTAAACTATTTTGAAAGAGAATCCTAAAATCCGTTCTTGACATTTATAAACTTTATACTTTGAATGATGATCATATAAGTCCTCAAATAAGATATTTATCATATTAAACCCTTAAGTTTACCATTTATCATTTGTAACCCATAAGTTTGGCAAATTAATGATGGATACTTTAAAATGTTGTAATTACGTCCGTCACTAAAAATAAGAATATTCTGACAGCCCTAAAAGTATAAATAAGATTAATCCGTTATGACATTAATGATACTAATAAGTATTAAATAAATTATAATCCGTGTAGATTCGTTGAAGGAGACGCGACGTTACATCTTCGTATTCCTACATTCGTTTGCTTTCCTCTCATTTGCTTTAAGGTACAGATATTCTGACCTTTTTAGTAAAGGTTTCTTATAACGGTTTCTTTTCGTTAGCTTTTGTATTAGGATTTCCGATGCCATTGCTATGAACCCTTTCCTGATTGTTTGACCTGTTGCTTTACTGAATTTATGTTTTATTGAATCATGCGATACCTGATTTGAACTTTATGATAGGAAGACTTTGATATGCATAATTGTTGAATCTTAGTATATTTGAGTATGAACCTTATGATATGAGTTATTGATATGTATTTGCTGAACCTTGTGTTTGATTAAGACTTGTGTCATAATTGAAATTCGGTTTGACCTAAGTTAGTTTGACACCCGAGCCAATTATTAACTAGTCATGGGGGTTCCATGTCCGTGTCAGTGATGCACCATTGACATGACTCTAGGGCAGTAGAGTGAAGTTCTGCCACGTCCCTTATCTATTATTTGTTATGAGCTCAATTTATGTTATATTATATTATCAATATATGTTGGTGGGGCGTATGGATGCATCCTAGATCTGATCTGTTGTCTGATATGATTTGTTTAAGTGAATGATGTCGTGTGCAATACGCATCTTCATAAAACTCTGGGAGCTAGCTACTCCGAATTATTTTGAGATTGTTTCTATATAGTTATGATGTTTTTGATATGATATGTTTTGGGCTCGTGGTAGTTAACTAAATCTTTATCTGTTATTTCTATGTTAAGTATTCTGATTATGATTCGGTATGTTCAAGTGTTTATGATTATGTGCTGGGCTTATTATATGTTATTATATATGTGTATGCTTTTGTATGTTTATGTGATTACCGTTTACAATGCTAGGTTATGATTAATATGTTTAAATGGGATTCGCATGTTGTCATCTGATGTCATGTTAGTTTCTCGTTATGTGAAGTCGTTGATCTGTAAGATGAATGTGCTAGTGTGAAAGTGAGTATTCTATAAGTTTAGTATGCATAATTTGTTCAGTTAATTTTGTGAACCTTGCTTATACGTTAGTGTTTTTATCTGTACATGTGACCTGCCATGTTTTAATTCTGCTGATGTTAAGGTTTGATTTGAGAACTGGTTTAGTTTATGATAGCTGTTTTGATAATTGTTAATGGTTATGCTATGTTTTGTCTGGTCTATTTAATTATGGTTTGCTTAATATGTTTTCTATTTGCTTGTGAGACTGCCATGATTTGAATGCTGTTTCCGTTGCTGTGATATTGTTTGAGTGTGTTAAGTGAAGGTTAATTAATTTGTTGAATGCCATGTTTATTTTCTAGAAAGTGTTTTCTGTTAGCCTTAGACTTTTCGTTTGGTTTATATGTAATCTATTTATTTTTGATATGCTAAATGATTGGTTGTTCCGATGTGTTTGTGTTTGTGTCATTAATGTGCTATGAGATGTTTTAAATTGTTACGTGGTTGTTTGGATTTCTGTATATTTGTGCTTCCGCAGAATCCTAAAAGATTCCTCATTATCATTTTATTTTGATTTCGTCATTTGTATATTTTGTTTTGTTTTGTTTAGCTTTTGTTTCGTTATATCTGTTCACTGGGCTTTGTAAGCTCCGCCGCATTTTCTTTTCCTGCGGCAGGTATTTTAAGCATTCAAGATGAGCTTATGGGATAGCCGATCGGGTTGAGAGAGACGAGAGCAAGATTCGATTATAGAGATCTTAGATTTATTTTGAAGTTTAGTTATTTATGTTTTCTTTGAGTATTTTTGTAAGGCTTTCGCTATTGTATATTATTTAGAGTTCTGATATGAAACCGTATTGTGATATCTTTACCCTTGTCGGGTTGGGGTGTTACATTGTCTGTAGTTAAGTCTATGTTAGTTTTGCTTAATCTGTCATAATTGCATAAATAGGATAGTTTAGAGTTGATAGTTACTGTTGATATAATTGCATCATTTAGTTTTCATATCATATTTTGAATATGTTTTAGTTAAAATCATGGTTTAGAATTATGCTTAAAGGTTGAGAATTACATAACTGTCTTTATAAGTAGTGTTTGGATTAAGGTTCTTATCTGTGCTATAAGCTAGTACAGAGGTTAAGCTCTGTCAATTCAGTCCCACTTAGGTTCAATAAAATCATTTAGGACTTAGATTTGCACTCATTTCTGCTCAAAGTCAAATTTTCATATTATCTGATCTTATAAGCATATCATTTAGTGTAGGATTGGAAGTACTTGCATAGTAGGTGTAGGATAGCTAGGATAGATTAATTTGATCATATCACATCTAGAATTAACTTAAACAACCTGTTTTGCAAGATTGAATCTTAAATAAGTCAAGTTTTCAATTCTGTCCGAAAGTCAAAATAGCTAAAAAAATGGTTCATGCATGAAACTTTGTGGATTTTTAATTCTTTGATCCCTGGTCTAAATTGTTTGAAACTTTGGAGTTAGTAACTTTGGTTGGTTGTGGCTATCAGGGTATTTTTAGTTTAATTTTAGGATTTTTATAAGCCTGCTGAATCATTGCTTAAAGTTGCCCCTATAGGGCCGTTTGGATTATTGAGTTAGAATCTGATGTAGTGCTTATTTACCTTTTGCTTGTGCTTTTAGGATTCTAATCAGTTGCAGCAGGTTTATTTCAGATAGTGTAGGTTAGTTTAAGGCTTCAGTAGCTTATTGTAGCTTATTGGTTGCTTTTTGCTTATTTCTTATAGCTTTTCAACAAAAGAGTCATGCCTAAATCCACTTATAGTTTTGATTTTTAATTTCCTTATTTTGCATCCAAATCAGCTGAAATTCTGGATTTAGACACTTTGGTAGGTTGTTAGTTTCCTGGTCATTTTAGTTAATTTTTGTGATTTTTTCTAGCTAGCTTAATAGGGGCTTAAAGTAGGGCCTTAAGGGGTGTTTGGCATAATGGATTTAGAAACTTGTTTTGTAGCTTAATGCCTCTAGCTTGTGCTTATTAGATCTAAAACAGTTGAAATAGCTTATTTCCAGTTAGTATAGGTTAGTTTTAGTAGTAGGTAGCTTATAGTGGCTTATTGTTGCTTATTGCTTATTTTTCAAGTGCTTATTCATACAAGTAGTGTGCCAAATCATAGTTCCAGCTCTCCAAAATAGTTTCTGTTATTTTTCCTGGGTTCTCAGTACTATTTTATAGTTGACTGGAAGTTTTCATATTTTTCACTGTTCATTTGCTATTTTTCTGCATTTTATGTCATTTTCTAGCCTTTTTAATTAGCATTTAATCCAAATAATTCAGAAAATGTTCAGAAAAATACAATTTCAATTTTCCTAGTATTATAATATTCAAAAAGTCATAAAAATTATTTTTCCGGAATTTTATTAGATTAAATAGTATTTTCTAGCATTTTAATTAGTTTAAACTAGTTTTTAATTAATAATAAATACATAAAAAGTCTAAAAAATATATTTTTAGTTTTAAAATTAGTTTTATCATATTTTAGATTTTTCTAAGTCATAATTTCATTTTTATAGCTTTATTTCATATTTTCTTATATTTTAGAGTATTATTAAATAGTTAAAAATAGTTTTTAATTAATAATAATTAAATAAATAGTTATAAAAATAATTCTAATTTTATAATAATTTTCTAGTATAATTAGGATTGTAAAAATATATTTTCCATATCCGTAGGTATTTTACTTCTTTATTTTCACGTTTTATTTCATACGTTACATAGTTTTTAATTTAAACGTAAGTTTTAGATTATAAACGTTAATCAATTTTAAAAATAGTGATAGCGTTTTATTTAATATAATTTATCATTTTAATTTTCTTTAATTTGCATTTAAGCCCCTGTAATTTACAAACTTTCTCTTTAGGTATAAATATTCCAAATCTTCAAACCCCTTTCCCATTCAATATCACCCGATCACAGATTCGTTGTACTACAGTGTTCACACCTCGTTGGGACTTAACGACCTGGGGAAACACTATACTCTCCAGATCATAATTGCATTGGTTTCTGAGCTGTTTGAAGGTTATTACGGTTGACCATTCACAAGTGGTTAGCTTGTGTGATAAACTTGACGGTTCGGGACCAATCAGGCATCAAAGCAAGGCTGGAGAGAGGAAGCAAAGACTGGGTGGAAGAAGTGCCGCATGTGCTCTGGGCACACAGAACTATGATCAAAACAAGCAACGGGGAAACCCCATTTTCCCTTACATATAGCACTGAGGCAGTTATCCCGGTCGAGATTGGAATGCCAAGTCTCCGATGCACGGCCGTAAACCAAATCTCTAACGACCAAGAGCTTCGCCTGAATCTGGACATCCTGGAAGAAAAGCGAGAAGCCGCTGCCATTGCAGAAGCACGTAGCAAAGCAAGGATGGAGGGGTACTATAACGCCAAAGTGCGAAGCACGGTCTTCAGGCCCGGAGAGTTTGTCTACCGCAGCAACGAAGCTAGTAGAGCGGAAGACACCGGAAAGCTTGGCCCAAAGTGGGAAAGGCCATATGAAGTGATGGAAGCGCTAGGGAATGGAACCTACAAGCTCAGAGGCCCGGATGGGGAGATGCTCCCTAGAACATGGAACATCCGCAACTTGAAGAAATGTTACATCTAAGAGTAAGTAGGTTTTCCCCGCCTCTTGTAAGTTGATCACGGATCAGGTCCGGACAACAGGGGAACGTTAAGTTTTCATGTTTCTTATTTCTATTGTAATGTTTTCTAAGTAATGAAACGTAGATGCCTGGCCCGCTCTACAAATTTTCCAAAATAAAGATTCAATCACATTTTTTACATCTTTTGCATAATTCTCACATCCGCGATAAACAATGTCGCGCGTAAAGGACGAGCAACCTCAAAATTGACTCAGGCATATAAGTGGTATTGCAAGCCCATTTACCATTCTTTATTACCCCCGGACTCCCCAAGTACGGCCAAGGGTACAACTCAAAGCCCGGATCAACCAACTCCGGCAAACAAATAAAAGAATATGCGTACGATCAATAAAAATATTCACATTAAGTACGAAAAATTTCTTTACAAATGCTCGGGGGCATACCCCCCTTACAAAAGAGGCATCGCGATAACTGCGACCCTAAGAACAAGCTAACAATGTTACCCAAGCTTCACTATGAATTGAAAAGGTGGCATAGTCTAAATGCCCACAAAAGGGCTACTTCAAGTACCACCAGCGTGATCCCCGACAGGGTCAAGCACAATCGTGTCGAACATATCATCATGGGCGGACCCTTCCTCTTCCTCTGTTTCATCCTCCCCGGTAGGGCCAGTAACTGCGGAGGAAGGGGTCGGACCAGGTGGAACAATCACCATGGAGGGCTCTCCGGTAGAAGTAACCTGGTGCTCAACCTCCGAAACAATTAAATCGGGGTTCCACACATCAAACTTCTTACCATACACCTTACTTTTCCTCTCCTTGTACGCTGAAATGGCGCTGGTGATGGTTTGAAGCAAAGAATTGGGAAGGGTAACCTCTTCCTCCACCGGGGCATTAAAAAAGAATTGCCCCGAGCCACTTGGTCGCTCCTCTTGCAAAGACCAACCGAGACATAAGGAACTCTAAAGAAGAGTCCTTGCACGCCTCCAAGGAATCCAGAAGGGGGAAAGGAACATCGCTCAGGCGAATGACAGCCTCGCGATAAACCTCTTTAGCCCGCGGATTGTAGGCCTTGATCTGCTCCAGCTTTCGACCCTTGGAACCATGAACGATCCCAGCTTCCAAACCCTGCCTTAGGCCCTCAGCGATAGCCTTGCTAATACAATCCCCCAACCGCGTCTGCAGTTCCTCAGATTGTTTGAACGCCACCCACGCCCTGTGGAAACCATGCCCAATAGCCCACCTCTTACCTTCAATGGCCACAAGAGTGCTCGGGAATAGGTCCTCATCAAAGTCACGGTTGAGTTCCGCCAATCTCTGATCTAACTGTGCTGAAGTTGATTATCATATTCATCATGCGGACTCTTTCCTCGCACTCCTTCAATTTTCCCTCTAGCAACCCAAAGACCCTTAACCCGCCTTTGAGCTCTTCACAAACAGAGGTGAGCCCGCCACTTTACCCTTTAACTCAGATTTTCAACGTCAAATTAGCCAACTGTTCGCCCTTAGGAGCAATCATACCCTCCAGTGCGCCACGCCCTCGCGAACCTCTTCACCTCCTGACTCGATTCAAGTTGACCAACACGCTCACGGAGACCCTTCGCCTCCGCAGCTTCAGATTCCAACTCCTGCACTTTTTGCTTGAGGGTCTCGATCCTTGCATCTCTCCTCTCAAGTCTCTTGTTCATTTGCTCGTCTGATTCAACTCAAACTCTAACCGCAGACGCACCTCCGATGACATACAAGTTTGCTGCATAGTGGCAATGTTATATTGCTCCAGCAAATCTGCATGCGGCATGTTGCGCAACACCGACAAGTAGCCAGAGTAGCAAGGTTGTCCAAAGATGCTTTGGCAGACCCAACCATCGTTCATCCGGAAGTCATTGGTAGGCAGCCACTTGGGAACATAAACATTTTTTGCTTCCGCAGTCTCCATGGATAGAGACTCGTAAAAGTCGTTATCCGAGGCCGCAGGAAGGTGAACAGACTGGTCCTGCGGCGGAGACTCGACCGCAAAAGCACTCTCTTGCTGCACAGGTGGTGGCTGGGACGGACCAGACATATCTACATCCAAGTTTTCTTGATGGGCAGGGGTGGATGTTTTTGAAATAGAATCCGGATTGGCCTGAAAGTCCGGAGTGGCCTCAGAAGAAATATGGGTCACCTCCCGCGGAAGAGGTCCAGAATCAGACTCGTCACGAAGCTCCATCACAAGAGCAGACCCCGCGGTCGCATCCCCTGCATAATAACACTTAAGTTATTTTTTCCAAAAAAAAATAAAAATAAAAAATAAAAAAATCATCAACATAATGAAGATGCCAAACCAGCAGTGGACCCGGCATCCTTTGCCGGCACAGAAGTAAGCCTCTTCTTCTCCGGTTGCTTGGAAGGAACAACAACTCTAACCCTCTTCTTCCCAGCTGCCTTACTAGCCTTAGCCGCTTCAATATTATCCACGATAGTCTCTTGGACTAAGGTGATGACGTTCTCGGAAGGCTCGATAACGCGACTAGCAGTCTCATCCTGTAACGTCCGCTCACCTTCCTGTAGAGTTCTCTCTCCGGAGGTTACTTCAAAAGGGTCTGGCTGGTTAATGAAGGCAAAGAGAGACATATCTACAAGCAATAATGCACAAGTTAGTAACAAAGCATAAAAGAAAAGACAATAAGACGCGACAAACCCTAAAAAAGAACCCACCCTCAGTATCCGAAACTTTAAAGGTAGGCCGCCGCCGTGGTCATCCCAGTGCACGGCTAAGACCAATCACGGCCAAGAACGGCTCCGGGAATTTTTTAAACGGAGCACGTTGCTAGGTTAAGGAGGTGTAACAACCCCATGTCAACATCATCATCGGAAGGAGGCGGGTCACGGTCAACAGAGACTTTCTCGTTCCACGAGATGGCCAAAGGAAACACAATCGCGTCAACCCAGAAGAAATATTCCTTCCAGTTCTTTACAGAGTCCAAAGGCGCGGTATAACAAACCGGTACAATTAATGACTTCGGACCCTTACGCTTCTCTAGGGTCATCCACCCATCTTTCATTCCGGAGTAATAGAACTTCCTAAACAACGGTACAGTGGGTGTTCCACCATGAACGCGACAAAGGATCTCAAAGTGGCTAATCCTAGCGGCGGCTAACACAGACAACTGAGACAAATGGATCTGAAAATATTCTAAAACCCTACACAGGAACGCGGACAGGGGTATCCTAAAGTTGCAAAGCTCAAAAAACCTAGTGTATACTCCTATTTTACCCTTAGGGGCATCCTTTATGGTATCCTCAGGGCCAGGAAGAAGAGGGTGCACGGTAGAAGGAATGTGGTATTTAGAGCAAAAATCACTCAAATCTCGCTGTGATAACTTACAGGTAAAGTCGCTGAGAAGTTTCTTAGCCATGGAATTACAATGAAGGAAGAAAAACCTAACCTGATAAAGTTGGGACGCACACACAGATCTTAGCAGACGATTTTCTTTTTTACTCGCGAAGACGAAATGGCAACAAAGAGCCAAGAAAGTAAAAAGGGGGGTATTTATACTCTCAAAAGAGAAAACCAACGGTTCAATCGAAAGGTCTGAAAAATGCCACGTCTCCGGCTCATAACTAACGATCTAGATCTGTTTAGATCAACGGACGCGATGGAAGCGCCAAAACGCCACGTCAGTAAAATACGCGGCTAAGGGCGGTTCGCGAATCCCAAGGGACAGCTGTAACGCTTATCCTTGGAATAAGTGGAAGATACAGTCAGCAGTGATTAGGATTTCATGCGATACATCCAGCCGCGGATGGGCGGAATAACTAACTCTAGCAGCGCTTGTACCAAGACCGACAAGCACAACTAGACTAGGGGGACTTGATCACGATGACCTCCCCGCACCAATACGGTCTGGCGCGGACTAACCATGATATCGTGAATACCCCGACACCCATATGGATCGGTCGCGGACTAGACACGTAGCCCGGCTATGTCACTAAACCTTCCGCGGACAGTAGATACGTTCAAGAAGCAACCGCGCCCAACATAAAGGGAAAGGAATCTTGCCCAGGCTGGATATACTACAACCTGCAGTCCCCAAAAAGGGAAAGCGGGACAATTCCCGCCCGAAAACATCACCATCACAACAAGCGGACAAGCTCTGCAGTTAACTTACGTCACAAACTGTCGCTCTCAAGACCCGTGACCTTGAGAACACGACAGGAAGGTCAACCATATAAATAGATGTCTCACCTCTACTCAAACGGTAACAGAAACACACACTCTCTCTCTAGAACTAACTTTATCTTCCTAAAACTATCACTTACTCTCACGCCGGAGGTTGACCGCGGAACCCCGTTCCGCGGTGAGACTAACGGTGTTGGTTTTCTTAGCAGCTGGCGATCAAGAATTTTACTTAATACAAGATCTATTTCCTAGGAAGTTAGCCTACACTAATCTTCGTCAGGGGAGCGCCCAGAATTTTATTAACATTAACCTTTCCGGAACGTTTGATATGAGCGGCATATATGCCTTGACACATGAAGGAACTGTGGGTTTATCGAGTGTTAAGGTTTAAAAGCAAGGTCCAATTTTGAAAGACCAAAATATGTTAAGAGTCCCAAACTTGTAAAACACCAGGTTCAGTTAACAGATTCTGATCGTTAGAAGAACCACTCAAAAAGCCTCTTCACACAAATGGAATCATCAAAGATTTCTTCACTTTCATTATCTGAACCAACTCTTCAAAACTCAACACCCAAATCATCTTCAGCATCAGTAAACAGGTTATGGCGACCAGCAGCACAGAGGAACATGAAAAACCAATGGTCCAAATTAAACTCACTCAGACAAGATTGGGTTTCTTCTTCTTCCAATGCCAGATCACACGCTACGGCTCTCGTTAATTCTTTTCTTTCTCAGAGGCATTTCCTCAAACACCTTCTCTGCAATACTTAAGGATACATAGTTTCTATTTGTGTGTGCAGTCATACCAGCACTAATGCTAAGAACACCGTAGTTAAGCGTTATTAGGCAATAGTAGTACCATTGTTTTTAAAAGTATAGCTTTAGGAGTGTATATATTGTCTAAATGGGTGAGGTTTTCCGTGTTTAGGTTAGCCCGAGAGGATGACTATTTTACTCAGATGTATGCGGTGAACCTAGGGGGTGTCCTCAAAGGCGAACCTAGGGGTGTCCCGGGGGACCCCCATGAAATGTTGCTTCGTAGTGGTCCAAAGAAATTATGTTTCTAGTATTATTTTTTTTTGGAACGGCAATTTTTTTTACACTCTATAATCTATACCACATATCTCACAAATACCTCCGGCGAGACTTGAACCCACAACCTCTAGGTTGGTGGGCAACTCACATGCCACTAGACCAAAGGCCTTGGGTGTTTCTAGTATTTGTTTTAGTGACTCTATTAATAAGTGAAAAGTAGCCTCAAACTTTGATTAGAGTTCTTATAAAAAAAATTGTGCACCCGGTCACTTCTAGCCCCGGTTCCGCCAACCGGTATCGCCGTGACTGCTTACGACCATTTCCCCGGACACCTCGAAGATCTGTACCTAGCTAGGTTCAGAGACTTCTTGTGAGGACATTAGGGTGTTATGTTCAAAATCATTTTGTTTTTGCGCATGTTTCAATGTGTATTTGAATTTTTGGTGTATGTTTGGGTACAGGTATATGAAAGATTTGGAGTTGGGTGTTTTAAAGGATATGCCTGACATACAGAACAAAGCTTGCTTCAAGTTATTAAAACAGCAGGTTATTTGATGAATTGTTTGTAATTTTTCCTGAGTTTGTAATTGATAACGTCTTATGTTTGGTTATCTATTAGATCCTACCTTTTGTTTCTTTGTACATTGTAGGTTCTTCATCGTGATAATCTCTCGTCTACGTACAAGGAAATGGTACGTACATGTTGTTAACAGCGGTTATATTAAACTACAATATAGCTACTATACATGTTAAGAAAAAAATCAACAAAAAAAGACCAAGAACTGGAAAGGAGTGGAAACCAAAAACATTAGATAAGAATGCAATAAATATACATACGTACACAAAGGGTGGGGTTCCTCTAATAAGTGCCCTTAGTGTAGAACGCTCTGAAAATGGTAGAAAATTACAAACAAAATTTAGAAGACATGAACATATTTTATGAAGTTGGACATGGTTTTCATCAGTGCTATGAATTTTGTCAATGAGTGCCCATTCTAGTGCCTTTTGATCACACATTATACTTATTTACATTATGATTAACAGGTGGCTGCAGTGGTTAACATGGTCAGTACAAGTACATCTCTGAGATGCTTCCTTAAAGGAGGAACTAATAGTCCACTTATACAATTTTCTAGCAGTTCTGAGGATACAAATGATGATGGAGATGGTGGAGGGATACCAGTCTTCACTTTTTGGTCTATAACTTCTTTTGGTACGTCACTATATATTTTAGTATGATGGATAAAAGGCCATAATTATATAGGATGGATCTTCTTGATAGTTATGTGTTGGTCGTAGAGGTGACAATTTCGACCCTTTTGCTTACGATTCGGGTATAATCTCTAATAGATCAAATGGGTAAAACTAAAAAAGTTAGCTAAACAAAACTGGTCAAATGGGTCGAATTCACCCAATGCATATTTTTAGTGCAGAAAAACTACTATACCCTTTTATTGAAAAGAGATTGCGACTGTTATAATATGTAGTATTTAACACACAAGTTACTTTATAAAAGAAACTCTAAAGCTGAATAAGAAGAGTGATTGGGGCCAACCAGACCAGATCCTCACATCCCCATTTTTCCCACCTCTAGTTGGTCGATATTCAATACTTGGTTCATGTTATTGTTTGTGACATCTGATTTATAATTAATTTTGTGTAATTGTAAATACTAAATTTCCATTTTGTTGTGCTAGAGGAATTAGCACGGGAACTAATTCAGATGTTCAAGTCAGAACTATATTTGAAGGTGCATTTTGAATATATTTGAATCAATACGATATATGTATATCTGCAAACATATGTTACAATATGCCTGATAGATTTATACAATTGTTTGCTTATGAAAGTGCAGCGACTACTTGTGATAGAGTTTCTCTCACTTAGAAGTAAAGAAGATTCAGTCATCAAGAAAATGTGTTGGTCAGATGAAATTTATAAAGGGGAATTCAATGATTTAAGTAGGTGCAACTTGGATCGTAGAGAAGCAACTGAATCTGCTCCTCCAAAGTTGGATGGTTGCATATCTGAAACTCTTACTCAACCCAGTAGTCAACCAGATTCTGATGTCTTACAGGTATATGACTCAAAAGCTTAAAACTAAGGGTAGTAAACTGGAGGCTGGGTAACGGGTAAAAATGGGTAATGCTATAATATTGGTTTGGGTTGAGGCAGCCCTGTCAATATGCTTTTTTTATCCATATTTTCAGTATTATTAGTAGTTGATTTACTAAATATGTTTTTAAAAAACCCAATTGATTAAAATACTGATTTACTCTTATTTATAAAGCAATTAAAGAGGTTTTAAGCATTTGATAACACTTTGAGTGATGTTTGACCCGTTTGAACCAGTCCACCCTTTTGATCAATTTTCATTTTTGCCAAGTTTCAAATTTGGCCCATTGTAAATATAACCTAAATCGATCCATTTCTAGTCAACCCTTTACCCAAAACAGGCTCTCTGTCGTCTTTTTTTTTTTTTTTTTTTTTTTTTTTATTCAGTGATCTGTGTATAATGCATAAGTGTCCCACAAAACTCTACTCTTAATTACATAACAGGGTTTGTTTTGGAAAAGGTGAACAGATCAATAAAATCTTTTTTCACTGCATGTCCTGGATAGGTTTTGATTTTTCATTTATTTCAGTAATAATATTTTTTGGTTATTTCAACACTATATACATTATATGGTTATTGAATGGGTGATTGAATGCCAATGGTTTACCTAGTGCACTTTTTATATGTACAACGCCTTGTTGATTAAATCTGATATAGGATGAACTCTTTTGAGGGTCATTATGCACTGAGTATGTCTTTTAAACTTACATGAATTTGTGATTTGATGCTTTAAATTTAAATTGAAATACAGCAGCACCCTTTGATCATATGATTCTTACTAGGACTTTATTTGTATTATTTTGCAGATTTATTTAACAGCCTGGCTGACAGATGTTAACATAGATAAGCAAAGGTATGGGAAATTATTATATATCACTATCAAGCCTAATGTTTTTTTCAATCTGGTTAGAATATGGAAAACATATTTGTTTGATTGTTGTGCTAGTAAACTTATAAATCTTGTAAGAGAAAATTATTTCGCCACGAGACATTGTATCCCAAGTTTATGTGTCTAGCTTTTTGTCTAAAACTAAAATGTTACCAAACTTGTCCTAAAAGAGCCTTAAGAGAAACCTTTTTTTAACAAGGGCATACATATTAAATCATCTTGCTGGAAACCAAAACAGATGGTCAAAAAGAGTCAAGTTACAGTTGCACAATATTAATCTTATATTTTGATGCAATGGTTGTTTGCCATAGATTAAATATTTTAAATGCAATGGTTGACTAGGGTTATAATCTAGTATATTTTGATGCTACACTTGGTACAGGTCACTGTAGCAGTATCGCTCTTTTTTCTTGTGGCAACTTTAAGGCTACATAATAAAGCTTATAAACATCAGTTTATGGTGTGTTTATCTCCTAGCATTTTCGTACACAGGGTGGAAGATATATTCTCTGAAGTGGGAGAAGAAATGCAAGTTAACTTTGTTTTCTGAAGTTGGTAACTCAGCATGGGAGCATTTTCGTGTCATGTTATTTCCTCAACGGTATACAAAAGCAAAAGTTGACTTGGGTTGGTAAAAGCATTTTGCTATTGAAGATGTTTATTCTCAACAGTATTTTATAGTAGTTTTTTTTTTTTTTTTTTATGTGAATTGCTTACATGTTGGTTAATCTATTTATATGTATGCTGGCTCGAAGCTGTATGATTATGTGAATGAAAAACTGGACACAATGACGTTTTGAACCATATGAGAAAGTGTAGTCGTTCATCCGATTGTATCTTTGATTTGCATATCTCCACACATATACCTTTTCATACATTATACATTGTTTCACTTTGGTTTATAATTTCAACTTGTTCATATGAAAATTGGGTTAATCTAGGTTTCTGCTATTGATAACTGTCCGAAGGCGTTTACATAAAAAAAACAAAAATTCACTTTTAAAATAAACTAGTCAAGCGTCTCGAAGTCGCCCAAAGTATATTCAAATGCTTAATCGCCAGAAGTGTGTCAAGCATCTCAAAGTCGCCCAAAGTATGTCCATATGTTGACTTATAGTGTTTGTACTATTGATATTAATTTTTGTACTTATTTTTTTAAGACAAATGATGGACTCTTTTTATAGGTGTAAAATAAAAATGGACAACATCAATTATCATCCAAGTAAAAGCTATTAGAATAAAAACTGAAGATAACAAGTTCTCCAGGCATATAACTTTTTTGAATATGGAACTGAATGCAAAGTGAAAAACTTGAAAGCGGGCATTGGTTTATCCCACATCGGCTTAGTGGAAGTTGAAGGTTAGGATGCTTCTATAAAATAACCAACCTGCATAAGGAGAAAGGCACGCAGCCATGCAATAAGCACAAAGCGAACTATTCTTTCGCCTTTTACTAAAGAATACCGTGTGCTTGTTGTATAAAATGGCATACGCTTATTTTTGGGGAGCTTCTTCCTTTAAGGAAGAACTCCAACCAATTTGCAGTTCAAACTTATTCTAGCTTTGTTGACTTTAATTCCAAGTGGTTTTTAAAGAAACTTTGTAAGGCAAATAGTACTAAATAAAAAAAAGGAGCAATAACGCCCTCTTCTTATTCTAGCTTTGTTGACTTTAATTCCAAGTGGTTTTACATCTACAGACAGCTACTCTTACAACACCAGTCAATCGCCAACTTGGACAAACACTATTCGTGCTTAATAATTCCAAGTGATTTTTACATACAATCAAGCTAGAATAAGTTTTTATATGCATAGTCGCAATTCGCGAAGGGGCATATAAACACTATTCGTGCTTAATAATTGGCTGCTGGTGATATGCTAATACATGAGCTTCATCCGATGTTTTAGGTTCTCCCTCTTTCATAATTCAGCTTCTTAAGGTAACGGGTTGTGCACAATATTATACAACTGATGAAAGCAGATTTTTCATAAACATTATTAAAAGGGCACTCAACAATGAAACCGTATTGACATAAAGGCTTTCCCAGGGTAAGAACAAAGAAGACGCGCGGTTCAGTTGTACAAAAAATATGGATGCATAAAGTATGTATGTTCACCATACCTTCCTTGCCTTTAAGTCCAAAATGAGCTTCTGCAAAACAAGCTACGTTTAGCATATCACGGCAAGTTGCCAGATGGTAGAATCAATACACGTCCTTAATAATTGGTGACCAGGTGACAGAAAGTTAACTCATTCAGAAGTTAATACAAACAATAATTTATTTGTGCCACTGGTGATGTGCTAAGAGTAGTTGTTTCTACAAAAACTCCTATCAAAATTAAAGCCAAGGAAGCTATGAAAACCGTATGTATTTTTAGCATACATATTTTTAATACAATTGAACCTTCTTCGTTGTAGTTAGTGAAGCGAAGTCTGGTTGTATTAAACGATAACTTTCCGATGACTTGTGAAAAATGAAAATAACCTGAAAATGACCAAGTTGGTGATGTGTTTGTCCCACATCGGCTGGCTAGTAGAAGTAGTAAGTGAGGAAGGTTGCATATAATGACCAAGCTGCCTTTTGTGAAACGCACGCAGCCAAGCAATGAGCACAAAGCGAACTATTCTTTCGCCTTTTACTAAAGAATACCGTATGCTCGTTGTATAAATTGACATACGCCTATTTTTGGAGAGCTTCTTCCTAAAAGGAGTTTAGGAAGAACTCCAACCAATTTTTAGTTTAAAATATGATGATTTTCATACACAAAATGTTATTTTCTATCGTTTGAAAATTATAAAACAAGGTTGCTAGACAAACAAGTTTAATGTACTATATTATCACAATACTTGTGACGTAAAATTTCATATTCTTATTGTGAACGTTTGTGCTCAAAGAATAGGCGCCCGAAACCAGTTACCATATTGGTTAAGAGAATCCGATATGTTCCGTTAGCTCAAAAGGTTACACTAAACTCCCGATTTCGTAAATGTTGCAAACTGACGGTGCACGTTCAGACAACCATTAGAGTGTCGTTTAAATATATAATGTATGTTGCACACGAAGGTGTGTTAAAATAGTAAAAATTACTACAATATATTTTCATGTCAACGAATATTAACATTAACATACGTTAAGGGAAAATGTTGTGTGTCTATGTCATGATTAATACTTTAGCTTTTGGTTTAACGTTTTACAAATTGCTAATCTATAAAAGATTATCAGGTCATAAAAGAATAACTAAGCTATAAAAGATTATCGTCGGACTAAGGAGTCAAACCTTAGTCGAGTGAACGAGCTGGCACCACAAGAAGGTTGTGTCAGGCCTTTCTAGTCTCCTCTCCATGAGGAGACAGGGTGCACCACATCATGTGGCAACACATTACAACATCGTACCCACAGACACTCAGCCAAAGTTCCAAAAGAGTTGTAAGAAGATCACTTTGCTTTTAAGTTTTGACAATGTGGGAAAACAGTTTTTGATATTGTTAGTTATAACCACACGGCCGTCTAAAACTACCTTTTTTGTACGCCGAAATCTTGACACTCCAATATGATATGATTTTTCACAATGAGATAAGTATGTCAACAACTCAACTGCAGGTTACATAGAGATTGGTTGGATGTGACGTGATAGAATGTATAACTTTTGAGCGTTGATTAGTTTGTGTTAGTTTAATCAAGGACCACCATTTTATATCTATTTTTTGTCTATATAATGTGTCTAATTATTTATAGGTGAAATCACGAAAGCTTGAACCGGAGCTGAAAACAAAACAAAACATTAAAGCAATAACTAGTTATTTGATGAAGACATCCGACAGCAAGTTGATCGTCAAAGCAGAAAGTCACGAACAGATAAACCGGAGAAACCAAAGTAATTTTTTTTTTTAATGGGAATAAAGATTTTCAAAGCAAAAAAGTTTTCAAATATGATCCAACCCTGAGCCCTGAGTTCAAAGAACCTTATGCATATGGACTAAATCTATTTGCTAGCTGCTGCACCTTCAGACTTCTCCTCAGGAGCTTCTTCAATTGTTGCACCGGTCTTTGTTTCCTCTTCGTGACCTCTCATGTCATTTAGATTTTAGGAGACGAAGTTGCGAGAAATCCCATCCTTCCATGTCATCATGATGATCATCATCGTCATCATCATCATCTTCATCAACCCATTTGTCCCAATCAACTTTGACGTAATGTGGGGTCTTGGCATCTCCCTTCAAAAGTTTAATCCACCATTCTGGCTCCGCTTTCTCCAAAATGCAAAAAATACTTCTCTCGCCGATATTTATCTTCTTCTCATCTAGATTAACTTTGTCGGCTAACTCAAGCTTGAGCTCATACACATGCTGACCAGCTGTAGCAGAGAATGAAAAGACACCTTCGGGAGCAAGATTGACTTTGGCATCTTTTGAATCAGCCAATACAACTGTGATATAAACCTTGTCCTCCCTCTGGGCCCACTTAATCTCAGGACGACGACTCATTTTAATTAATTTTGTGTTTTGAAAGAGAAAACGTCAAAGGAAGAAAACCCTAAAAAAAACACTCTAGTAATTTCAACTTGATCAACAAGGTCGAGGTTGGTATCTCGTAGTAGAAAAATTGTGTCGGTCTTATAGAAAAACCCTAATGTACCCAACCCACAAGACAGGCTTGGCCCAACTAACCTATCACCTAATACTGTCAAAATACAATTGTCTTCTGACAATTGTTAAATCAAATTGTAAATTATATATATAAAAGATGAGTTTTTGGTTTGTCTTTTGAATTGTGTTTGACAATTGAAGCAACAACTAAACAAGAATTCGGCCCCCCAAAACAGGTTTCTAGTTATGTCTAGTTGCAAACATTCAGTGGCAACCTTTTAGGGGCTTACAAATCATGGATCACTGGTGTGAAACATAATCTAAGTAAAAGCATTTAGAAAGAAAAAAAAAAAGTGTGACGATTATAAGTTTTCATGGTATAGGAGAATCGAACGATATGTTTGAGGATGCTAATCCCTCTGGGAAACGGATTCTTATAGAAATGAAAATAAGTAACAACGAAATGCAAAGTGAAAAAGTGAGAAACTTGAAAAGGGCATGGGCAAGTGGGTGCTGGGCTCTATCCCACATCGGCAGAGTAGTGGAAGTTGAAATTGATGATGTTTCTATAAAATAACCAAGCTGCGTATGTAGAAATGCACGCAGCCATGCCACTCAGCCATGCCATAAGCACAAAGCGAACTATTTTTTCGCCTTTTACTAAAGAATACCGTGTGCTATACGCCTATTTTTGGAGAGCTTCTTCCATAGAGGAAGAACTCCAACCAATTGACAGTGCAAACTCTTTTGATCATTTTTATATTAAATCTAGAAAATTTTAATCTTATTAAGCACTGTGTTAAAATGATTGGCTTTAGATGATATATATGCATACATAAGCTGAAATGTTATAATGTTAACAAGTTGTTTGCACAAAGTTATACCACTACTAATCAAGTACTAGGCTCTCTTGAGTCTTCAAAGGTTTCATAAATCACTACAACAATGACTGGATTCGTAGCGGACATTTTGAGACTTTCACCGGGGACATGTCCCCTACGAAACCTTTTCTCGGAGACATGTCCCCGGCGAAAGTCTCCCGCCAATACCTTCTCGGGAATACTTTCCTCGGGGACAAAAATCCACTTCTCCCGGGGACATGTGGGTCCCGCAGCCATTTTGAGCCGGTCAAACATGTCCGACTTTGCACTACTTTGGGACATGTCCCCGGGGAAAGTGCTTTCAAATAATTAGCTAATTAGTTAATTACGTGATTAAAATAATTAATCCCACCTTTTGCCAGGACATGTCCCCGGCGAAAAGTGTTATACACTGTTGAGCAAAAGGTTTTGTCGGGGACATGTCCCTAAGGAAAGTGAGGTAATAAATTTATGGTTTAGACTTTCGCCGGGGACATGTCCCCGGATAAAGCTTCTGACCCATTTTGCAGCATATTGCTGCAAAATGAGTAATTTCCAGAATTTTTTCGAAAAAAATCTACAATGTAACAACCTGTTTTCAAAACCTATTTTATGCTACAACAACACAAATTCGTTAAAGATAATATCATATATAACCAGCAATCGCTAACATAATCATATGTTTTCAAATTCGCCAAAACGGTTCAAAAAACGTGAACACATATATAACTAATGAGTCGAGATCATATGGTTATACATGAGATGTTAAAGGAATGAGTAGAGATGATATGGTTATACATGAGATGTCAAACGAATGAGCTGAGATGATATGGTTATACATGAGATGTTAAACGAATGAGTCGAGATGTTATGGTTATACGTAACATGTTAAACGACCGAGTCTAGGTGCTATGGTATACGTAACATGTTAAATGACCAAGTCTAGGTGCTATGGTTATACGTAACATGTTAAACGACCGAGTCTATGTGATATGGTTATACGTAACATGTTAAACGACCGAGTTTAGGTGCTATGATAATACGTAACATGTTAAACGACCGAGTCGAGGTGCTATGGTTATACGTAACATGTTAAACGACCAAGTCTAGGTGCTATGGTATACGTAACATGTTAATTGACCGAGTCTAGGTGCTAGGTGGTAGGTGCTATGGTTAAAATTGTGATAAAAACTAGTCTCAATTTCCCTCCAAAAACAATGGCGCCAAAATTTCCCACAAAAAATATGGCGCCAAAACTTCCCACCAAAAAAATGACGCCAAAACTTTCCACCAAAAAATGGCGCCAAAACTTCCCACCAACCTGACAAACACATTATATAGTCCTTTTATATTCACACGAATTTCACAACCTCTTATCCTCAAAACCACTCAACCTCACAACTTCTTATCTTCACACAAATTTCAAAACCTGAGATGAAGCCATATAATCCTTTTATGTGTTCTTGTGGAGCCAGAAATATAAAACTAAGAACATCACATACAAAAAATTCATCTGGATGGCAATATTATGCATGTCCTCTGTCGAAGGTGAACAATCATACATTTCTTATTTATGTAAATATACAAATAATTAGGTTGTAATCTCTTATAATTTTCTTATTATGTAACAGCCCAGACAAAAAGATCATGGGTGCGGATATTTTATGTGGAAGAGTCAATTTGACGAGTACTTAAGAATAATCTCTTCTGCTTCAACATCTCAAGGTTCTGGATCTGCACCAACAGAGTGCTCAAGCTGTAATGCCAAAGATCTTAGGATAAACATGCTGGAATCACAAAAACAGGTGCTAGAGACAAGAGTAAGGATGCTGGAGGCAAGACTTGAAATGGCAAGGATTCCTGACGACCACGCATGTCAGTCGGATGCATTACTTCGTGAGCTGTTAGGTGACATGGAAAATCTTCGTATGTAGTAGTAGTTGTTGTTGTTGTTCTTGTAGTTGTTGTTGTTGTTGTTGATGTTGTTGATGTTGTTGTTGTTGGAATAATACGTATGTTTAACTAATTCGTATGTATCTTTCAAGTATTTTTATAAATCAAAGCACATGCTGGATTTGTAAAGCTGACCATATTCTTAGTTAACCAGATTATGGTGTCCAAACACCCCTTTTCCAATACTAAATTACATATGCTTAAAGAATGAAACTGAAGAAACAATATCACAATTAACAAACACGAAGGCAAACCTTTTATATAAAACACGCAAGAGTTCTCAACCACATACATTTTATACATACACAAACGAAACAACTCGACAAGCAAACGAAACAGATCAAACGAAACAACTCGCCCATTCATTTGTGTGTTTTGTGCGTATTGACGATCGGGTTATTTGTGTTTTGTGCGAATTGACGATCGGGTTATTTGGTGGGATAACTCGACAAGTAAACGAAACAACTCAAACGAAGCAACTCGAATGACACAACTATTACCGCCTCAATTATTTTTTTTTACTTTTTATGGTTTGGATTTTGGCGGGATTTTTTCCTACTTTTTAAGCCAAAATAAATTTTTAGCACAGATTGTTACCGCCTCAAGTTAAAAATGTTGGATTTATTTATTTATTTTTATTATTATTTTTTTTATATATATTAGTTGTGTGATAAATATTAATAGTTGGACTATGAAATACATAAATTCAGATTTTTGTGAATATTACTTTTGCCGGGGACGTGTCACCGGGGAAAGTTTTGGCGGGAATAAAGGCGGGAACAATTAGCAGGCTTTGGCTTTGGTCAAATTTTGATAGAAATGGAATAGACTTTCGGCGGGGACATGTCCCCGGCGAAATTCTCCATTGAATTTTTACTAACCGGTCAGCGTATTCGTGTGCCACATCAGATTCATTTTTGTCGTTTAACGACTTTCGCCGGGGACACGGCGTTCTCGCCGAAAGTCTCCTCGCCCGTCCACCTTATTGTTGTAGTGATCATGACCACGACTAACAACTGTTTGCTGGCTAGGAGTTGTATGAGCGCTAACGTCCGCGTAAGCTAACTCACAAATTAATGAGTCGCTGGTAAGCCTACTCACAAAGAAGATGGTTCAACTCTACAAAGATATGCAAAAATGCACACATTCTCCATACAAAAAGAGGAAGGTTGGATCAAGTGGTTAACACCCTTACCTCTGTGAAGACAGAGGTCAAGGGTTCGATCCTGACCCCTTGCAAGGCCGGAGGTCCTTTTCTACCTTTGGTAGAACCGAAAACAGCCTCTCTACCTTAGGTAGGGGTAGGATTGTCTACGTCTCAACCTCCCCCATACACCGTGAAAGACGGTACTGGGACCCATAACCCGTGGAAGACGGTATTGGGAGTTATTATTTTTTTTTATTATTATTATTTTTTTAATACTTTACACACATTCTCCATGCCTTCGTTGGCTTTAACTCCAAGTGGAGTTTTTACATTCTCAGCTACTCTTATCATATCTGTTGAAGCATAATCTGGCACGGACTAGATTCAACGACTCTCCTTGGCCGTTAGTCGTCTTCTCTAGCCCTAGTAGACCTGTCAACAAAGAGAACCCGTTAGGAATGGACCCGAGGCCGTAGCCCCGGGGTCCACCTCCGACGGTCAAGTTAGTATCGGCGTGATGTAGCCAATATATCTTAGGGTTAGAGATAACCTGCGTGTGTATATATAGGCATGCATTAGGTTTTAGGCGTAGAGTGGGCCGCATCTTGTAGCCACCTGGAAAATTTCACTATTTTAAAATCTTCATATTTATGAACTAGACTGTTTATCAAATTTATTTGATCTAAATTGAGCATTTTAGCATGTACATTTCACCTTTTCTTGCATAAAAATTTTGCATATCCGAGTAGTCTTATCTAACTATGCCTAATATTTACTGATTCTAAATCAGTCTCACAAGAAAGATTTTCTTGTCTTATGAGTCCGCGCGCGTACCAAAATAAAATAAAATAAAACGCGAAAAATAAAAACGAACTAATAAAAATCTAAAATTTCATAATCATGTCAGTTTATTTATAACGTGTCCAAATATATAAGTAATATAATCGCTCCGCTTAAAGCTATACGGTTCCGAAGTTAACAACGGAGTACAAAATACACCTAATACCAAAATATTACACAATTATTAATACAAAATAAATAACTAGAAAACTAAAACTAAAAACAAAACCTTATCTCTTTCTTAGTTACCCACCTTCCCTCTTCTTCCTCTGAAACTAACGCCCCACCTCTGCCATCCTTCACCACCATTTTCGCCTCTCCTCTCTTCCCCCTGCACACGCTGCTCCCCTCTCCAAAAGAGTATAACCTCCAAACTCTTTCCCAACATATTATGCAACTCCAAACCAAGAATAGCTAACCCTTGGCTTATCCACTGAAACAAATCGACAAACCCAGTACCCTCCTTGGACCACCCCTGAAGACGAAGACAGAGAGCCATGTGAAGACCCTGACGCCGCTGCTCAAAGGAGACAAGCATCTCAACCCCACTTCGAGAGTACTAGCCAAACTACCCACCCTATGTTCCTTTAAATACCTCGTCGAATCCACAGTTGATACCACAACTCACAACAAAAATCAAAAACTGAAAAGGGTGCTTGAAGTATTTATTGGTTCCTGTGGATTCGGCTTGGCGGATTCATCCCAGTTTGTTGTTTTTCTTCCGATCGAAACTATAAGGTTCCTATGTTTTCTTAGCTTAGTCTTATATTGATTCTTGTTGTAATGCTAACTTTGATTTAATCTTGCTATTAAGTATAATGGGTGTTTTAATTTTGATAAAGAATCGACTATAAACTTTTAACCATTGTCGAATTATTGAAAGTAATATGAGATTAAATTGATTGATCATGGGTTAAGAAATTGGTGTTGGAATCAATGGCTTATTGGCTCAAGTAATACTTAGTGTTACTATGGCTTATTTAGACACAAGCAACCATACATCTTTTAAACTCTAAGTTGGATAGAAAGAAATAAAAGTTGCTTACTGTGTTTGGCTTATTTGTTTCTTTTCATTTATGGTTTTCGTTGACCTGAGGCTTCATGGGTCGAGAAATAATGGGTAAACTAAGTCTATGTAACCACTTGCTAAAAGCTTGTCAAAACCCACTGTAGTTGAATCACTAAGGGAACTTTTGGTTTTGTTATCTTGGTTTGTGTCGAGGTCGAAACCCACGGCGAGTGGACTTTTCTTAGATTCTTTTGGTTTACATAATCACTTGCTTGGTCTCGACCTTGTTCCAACTGGTACGTTGAGTACTAGTGTACGGGTTAAAATGGTTCGAAAAGAGTTTTGTCCCTTTTATTTGAGTCTTTGACTCACAGTGTACTCAAATCTTACATTTCATTTGTTATTCTCTCTCGCTAGCGTTTGGTTTAGAGTTGTTCGAAAAGAGTTTCATCCCTTCCATTTGAGCCTTGACTCACAATACATAGGTTTATACATGACGCCTAGTATAGTCTTGTGGCCCTTGGCATGAATTTTCGTCTCGCGAGTAGTGTGTCTTGTGCTCAAACGCGTTGCATAGGCAAGATGATACAAGTCCATGTAACTTGTCTCTTGTCCTTGGTTGTTAAAGAATTTCAGATACTACTGTTTGTTTATTCAAAAGAACACATTAGTACTTTCAATATCATATTTATTGTTCTTTTAGAAGTGTACTTGATGAGTGTGTAAATACTCATCATTTTTGGTTAAATCTGAACTGCAAAACGCTTAAAAATGCTCAGAAATGCATCAAAATACTGAAAATATCTCAAAAATGCATTTTATATGTTTCAGATGCAAAATGTTTAAAATCAGATGAAAATGAGCTAAGTTTGCATAATTGGCGTTCAGTCCCGACTTTCAGAAAATGGCAAAATCAGTCCCTAGGCACTTATTTTAAAAGAAAAGTCACCAAAGGTCCTTTTTGAATCATAAAATTGTCATAATTAGTCCTTTGGTGAAAAGTCCAAAAGTTTTGAGAAATTACAGTTTTGATCCTTGGATTTTCAGAATTGTCATATTTAGTCCTTGGGGTTTCACAATTGGCAAAAAAAATGGTCCTTATATTATTTGAGATTGGCAATACCAAGCCTTGGACTACAACTTCATAATTTACAGCTTTGGTCCTTGGATTTCCAGATTTTACACTTTTGGTCCTTGTTTACTTATATCCTAAAACCAAACAGACCCTTGTTATTATACAAACCCAATCCCAAGCCCAATCCAATCCAAACCAGGTCCAGTCCATCCCCCAACCCGAATCCAACCCAAATACCCACGGTTTAAAATAAAACAACCCGCCCTCCTTTTTCCTGTCTTCCCCGACCAGTTTGTCTGCAACACCTCCAACCCCAGCCACCCTACTCCACTCCATGTCTCCTCCTCCTCAACAACCTCCAAAGCAGCATTTAATGCGCCCCTTCCCTGTCCAAGATATCAATCCCCGGTAGCTGTTAAAAACCTTTTCCCGCCAAAACCAATCAAACGGCCAAGATTGATTCCAATCATCCAATGGTCAAGCTTGAAGCTGGGAACTGTTCAGAGATGAGAGAGAAACAGTTTGGAGCATAAATAAAGGAAGAAAGAAGGCAAGGAGAGTAGTACTTAGTTTATTTCTAAAAATGTATGTCGTTTTTATTTCTTAAGTCTTAAAATAGATTAATAGTTGTTAATTCAAGTTTCTTTGTATCAAATTACTGTGTTTAAGTGTATTACAACTCATTTTAAGTATTAATTCAAAGTTGTGTTAAGAATTGTTGTTTCATGTTTACTGTTGAAATTTTCAAGTCCAAACTCTTATGTACAAACTCTAAACAGCTTAATTTCCCACTTAAACAAGCTTATACAAGCTTATTATAGCTTTTTGTGAGCTTAAATTTAAGTTTCAAGCATTTTGGATATTGGTCAACAAAAGTCAAAACGGGGCAAAAGTGATGCAGAAAAGGAAATGGGTGATGCAGAAAGGGAAATGGGTTGATTTAGAAGCAGTTGGGTTGATTTTTATAGGCTAGTGGTTCTGGTTTCATTGTTGTTTCAAGCCATAGTGGCTAGGGACCATTTGTAAGTGATTGTTAAAATTTCATAGCATAATCTGTTTTTGTATTTATAAGTAGTTGAAATCTGTTAATTAAGGTGTCATTAGGTTAGGTAAACTTAGTTTGATCAGTAATTTTAGAAAGTTCAGTGTTTAACTTAGTATTGATTGCAAATTAGTAGTATAAAGGTGTGTTTGGATTTACTGTCAAAACTGTCCCAAAGGTTTATTCAGTGATCAAGGTCTGTTGGTTCATGCTTGTTAAGTTCATTTATACTCATTTGAGTCATTAACTTGAGCCTGCAAACACTAAAAGTCAAAAGCATACTAAATCTGTCTCAATTCCTTAACTGTTGTGTTTTTGCAAATTGAAAGTCTTGTTTTGTGTTTAAATTACATAGATATAGCTTGCTTTATCCTCATTTCATCCATAAACATCATTATCAGTCCTTAAATTAAGCTCAAATCTCACCAAAGTCAACAACTCAATTTTACTTCAAAAGTCAAAGTGTAAAAATCTGTTTTGAGGCCAGTTAAGTTGATTTTTCTTGGATTCATTTTTAAGCCAATTTAAGTGAAACTTGTGTTTTTAGAAAGTTCAACTGGTCTACTTGCTTATTACCATTTTTGTAGAATTTTGTAAATTTTCTATAAGCACCAAAATTGCTTATCAAATGGGCCAAAATGCCCTGTACACACTCAGTATTAACTGAGTGTGCACAGGTGAGTTACAGGTCTTGCAACAAGCTCATTTGAGCTTGTCCAAAGCTCAAATTTGGTTTACTGGTTTTTGGCTAGGTCTTGTTTAGGTTCCAATTTTTAGTTTTGAGTTTAGCTTATTTGGGTGGCCTGTGCTTAAGCTGCAAAACAGACCCACAACTTGATTTTAGCACATAACTCAAATAAGTCAAATCTGTGCTAGTTACAATTCTGAGGTTAAAGCTTGTTGTTTTTAGTTGCATTTAGGTACTTGTATCATTTGATAGCTTCTGTAAACAGTTGGTGCTTATTGGTTTTCATTTGGCTTATTTCAAGTGCTTATTTATAAGCACTTGCCTAGCAGTTTCATTTTCTTGTGCACAACCTACTGATTTTCCATTTTTCCTAGATTCTAAATAATATTTTAGACTTTTCCTGAAATTTTCATATTTTTCCAAGCCTGTTTGCTATTTTTCTGCATTTAAATCAATTTTTAGCACTTTTTAAATAGCTTTTAATACAAATAATTCATAAAAGTTTCAAAAAAATAATTTTTCATTTTTCTTAAGTTAAGATAAATATAAAAAGCCAAAAAAATATTTTTCCAGATTTTTCTTAGTTAAATTTGTATTTTTAAGCAATTTAATTAGTTTTTAATAGTTTTTAATTCCTAGAAAATACAAAAATATTCAGAAAAATACAAAAATAGTTTTGAAAATTCTCTTTTGTTATTTTAGATTTTTCTAAGTCATAATTTTATTTTTCTAGCTTTATTTCATATTTTCTTGTATTTTAGGTTATTATTAAATAGTTAAAATTAGTTTTTAATTAATAATAATTAATTAAATAGTTTTAAAAATAATTTTCTTTTTCTAAAAATTTTCTTTTATCTTTAGAATTGTAAAAATATCTTTTTCAAATTTTTAGGATTAATACTGCTTCAGTTTCATATTTTCATTTGTACGTTACGTGATTTTTAATTCAAGTTTTATAAAAACATAAATCAAAGACATCATTTTGCATATAGTGATAGCGTTTATTTAATATTTTTTATCTTTTTAATTTCCTTTAAGCCTCTGTAATTTGTTTGCTTTTTCTTTAATATTCAAATCCCTTTTCTGTTCAAATTTCTCGATCGCTATACGTTTGGTGATCCATTGCATAGCTCGCTGGGACATAACGACCCGGGGAAACCCTATACTCCCCAGATCTTCATTGCATTCGTGCTTGAACCATTTTAAGTTTGTTACGGTCGGCCATTCACAAGTGGCCGGCTTGAGTGATAAAACTTGACGGTTTGGCACGGATCAAATTTTTGGCGCCGCTGCCGGGGAATTAGGTGGATAATATATGATAAAATTCGTGAGAATTCCCCCCCACACTTAGAAATGAATATTGCCCTCAATATTCAAAGTACCGGCGGTTATGCCGAAACAAAGAACGTAAAAGGGAAATACTACGGCCATTATTCTGAAAGTTTTTTTTTTTTTTTTTTTTTTTGAATCTTATATACAAAACATGTGGGGCAACCCTGGAACAAACTTAAAACGGTTTGGCACGGATCAAATTTTTGGCGCCGCTGCCGGGGAGCTGTGCTGATTATCTTCCGTCTAGCAGATTAGTAGTTTGAATACTCACTCTTTGTTCATATCATCCATCTATCTATATATATATATCCATATTTTCTTATAAAAAATCCAAAAACCCAAAAACAGCAAAAACGTATAAAACACAAAAATATTTTGCTTTTGTTTCTATATATGTATCAAAAATAAAAATACAAAAAGATTTGTCATTTTTTTTAATAATAACAACATAAAATATTACCACCGCAAACCAAGGCAGTGTACTACCTAACTGGGGGTACGACCATAATAAGTTCCCGAACCAAAGATTTAAAACTTACCTTTGTGTCCTTGTGATTGGTGTACCTTTTTCAAAGAAGCCATTCATCTTGTGATTATTGGTTCAAGTTCACTGTTGTTTTGCCTCGATTTTGTTTTAATTGATTTTGTTATTATATCTACTCGTCAGAACCAGAAACCCAAAAAGATTCTTCTCACACCATTTTCATATAATATCTTCATAATTCCATTCCTCTCCTTAACTCTGAGATTCCTTAGAGTTAACTCTAGTGTATGCGCACTCGCTCTTCTAGATCTGTGAGCCCATTTCGTGAGCTTATCAAGATTCCAAGAAGGCGTGTCCGTAGACTTTCTGCTCCATCAGTCGGATCTGAGATCCGGACTGCTCACACTACGTCCGTTACCATGGCGGGAGAACGCCCTATGTGTGAGCTTCTCCAGGAACCCATCGACGGGTATGGAGATGCTATTGTTGTACCAGCCATTGTGGCTGAAAATTTTGAACTCAAAACCGGGTTACTGAATCTTGTAACCTCAAATCAATTCTACGGTTTTGAGCGGGATGATCCTCATGCTCATATTCGATGGTTTAACAAGATTGCATCTACCATCAAATACAAGAATGTCCCTACAGATGCTGTCAAGCTTCTTCTGTTCCCATTTTCTCTTGAGGGGCAAGCCCGGATTTGGCTTGAAAAACAACCCCCTCAGTCAATTGAGACATGGGAAGATATGGTGAAGAAATTTGTGAATGAATTTTATCCACCTTCCAAAACCACGAGTCTTAAAAATGAAATCATCAAGTTCACTCAAAAGTTTGATGAATCCTTCAGTGAATCGTGGGATCGTTTCAAGGAATTGCTTCGCAAATTTCCTCACCACGGTTTCTCCGAGTTGATGCAACTCGATACTTTCTATAATGGAGTGAGTCAATCTGATCAAGATTCTCTCAATTCCTCCGCTGGAGGAAATTTCTTGAGCAAAACTGTCAAAGAAGCTTTAGCGATCATTGAAAACAAGTCTAAAGTCCGCACTGCACGAAACAAGCCGGTTGTTTCACAAGTCAGTGTTGGTCCTTCTTCTTCATCGCCCGTGAGTCAATCTAGCACCGATGCTAAGATTGACAAACTCACGGAAGCAATCCAAGCTTTGGTTCTCTCCAACCAAAAGAAAGTCTCTTTTCCACAAACTTCACCTCCTGCTGAAGTTAAAAAAGTGGAAGTCTGTGTTACTTGTGGTGGCCCCCATGCTTATTACAATTGTATGGCCACCGATGGTAACCCTTTTGAAGTTAATGCTGTGGGCGGGTTTTCTAATCAAGGAGGCAACCAATATCGTGCTCCTATAGACCCGAACTACCGTCCTAACCACTACCCTGGACCTCCCGGTTTCAACCAAAACCGTAATCAAAGTCAGAATAGACCAAACCAAGGTTTTCAAAACCAAGGTAATTTCAGTCCAAACAACGGTTTTCAAAATCAGAATCAAAATTTCCAACATCAAGGAAATTTCAATAGAAACCCAGGTCAGGGAAATTTCAACCCAGGGTATTTTCATGGCAATAATCAAGGGAATTTTCAAAATCAAGGCCCTAATCCAAACAATAGAGGCCAGAATTTTCCTGTGCAAAATCAAGCCATTGTTCCAACTGGACCATCATCTGATGAGTTGTTGAAACAATTCATGAAATCCCAAGAGGAAATGAATAGGTTGTTGGTTAGCCATATTGCTGACATTAAGAAGTCTTTAAATGATCGACCCTCGGGCTCAGGTACTTTACCTAGCAACACGATCGCTAATCCGAGGGGCGATGCAAAGGCGATCACAACCAAAAGTGGTGCTTCATATCATGGACCCGCTATTCCTACTACCTCTTCTTCTTCTCTCCCGAAGGTAGTGGAAAGTGAACCTGAGGCGACAAAGGACCAAGTGCAACCTACTAGCTCACAAAGTACAGCACATGTCCATCCTCAGGTTGTCCCGAAACCCAAAACCAAAACTGGAGTTGTTTTTGAACCTCCAGTTGATAACCCTAAATCCAAAACTTCTATTCCTTACCCCTCACGTTTAAATGAGCAAAAGCTCCGCGAAAAAGCCAATCATCAAATGGAAAAATTCTTTCAAATTTTCCAAGAACTTCATTTTGACATAAGCTTTGCGGATGCCATCATGTTGATGCCCAAGTTTGCATCAACTCTCAAGCACATGTTGAGCAATAAGGAAAAGCTGTTTGAAATGGCTAAGACTCCTTTGAACGAGAACTGCTCAGCAGTCTTGTTAAAGAAGCTTCCCGAGAAGCTTGGAGATCCCGGAAAATTTCTTCTTCCTTGTGTTTTTCCTGGGATGATTGAATGCTTTGCCCTTGCCGATCTTGGTGCAAGCATCAATCTGATGCCTTATTCAGTGTGGAAGAAACTTTCTCTTTCGGAACTTATTCCTACCTGCATGACTCTTGAGCTTGCAGATCGTTCTATATCTCGTCCTCTTGGCATCGCCGAGGATGTATTTGTGAAAGTAGGAAAGTTCCATTTTCCAGTTGACTTTGTGGTTGTTGATTTCGATGCTGATCCTCGGGTTCCTCTCATTGTTGGACGAGGATTCCTGAGAACGGGCCGTGCTCTTATTGATGTATTTGAGCAAGAAATCACGCTACGTGTGGGTAATGAAGCTGTCACTTTTAACCTTGATCAAACTTCGAGGTACTCCTCAAATTATGATACTGAATCAATTAATCGAGTCGATTTAATTGATATTGCTTAAGAGGAGTACTCTCAAGAGTTTCTTGGTTATCTTCATAATTCTGTGAGTGGAGGTTCCACCACAACTTCTCAACCTATCATTGCCGACTCTTCCCCCTCTCTCACTCCGTTTGAGGGAGGTGACTTCCTTCTGGAAGAGATCGATGAATTTCTTGCTACTGATGAATCAATTCCGCCTGGAATTGATGGTGTTTATGATTCGGAGGGAGATATTCTTTATCTTGAGCAATTGCTTAATGAAGATCCATTACCTTCACTCCCTCCGAAAGAAATCACAAATGAGGAAATCAAATCAGTACAAACTTCTACTGAAGAATTTCCCGAGGTTGAACTAAAGGACCTACCTCCTCATCTCGAGTATGCATTCTTGGAGGGTGATGATAAATTACCCGTCATAATTGCTAAAGATTTAACTGAGGAGGAGAAAACTGCTCTCATAAAGGTCTTGAAGTTACACAAGCAAGCAATTGCTTGGAAACTCTCCGACATTAAGGGTATCAACCCTGAATTTTGTACTCACAAAATCTTAATGGAGGATGACTTCAAACCAGCAGTCCAACATCAGAGAAGGGTGAATCCTAAGATTCATGAGGTTATCAAACAAGAGGTTCTCAAACTTCTTGATGCCGGTTTAATTTACCCGATCTCTGATAGTCCTTGGGTTAGCCCAATTCATTGCGTTCCAAAAAAGGGTGGCATTACTGTTGTCACGAATGAAGAAAACGAGTTAATTCCAACTCGATTGGTTACGGGATGGCGTGTGTGCATTAACTATCGCAAGTTAAATGAAGCCACCCGTAAAGACCATTTTCCTCTACCCTTCATGGATCAGATGCTTGAGAGATTAGCAGGGAACGAATACTATTGTTTCCTTGATGGTTTCTCGGGTTACTTTCAGATCCCCATTGATCCACTGGATCAAGAAAAGACCACATTCACCTGCCCATACGGAACATTTGCCTACAGACGTATGCCTTTTGGCTTATGCAACGCTCCTGGCACGTTCCAAAGATGTATGATGGCAATTTTCCACGACATGATCGGGGAAACTATGGAGGTGTTTATGGATGACTTCTCGGTCATTGGGGACTCGTTTCATACATGTCTCTCCCATTTAGACAAAATGTTAAAAAGGTGCGAAGACACCAATCTATGTCTGAATTGGGAGAAGAGCCACTTTATGGTCAAAGAAGGCATAGTCCTTGGCCATAAGATTTCAAAAAATGGGATTGAGGTAGATAGAGCAAAAGTTGATGTTATTGCTAAACTGCCTCATCCTACTACCGTCAAAGGTATTAGGAGTTTTCTAGGTCATGCCGGGTTTTATCGTAGATTCATTCAAGATTTCTCTAAAATCGCTCGGCCTATGACCCATCTTCTCGAAAAAGATGCTCCTTTTATCTTCTCTCCTGAGTGCATCGAAGCTTTTGAAACACTAAAGAAAAAGCTTACGGAAGCACCCATTCTAGTTGCCCCCGACTGGGATTTACCCTTCGAGCTCATGTGCGATGCAAGTGATTTTGCTATCGGTGTAGTCTTGGGGCAACGAAAAACCAAGCATTTTCAGCCAATCCACTACGCAAGTAAAACTATGACTGAAGCTCAAACCCATTACACCACTACAGAAAAAGAATTATTAGCTGTGGTGTATGCGTTTGAGAAGTTTCGGCCATACCTTATCTTGACCAAATGCGTGGTGTATACGGATCACTCGGCTCTCAAATATCTCTTTGCAAAACAAGATGCAAAGCCGAGATTGCTCCGTTGGGTTCTCCTCCTACAAGAATTTGATATCATTATACGTGATAAAAAAGGAGCTGAGAACCTGGCTGCTGATCATCTGTCCCGATTAGAGAACCCTCACCAAAATGTGTTCGAGAAAAAGGAAATAAATGAAACATTTCCTCTCGAAACACTCAATGTGGTTTCTTTTCGTGGAGACTCTTCTACCCCATGGTTTGCTGACTTTGCAAATTACCATGCGGGTAACTTTGTGGTGAAAGGGATGTCGTCCCAACAGAAAAACAAATTCTTTAAAGATGTGAAACATTATTTCTGGGACGACCCCTACTTGTTTAAAATTTGCGCGGATCAAGTCATCCGGCGATGTGTGTATGGTCAGGAAGCCATTGACATTCTCAAGGCTTGCCATTCTGGACCTACTGGGGGACATCATAGCCCCAACTACACCGCCAAGAAGGTGTTTGATTCCGGATTCTATTGGCCCACGATTTACAAGGATGCCCATGAATTTGTCAAAACCTGTGACGCTTGTCAACGTCACGGGAATATCTCACAAAGAAATGAAATGCCGCAAAACGCCATTCAAGTGTGTGAGATTTTTGACATCTGGGGCATTGACTTTATGGGGCCATTTCCTTCTTCTCGAGGTAATAAGTACATACTCGTGGCCGTTGACTATTTGTCAAAATGGGTTGAAGCTAAAGCTTTACCTACCAACGATGCCCGAGTTGTTGTGAAATTCTTGAAATCTCTTTTTGCTAGGTTTGGAACTCCACGAGCCATAATCAGTGATCGTGGTACGCATTTTTGCAATGACCAGTTTGATAGAGTCATGCAAAAGTATGGTGTAACTCACCGTCTCTCTACTGCGTACCACCCCAAACAAGTGGGCAAGTGGAAGTTTCCAACCGGGGATAAAGAATTCTTGAGAGGACGGTTGGTGAAAACCGTGCCTCTTGGTCGGATAAGCTTGATGACGCACTCTGGGCCTTCCATACAGCTTACAAAACACCCATCGGGTGCACTCCATACAAGCTGGTGTACGGGAAGGCATGTCATCTGCCGGTTGAGCTTGAGCACAAGGCATACTGGGCCTTGAAGCATGCTAATTTCGATATTCAGACAGCTGGTGATCATCGGAAAGTTCAAATGAATGAATTAAATGAACTCTGTGATCAAGCATACGAGAACTCTTTGATCTACAAACAAAAGACAAAGAAGATTCATGACTTAAAAATCAAAAACCGCGTTTTCAACGTCGGTGATCGAGTCCTTCTTTTCAACTCAAGATTGAAGATTTTCTCGGGAAAATTAAAATCCCGCTGGTCTGGACCATTTACCATCACTAAAGTCTTTCCATATGGAACCATTGAGTTATCTCAACCCGATGGTCCAAAATTTAAAGTGAATGGTCATCGGTTGAAGCACTACTTTGGAGAGGACATACCTCCTGTGGTTGTCCCGGACTTACAAACTTTCCCCATGAACCAATGAATGCGGGGATCGAGTCAAGCTAGCGACTCGGTGATCAAAAACAGTAGCATGCCATATGGGTTTTCACCCATATTTCTGACTTCTTTCTATCTTTCTACCACCCTAGTGTGGGGGGGTTGCCCCACATGTTTTGTATATAAGATTCAAAAAAAAAAAAAAAACTTTCAGAATAATGGCTGTAGTATTTCCGTTTTACGTTCTTTGTTTCGGCATAACCGTCGGTACTTTGAATATTGAGGGCAATATTCATTTCTAAGTGTGGGGGGGAATTCTCACGAATTTTATCATATATTATCCACCTAATTCCCCCGTTTTTGGCCAAAATTTTTTTTTTTGGAGTAAGTGTTTTTGCACTTACTCGATTGGTTATCAGTCCGTCATGTCTAAAAAACAAAAGGATTGGCTAATCCAGGAGCAAACGGCTCTTGGTAAAGATATCTCAAATCCGTTGACGGCTTGCAATTTGCCCAAAATTGTATGGTATTCAGCTCACCATATCTTTAATTAGTGAAGAGTTGGCTAGCCCGCAAGTTTATGGCTTGTGGTAAAGGCAGTGGAAAAACCATAATTGGTAATCAGCTCACCAAAGATAATATTGATAATTTATCTAAGAGTTGGCTAGTCCAGAGCAAACGGCTTCTGGTAAAGACAAATCAAATCCGTTGGAAGGTGGTGGTTTGCTCAAAATCACATGGTTATCGTTGTACCATGGTTCTTACTTGAACTGAAACATTTGGCTACTCCAGAAGTAATGGCTTTTGGTAAAGAGATTCAAATCCATTAAGTTTTCTCAAAAAGATTGCTAGGGACTAGCAATAGTTTAGTGTGGGGGATTGATGAGTGTGTAAATACTCATCATTTTTGGTTAAATCTAAACTGCAAAACGCTTAAAAATGCTCAGAAATGCATCAAAATACTGAAAATATCTCAAAAATGCATTTTATATGTTTCAGATGCAAAATGTTTAAAATCAGATGAAAAACGAGCAAAGTTTGCATAATTGGCAGTTTCAGTCCCCCGACTTTCAGAAAATGGCAAAATCAGTCCCTAGGCACTTATTTTAAAAGAAAAGTCACCAAAGGTCCTTTTTGAATCATAAAATTGTCATAATTAGTCCTTTGGTGAAAAGTCCAAAAGTTTTGAGAAATTACAGTTTTGATCCTTGGATTTTCAGAATTGTCATATTTAGTCCTTGGGGTTTCACAATTGGCAAAAATGGTCCTTATATTATTTGAGATTGGCAATACCAAGCCTTGGACTACAACTTCATAATTTACAGCTTTGGTCTTTGGATTTCCAGATTTTACACTTTTGGTCCTTGTTTACTTATATCCTAAAACCAAACGGACCCTTGTTATTATACAAACCCAATCCCAAGCCCAATCCAATCCAAACCCGGTCCAGTCCATCCCCCAACCCGAATCCAACCCAAATACCCACGGTTTAAAATAAAACAACCCGCCCTCCTTTTTCCTATCTTCCCCGACCAGTTTGTCTGCAACACCTCCAACCCCAGCCACCCTACTCCACTCCATGTCTCCTCCTCCTCAACAACCTCCAAAGCAGCATTTAATGCGCCCCTTCCCTGTCCAAGATATCAATCCCCCAGCTGTTAAAAACCTTTTCCCGCCAAAACCAATCAAACGGCCAAGATTGATTCCAATCATCCAATGGTCAAGCTTGAAGCTGGGAACTGTTCAGAGATGAGAGAGAAACAGTTTGGAGCATAAATAAAGGAAGAAAGAAGGCAAGGAGAGTAGTACTTAGTTTATTTTCTAAAAATGTATGTCGTTTTTATTTCTTAAGTCTTAAAATAGATTAATAGTTGTTAATTCAAGTTTCTTTGTATCAAATTACTGTGTTTAAGTGTATTACAACTCATTTTAAGTATTAATTCAAAGTTGTGTTAAGAATTGTTGTTTCATGTTTACTGTTGAAATTTTCAAGTCCAAACTCTTATGTACAAACTCTAAACAGCTTAATTTCCCACTCAAACAAGCTTATACAAGCTTATTATAGCTTTTTGTGAGCTTAAATTTAAGTTTCAAGCATTTTGGATATTGGTCAACAAAAGTCAAAACGGGGCAAAAGTGATGCAGAAAAGGAAATGGGTGATGCAGAAAGGGAAATGGGTTGATTTAGAAGCAGTTGGGTTGATTTTTTTAGGCTAGTGGTTCTGGTTTCATTGCTGTTTCAAGCCATAGTGGCTAGGGACCATTTGTAAGTGATTGTTAAAATTTCATAGCATAATCTGTTTTTGTATTTATAAGTAGTTGAAATCTGTTAATTAAGGTGTCATTAGGTTAGGTAAACTTAGTTTGATCAGTAATTTTAGAAAGTTCAGTGTTTAACTTAGTATTGATTGCAAATTAGTAGTATAAAGGTGTGTTTGGATTTACTGTCAAAACTGTCCCAAAGGTTTATTCAGTGATCAAGGTCTGTTGGTTCATGCTTGTTAAGTTCATTTATACTCATTTGAGTCATTAACTTGAGCCTGCAAACACTGAAAGTCAAAAGCATACTAAATCTGTCTCAATTCCTTAACTGTTGTGTTTTTGCAAACTGAAAGTCTTGTTTTGTGTTTAAATTACATAGATATAGCTTGCTTTATCCTCATTTCATCCATAAACATCATTATCAGTCCTTAAATTAAGCTCAAATCTCACCAAAGTCAACAACTCAATTTTACTTCAAAAGTCAAAGTGTAAAAATCTGTTTTGAGGCCAGTTAAGTTGATTTTTCTTGGATTCATTTTTAAGCCAATTTAAGTGAAACTTGTGTTTTTAGAAAGTTCAACTGGTCTACTTGCTTATTACCATTTTTGTATAATTTTGTTAATTTTCTATAAGCACCAAAACTGCTTATCAAATGGGCCAAAATGCCCTGTACACACTCAGTATTAACTGAGTGTGCACAGGTGAGTTACAGGTCTTGCAACAAGCTCATTTGAGCTTGTCCAAAGCTCAAATTTGGTTTACTGGTTCTTGGCTAGGTCTTGTTTAGGTTCCAATTTTTAGTTTTGAGTTTAGCTTATTTGGGTGGCCTGTGCTTAAGCTGCAAAACAGACCCACAACTTGATTTTAGCACATAACTCAAATAAGTCAAATCTGTGCTAGTTACAATTCTGAGGTTAAAGCTTGTTGTTTTTAGTTGCATTTAGGTACTTGTATCAATTGATAGCTTCTGTAAACAGTTGGTGCTTATTGGTTTTCATTTGGCTTATTTCAAGTGCTTATTTATAAGCACTTGCCTAGCAGTTTCATTTTCTTGTGCACAACCTACTGATTTTCCATTTTTCCTAGATTCTAAATAATATTTTAGACTTTTCCTAAAATTTTCATATTTTTCCAAGCCTGTTTGCTATTTTTCTGCATTTAAATCAATTTTAGCACTTTTTAAATAGCTTTTAATACAATTAATTCAGAAAAGTTTCAAAAAATAATTTTTCATTTTTCTTAAGTTAAGATAAATATAAAAAGCCAAAAAATATTTTTCCAGATTTTTCTTAGTTAAATTTGTATTTTTAAGCAATTTAATTAGTTTTAATAGTTTTTAATTCCTAGAAAATACAAAAATAATCAGAAAAATACAAAATAGTTTTGAAAATTCTCTTTTGTTATTTTAGATTTTTCTAAGTCATAATTTTATTTTTCTAGCTTTATTTCATATTTTCTTGTATTTTAGGTTATTATTAAATAGTTAAAATTAGTTTTTAATTAATAATAATTAATTAAATAGTTTTAAAAATAATTTTCTTTTTCTAAAAATTTTCTTTTATCTTTAGGATTGTAAAAATATCTTTTTCATATTTTTAGGATTAATACTGCTTCAGTTTCATATTTTCATTTTATGCGTTACGTGATTTTTAATTCAAGTTTTATAAAAACATAAATCAAAGACATCATTTTGCATATAGTGATAGCGTTTATTTAATATTTTTTATCTTTTTAATTTCCTTTAAGCCTCTGTAATTTGTTTGCTTTTTCTTTAATATTCAAATCCCTTTTCTGTTCAAATTTCTCGATCGCTATACGTTTGGTGATCCATTGCATAGCTCGCTGGGACATAACGACCCGGGGAAACCCTATACTCCCCAGATCTTCATTGCATTCGTGCTTGAACCGTTTTAAGTTTGTTACGGTCGGCCATTCACAAGTGGCCGGCTTGAGTGATAAAACTTGACGGTTTGGCACGGATCAGTACTGGTCTTTTTGTTCTCCACATACTAGCGCATTTGGTTTGGCAGCTGGGCCTCAACCACGCCCAAACACTTGGGCCTTGTTTAACTTTTATCAACTAGGCCGAAGCCCACTTCCTTTGGCTGCTCGTTTAGCCCACGTCGAGCCCAACTATGGTGCGTCCATTTGCTGTACACGAATAGTTTACATGCAATTCTCTTTTTACAAAGTTAAGGACCAACAAAACAAGTAAAGTTACATAACACTAAGTACAACAAATCGTCATTTTGAACGTGCTACAATCACTTGTCTTTTTGATCTTTCTCGCCTACTCGTCTTGACGTTATTGCTTTCGATATTGTTCCACGATGTCTCATTTTATAAGCTTATGATGTAAACGGATAACGAAATACAATTAACTTTTAATTTATACAAAACGAGATTTATTTAAAAACAATAATAACTTCCTACACTTCGTCGCCAAATATATTTTAGGCATATAAACATGTCATATTCTTTTTCTTTCTAAAAGACAGTTATAACACATAAAATGAAAAGTTATTTTATTTTTACAATTATAATAAAACTATTATTTTTCTATTACATATATTTTAAGCGACGTTTTTGTAATTTAAATACGTTTATTATTTATTTGCGATATTTTCCGTACATCACCTTCCAACTACACGACTCACTCGTTTTAATACTTTTGTGTATGTCTAAGCACTTCCATGAGCCAAAGTTAATCATATTCAATAATAAACGATACACATAAATAACTTAAACTTTTGGTGTATACAAATGTTATCAATTCAAGATACAAGCATATTAATTAAAGTATTGGTATACAAACTATAGGTCGCGTGACGGTACTCGGTACATCATTTACTTGATCTTGTTCACTACTCGGATACTGCTTTACTAAGGTGAGTTCATAGCCTCGCCTTTACTTATTTCTTTTAAACCCCGCGAGGGAGATGCATGCTATAAACTAGAACACAAGTCTTTTCTTAAACTGTATGCTGCCTGATCATTATTATTATAGCCTAAGTTGCCTGCCATAAGTCCCTTACATCATGAACCATTAATCACTTGCGAGTGAACGCGAATATTGTGGATAGTACTATGGGAATTAACGACCCCGACTCGGTTATCTGAAATAACCGGGGCGCACTATATTTGGTTAACTATGGAATTGGCAATTCCATCTCTGAGGGCAATATTATTACTTACACCAGTAATTAGGTGTATGCAGTTAGTTTGGTGTCATGAGCTTAGTGCATAATAATAATCTATGTTTTCCATGGTGATTGTATTCGAAGCAATTATCATCTCTTACTTGTGTTCAACCCCTTTATTTAAACCTATGAATATCACTCAACATTTTGTTGATCTTTTTAAGCATGTTCATCTCAGGTACTAATTAGATATCATGAAGGCATGGAGTGGACGTCAAGGGACGCTTTGAAGTGGTGTAGTTTTCAATTAAAGTTATCATTTCGTAAACGTTTAAAACTATCTTTTATGTAATTTCAAACATGTGGTATTCCCTTTTGTGTTTCTAAAACACTGAGATTTATGAAATGGTAACAACTTTTATTTAAAACGTCTCGTTAGAGTCGTTTTCTGTAACTTATGACTATGATCCTCTACGTAATACCCCAAATAGTCTTCCGCTGTCACATTGTGATTTTGGGGGTGTTACACATCTTCCGGGCCTGACCCATTCCTGGCCCAGTCCGGACCATACGTCCACAAGCCCCCCAAGTTTAGTATGAGATAGCGCATGGCTATGTTATGCTAAACTTAAGTTCTGTTCATGGCCGCGTAGGTGAAAGTGGAACCCGTATGCTGCATCCTGGGTAAGGGCGTACCTTTTGTACCAGTAGCGACGCAACATGGTGCGACAGAAGACGTGCTTCTGTAACAGAAGTGCGCGCTGTGCGCGACAAAGAGGTGCGACAGAAGACGTGCTTCTGTAACAGAAGTGCGCGCTGTGCGCGACAAAGAGGTGCGACAGAAGACGTGCTTCTGTAGCAGAAGTGCGCAACAAAGAAGTGCGACAAAGAGGTGCGACAGAAGACGTGCTTCTGTAGCAGAAATGCGCAACAAAGAAGTGCGACAAAGAGGTGCGACAGAAGACGTGCTTCTGCGCAGAAGTGCGCGCTGTGCGCGACAAAGAGGTGCGACAGAAGACGTGCTTCTGCGCATAAGTGCGCAACAAAGAAGTGCGACAAAGAGGTGCGACAGAAGACGTGCTTCTGCGCAGAGGTGCGCGCTGTGCGCAACAAAGAAGTGCGACAAAGAGGTGCGACAGAAGACGTGCTTCTGCGCAGAGGTGCGCGCTGTGCGCAACAAAGAAGACGTATGCGCATACGGAAACAGTGGTAGTATACCCTGGTAGCCCCCCAAGTTTGATGGTGCTACTCGTGTATGAGCATTAAACTTATTTAATCTGCGAAAAAAAAACTGAATGCAAAGATTAAAAGTATATGCCGCGAATCGCAGCATATAAAACCTAATGAAGTTAAATAATAAACAGCACATAGCATGAATAATATATTGCACATAGCATAAAAAATCTATAGCGCATAGCATAAAAAATAGAAAACCTATCGTGAGGTAGTACAAGATATATAAACAATTGTTTTGTTTTTCTTTTTAATGTATAAAATAAAAACTCCGGATGGATGTACCGTGACCGCGACCACAGACGCAGATGGATTTATCTTAACCGCATAGACTCGAACGTTTCTGGATGATCGCAGATGTTTATACCACGGCCTTTGGTCCGGTGCGCATCATGGCGATTGACTAGCATCGTGGTATTCGCGCGTCTGGCGTTCTCTGCGAAGATGTCTGAACGCACGGCCTTACACGGGTAGATTTATCGCGACTGCGCTGTTCGAGCGCGAACAGGTGTACCAACCGTAAAAACAGTATCTGCGCGAATTAATTCGCGGCTAAAAAATAAAATAGCTCCGATCGTGCGGATTTTTTTTTTAGGTCCGATCGTGCGGATTAAAAGATAAAATAGGTCCGATCATGCGGATTAAAAGATAAAAAATAAGTCCGATCGTGCGGATGTTTTAAAATAGGTCCGATCGTGCGGACTTTTTTCTTCTTATCTATCGTAATAACAAAATATGCAATTAACGTGATATTTTATTGCACGTGAAGATGCTTGACCATAAATAGATTTGACCACGTGATATTTTATTAACGTGATATTTGACCATAATTAGTTTGACCATAAATAGGAATGGGTCAGTAAACATCGTGCTTCTGTGCGCAGTAAACATAGTAGGATGCTTTTATTGTGTATATTATCAAAGGCATGACAAATTATAAAGCAAATAAGGTCCTACCATAAAGTTTTACGAGCATGTTATTTTATTAATAACAGTTAATATTACATCGTCTAATTTAATAAAACGGTGATGGTAAAGCAAGTTCTAGAGTTACCGACTTTAGAGATTATTTTCTGCTTCTCGGTAATATGAGAACACGAAACATAGTTTATTCGGGGTCCCACTGATGGCGCCAACTTGTTGAAGCATAATCTGGCACGGACTAGATTCAACGACTCTCCTTGGCCGTTAGTCGTCTTCTCTAGCTCTAGTAGACCTGTCAACAAAGAGAACCCGTTAGGAATGGACCCGAGGCCGTAGCCCCGGGGTCCACCTCCGACGGTCAAGTTAGTATCGGCGTGATGTAGCCAATATATCTTAGGGTTAGAGATAACCTGCGTGTGTATATATAGGCATGCATTAGGTTTTAGGCGTAGAGTGAGCCGCATCTTCCAGGCCTGACCCATTCCTGGCCCAGTCCGGACCATACGTCCACAATATCAGTAGTCAGTCGCCAAGTCACAAAAACAAACTTCGTCCTTAATAAATGGTGATTGGATATAGAAAAGGCATCGAATCACAAATTATTATGGATTAGTAGAGTTTGTTCCACAAGGCGACTGGTGATAAGCCAAGACTAATCGCTGCTGCAAAAACTCCTTTTAGATCTTAAACCAAGGAAGACGTGGAGGTGGTATGTATCTTTTGCATGTATACTTCAGTTAAATCAGCTTTTAGTAATAGCACACACGAAGTGGGAAGGAAACATAATGCTCAGGTTGTTTGTGGACAGCTGACATCTCATCTTCACATTGAATCAAAGGTTCTCCCGCGAGCTCAAAAATGTTTGACAACACGTAAAGAATAAATTATCAGCATAGGATAGCAACAGGTTTGATGAAAAATTTATAAGTTCATATAAGATTTTCACCACTCACTAACAAGTTATCCCTAAGAAACATTTAAAATCAGTCTTCTTTATATACAAAGAACATGTATAGATATGCATAGTCACCAGTCGCCAAGGGGTATATAAACACTATCTGTGCTTAATCATTGGCTGCTGATGATAAGCTAACACATGAGCTTCATTCGATGTTTAAGTTCTCTCTTTCATAATTCAGATTCTTAAGGTAACGGGTTTCTGCACAATATTATAATCAAAGTAGATTTTTAAAGACATCATTATAAGGTCACTCAGATATCTTATAGATCACTTTGGACCACAGTACGTCCTTCGTATCGAATCCATCAATAGTGAAACCTTATTGACATAAGAGACTTTTCCCAGGGTAAGAACAAAGAAGATGGTTCAGTTGTACAAAAGATATGGATGCATAAAGTAAGTATGTTCACCTTTACCTTCCTTGCATATCATTGGTGAGTCGTCAATTAGCACAACAAATACACGTCTGTAATAATTGGCGACTGGGGAAAGCTACCCCGTCAGAAGTTACAATAGACCAGAATTATTTGTGACACATGAGTGACTGATGATGTGCTAAAAGTAGTTGTTTATGCAAAAACTCCTATTGGAGTTAAAGCCAAGGAAACTATAGAAAACGGTATGCTTTTTTAGCATGCATATTTTTATACCACGGAACATTCTTCGTCGTAGTTGATTAGTGTAGTCCGGTTGTATTGTTGCTCAGCGACAACTTCCTGACGACTTAGTTGTAGCCTTGTGGGTAAGTTAATGAAACCATTGCTTTATTCTTGATGGATTCAAGGACTTGTGGGCGAAGCTGAACTGACGATCAAATATCGTAACTGTCATTTTATAAGAGCATTTAGAAAAACTAGTGAAAATAACCAAATAGGCAAATAAAATGAAATTAGCAAGTTGGTGATGTGTTTATCCCACATCGGTTGAATAGTAAAAGTAGATAGTGAGGAAGGCTGTATATAATGACCTAGCTGTGTATGTCTAAAGGCACGCACCTAAGAGCATAGAGTGTCGTGGCTAGTCAAACTTTTTAATTTATGACTCATTTGTGTCACATCATTTCAACACACTCACTTAAAAATACCCCTCAATCATAATTAACCCTCCACCCACCCTCATTTTATTTCTTTTCTATATTTTTTAACACAATAAAATTCATTTCATTTAAATAAAATTACAAATACAATAATAAAAATAAAAAAACAAAATTAAATTCATTTATTTAAAATATTAGTAATACAATAAATACTTGATGCCTTTCAAAAAAAACAATACATACTTGATGGGCCATTTTTGACAAACTTGACATTTCTTCTTCCTCTAGATCTCGACACACACTAAAAACACATACTCACACACGCTGAAACACAAAACGAAATTTAAAATCAAAAAAGGAAAATAGAGTTGCATCAAACTCTGTCACCTTCTTTGTCTTCTTCCGTGGCGTTGGGGTGGCGAACAAGCAAACGGCGAGGCTGCCTGGTGTGGTGGCGAGCGCCGGCGATGGGTGGTGAGCTAGCCACGTTGGAGTGGCGAGCTTGGCTCGTTACGACACTCTATGCTCTAAGCAATGAGCACAAAGCGAACTATTCTTTCGCCTTTTACTAAAGAATACCGTATGCTCGTTGTATAAATTGGCATACGCTTATTTTTGGAGAGCTTCTTCCAAAAGGAAGAACTCCAACCAATTTATAGTTTTAATTTATGCTAATAGTTGCAATTTCTATGATACGTTTCATCCTTGAAATGTTAAAGATTTTAAGTACTGTTTTATAACTATACTACGTAAATCATAGTTGCTAGTCAAAACAAGTTATAATGTACTGTATCAGAAAGTCTGTAAAATCATCTAAAATTTGATAATGATTTAATTTTGAATCGAGTCTGACTCTTGTTAAGGACCACCATGAACCGCAAAGATTGACATCAAATCATGACATATTTCTCAAAAGCCAATTTTTTCCCGGTGCCACAAAAACATTTGCGCTAAAAGAACAGCCGCCAAAATAAATCAATATCAAATTTTACATGATGTCACAGATATTTTTCGAACTTGTTTGACTAGCAACTTTGTTATAATTCTAAAACAGTACTTCAAATATTTAAAATTTTAAGGATGAAATGTATCCTGAAAATTGCAGCTATTAGCATAAATTTTAAACTCAAAGAATAGGTGATGCGCTCCAGAACAGTCAAGCTAAATCACACAAGCCCGCCACTTGTGAATGGCGGACCGTAACCAGCTTAAAACTGCTCAGGAACGAAATCAATGAAGATCAGGGGAGTATAGTGTTTCCCCGGGTCGTTATGTCCCAGCGAGCTATGCAATGGATTATCAAACGTGTAGTGATCGGGAGATTTGAACGGAAAAGAAGTTTGAATAGATTATAACTACAGGAAAAGCCAACAGATTACAATGGCTTAAATGCAAATTAAAGGAAATTAAAAAGATAAAATCTATTAAATAAACGCTATCACTATATTTAAAATGATGAACGTTTAAAACTTAAAACTAAAAACTTACGTTTAAATTAAAATTACGTAAACGTACAAAATAAAAAGTGAAACTTACACAATATAAATCCTAAAAATATGAAAAATACATTTTTACAATCCTAATGATAAAAGAAAATTTATAGAAAAAGAAAATTATTTTTATAACTATTTAATTAATTATTATTAATTAAAAACTATTTTTAACTATTTAATATTAGCTTATAATACAAGAAAATATGAAATAAAGCTAGAAAAATAAAATTAAGACTTAGAAAAATCTAAAATATGATAAAACTAATTTTAAAACAGAAAATATATTTTTTAGACTTTTTATGTATTTATTATTAATTTAAAACTATTTAAAACTAATTAAAATGCTAGAAAATACTATTTAAGCTAAGAAAATTATGGAAAAATACTTTTTATGACTTTTACATTTATCTAAACTTAATAAAAATGAAAACTTATTTTTTTTGAACCTTTTCTTAATTTTTTGTATTAAATACTATTTAAAAATGCTTAAAAACTATTTTAAATTAAGAAAAATAGCTAAACACCTTAGAAAAATCTGAAAATTTCAGGGAAACTCTAAAATAATATTAGGAATAAAGGAAAAATAGAAAAAAGGGTGCATGTGTGGAGGAATTTGAAACTGAAGTGGAAAGTGCTTAAAAATAAGCACTTTGATAAGCTAAAACCACACCAAAAGGTACCAAACTGAAATGGAAGTTACAATAAGCTAAAACAACCAAAATGCAACAAGATTCAACAAGCTACAACCTCTGATAACAAGCTAGTACAGATTTGACTATATAAGATATAAGCTAGAAACAGAATTTAGGGGTTACTTTAAGCCAAGAAATAAGCACACCAATAAGCTAAAAACAGGAAAACACCAATTGGAACTTGGAGAAGACCTGGTGGAGAGCTTGTAAACCAATTATCAGACCAAGTGGAGCTAAGATAAGCTCTGCACAAGCTCATCAAAATCTGCATAAACCTGTGCAGGCAACAGTGCCCTGCACAGGGGACTTAGCAGCATTTTGACAAGCTTCTTAGAAGCTTATAGAAAATTCACAAAATTGCACAAAAATAACAACAAGAAACTAGGGCAGTAGAACTTTTAAAAGCCACAAAATTCACTTGATTTGACCAAGAAATGAGTCCATTAAAAATCTTTCCATTTTGGCTCAAAACTGAATTTGCAATATTTGACTTTTGATAAAAACATGAAAGGTTGACTTTTGTGGATTTTGATCATGATTTAAAGACTGGAAATGAAATATTATGATGAAATGAGACTAATGCTAGCTATATCTAAGACATTTAAACACAAAATGAGTTATTGACTTGTTAAAACTCCAACAGTAAGCTGCTAAGGGTAGATTCAAGAAAATTTGACTTTCACAGTTTCATAGAGCAGGTGAATGACAGGTATAGACTAAGTGGAGTTAAATGAGGCTAAGGAAACTTATTTTGACCACTAAGCAAATCTGCAGCACAGATCCAAGCTTTATTCCAAACACTACTTATCACTACTTATCTCTACAGTTTTGCAAATAAACTAAACCAACTGATTAACTAGCTATTACAACTGATCAACTAAGTTTACTTGACCTGATTACAACTAGATAAGCACATAGAAACAAGTTGTGACCACAGATACTCTTATAAGCAAAATGTGCAACTTGACTAAAATGAAAAGTGAGATAGATAACTCACAACTTTGTCCAGCTGGTGCAGGCCCAAAACCAAACACAAAACCAAACTAACCTAATCTAATGCAACCCAAATTCACCTCTGCAACAACCATAATCATCACCAAATCCAATTTGAGCTTCATGTTGACTTTTATTGACCATAGAGCTAAGTTAATTGAAACTGAATGAAAGCTTATCAAAAACCAAAGTAAGCTTAAATAAGCTTAATTGATTAAATCAGGAGCTTATTAGAAGCTTGAATATAGAATTTGAAACTTGAAAACTTCCACAGTAACCAATAAACTGAAATTTGATTAAAGCTTAAAATTGATACTCAAAAGCTCAATATAACAATGTTTTAACTTAAATAGGATACAAATAAACTTGAACTACAACATTTGATTAAAACTAATACATTTTAAAGAAAATTCGACATTAAAGGAAAAAAAATGAAAAACTAGCTAACACCTTCTCATCTCCTCTTGCCTCCTTTTATACTCAACGCTTCTCTTTCTCTCTCTAAGCTAATCCCACCTCTAATTTAAGCCATTGGATCACTTAAACTGATCCTAGCCATCAAATGGGTTTTGGCGGGAAAATGGATATTTAACAGTTGAGGGAGATTGAGTGTGGGTAAGGTGAAAGATTATTGTTATTTGGATTGTAGGAGATGTGAGGGGGACAGGGAAGAGATAAGGTGAGGAGGGTGGAGTGTTGGTTGAGTTTTGCAGGCTAGTGGGAGAGGGAAGACAAAAACGCGCCAAAGGGGTGTTAGTCAAACCATTTGACTGGGCAGTGTATTAAAAAGGGGGTTCAAAATGTTTTGACAGGGAGTCCAAAATGGAAGGCAGGCCAAAAAGGTGTATAGGCTTAATAATTCAAGGGCCATATGTGTAACTTCTGAAACTTCAAGGACCTAGGCTGCCAATTCTGAAAAAGTTTCTCCAAGGACTAAAACTGAAAATCTCACAAAGTACAAGGACTAAACTTGCCATTTTCACATTTTCCAGGGACTAATTCTGCCAATTTTCAAACTTGGAGGACCATTTTTGTAATTTTCTCAAACTTTTGATATTTTTCACCAAAGGACTAAATTTGACAAGTTATGATTTTAAAAGGACCTTTGGTGACTTTACTTTTGAAATTATGTGCTCAGGGAACTTTTTGACAACTTTTGAAACTTGGGGACTAAAACGCAATTTTGCAAATTTGATATGTTTTTCATCTGATTTTGATATTTTTGCTTTTAAAACACATAAAACACTGATTTGTGATATTTTCATCATTTTGATGCATGTTTGAGTGTTTTCAGATGATTTTGCAGTTTATATTGTACAAAAATGATGAGTATTTAGACACTCATCAATCCCCACACTTGAGATATTGCTAGTCCTAGCAATGATTTGAGAAAACATAATGGATTTTAATCTCTTTACCAAAAGCCATTACTTCTGGAGTAGCCAAATGTTTTAGTTCAAGTAAGAACCATGGTACACTGATAACCATATTATTTTGAGCAAACCACCGACCAACGGATTTGATTTGTCTTTACCGAAGCCGTACCCTTACGGACTAGCCAACTCTTAGATAAATTATCAACATTATCTTTGGTGAGCTGATTACCAATTATGGATTTTCCACTTGCCTTTACCACAAGCCATAACCTTGCGGGCTAGCCAACTCTTCACTTTTAGGATATGGTGAGTTGAGAACCATACAATTTTGGGCAAATTGCAAGCCATATAAACGGATTTGAGAAATCTTTACCAAGAGCCGTTTGCTCCTGGATTAGCCAATCCGTTAGTTTATTAGACAAAGCGGATGATAACCAATTGAGTAAGTGTAAAACACTTACTCCAAAAAAATTTTTGGCCAAAAACGGAGGAATTGGTATAATTATATGATAAAATTCGTGAGAATTCCCCACACTTAGAAATGAATATTGCCCTCAATATTCAAAGTACCGGCGGTTATGCAGAAACAAAGAACGTAAAAGGGAAATACTACGGCCATTATTTAAGAAAGAAGATTTTTTTTTGGACATGTGGGGTAACCCCCCAACACTAGGGTGGTAGAAAATAGAAAGAAGTCAGAAATATGGGTGAAAACCCATATGGCGTGCTACTGTTTTTGATTTCCGAGTCGCTAGCTTGACTCGACCCCGCATTAATTTGTTCATGGGGAAGTAAGTGGAAGAGACAATCTCCATCGGACTTTCATTCAAGATGTTTGGATAAACATTGAAGCACGCGAAAGTTCCACACCGATGAGATATACATAGAACCGGCTCACAAATGATAACTGAAAATGCCGGGGTCAAAGATAGTGTCCTCACTCCCGAACGAGTGAAGAAGAGAGGAAGTCACAGTATATGTGAGGAATGGAATGAAGATTTTGATAACAATAAGGATCCATTCTTCATCATCTTTAATTTGAATTTGATCATTTAAGCTCATAGGGTGATTTTTAACAAAAACCTCGGGAGGAAGAGACGGGGTAGTGTCCTCAATGAGAAAACTCTTATGATAGAGCATGTCTCCCCCCGGTCAAGATCAAGATCAAAATAGAAATGATCATACTCCGGAGGAGATATGATATGAGAGAGTTCACCGGAGAACTCCTCAGGATCTAGATCAAAGAGAAACAAATCATACTCAGGAAGAGAAAGATGAAAAGTGGGATTGCCACTACTCTCCTTTTTAGTATAATCGTCATCAAAGCGGAATACTTCAAATTCCGGAAAAGAATCATTGGAAAATGCCTTAAGTTCAGGAATTGGTTCGGGCTTTTCCAAGTCACTATCCACAACAGGGATAGGAGATGAAGCTGACTTAGCACAGAATGATTCGATCTTAGAAACGAGGAGATTTATATTGAATAATTTTTCACGAAGCATCTCGTCCTCAATTTCGGATCATCGGAATCTCTCGCATCCTCTAAGCTAACTAGCTCAGAAGGTAAGTCCTCGACATAATCAATGTCTCCATAAGATAAAGAATCGTCAAACGAAGTACAATCGTTGTCAGAATCGGAGAACATATCAACATGATCATTTGGAATGTCAAGAGGAGGGTAAGAATCATCATCAAGAGGCTTATCACACATATTATCGGAGATAACCTCGGACTCACTTGGGATTGGGACAAGGCTCTCAACACTAGACGATTCCATTTCTGGAATAGTGCTAAGAGGCTCGTCCCATATTATGAGAGAGTCAAGCGGGTTCAACAATGTTTGTTGAAATATGATCATCGAACTCTTCTAAAACGACGTCACTTCTCTCAACCGGTGTGAGTGAAGGGGAAGAGTCGGAAATGAAAGGCTCAGAAACAGGATTGGTTGTAGCCGACAAACTCGCATAATATTCTTTCATTTGAATGGAATCCTCATCATCATCGAAAACGAAAGTCTTGTGATATTGGGTTGATGTAGCATTATAAACCTCGTCATCGGTGGCTTGACAATCGTAAAAAGGATGGGGACCACCACAAATATCACATCTTTCTGTAACGGTAACAACGGGCTCTGATTTTTGCTTCATGCATCGAATATCATTGGTAAGCTCAGCCATCTCAATCGGTTTGTTTCTCGTAGTCGAACTTTCGATTTGTTCTCGATGATCGTCAATATATCCCTTGGGGTACGATACAAGATATTGCCACCGGCGGCTGCATTAAGTGAATCTTGATCGGTTTGCATTAAAGCATTGTAGAATATATCGATCTGGAGTAATTCCGAGAAACCATGATGTGGGCATTTCCATAGGAGATCTTTGAATCTTTCCCATGCCTCACCAAAACTTTCATCAAAGCGCTGCTGGAAGTTTGTAATCTCGTTCTTAAGATTTTCCGTCTTAGAATAAGGAAAGAAACGATTTACAAATTTTGAAACGAGATCTTCCCAAGCAGTGATCGATCGAGGGGGTTTTTTTTCGAGCCAATTCATCTGCCCCCTTGAGAGAAAATGAGAATAGCATCAACTTAATTGTGTCATGAGGAACATCCCTATATTTTATGGTTGAAATTAATCTATCAAACCATCGGATGTGAGCATAGGGATCGTCCCTCTCAAATCCATAGAATGGATTTGACATAATTAGTTGAATTAAACCGGTTTGTATCTCGAAATTTTCTGAAAGAATCTCCGGTACAACAACAGCATCTTCGTAACCCTCGGTGGGTACTTGAAGCATTTCGAACATCGTACGCATGTCCGCCATTAGAATTAAACATATAGAGGGATAAGAGGAGAATCAAATGGTTGAGAGGATACGAAGAATAGAATTAAACGGCAAAAGAGGGTAAGAGAAATAGAATCAACGAATAAGAGGAATGAGAAGAATATTTTTGGGGTTTTTGGATAAGAAAATATAAACATATACAGATGGATGGTATGAACAAAGAGTGAATATCCAAATCACTAATCTGCTAAACGTAAGATTATCAGCACAGCTCCCCGGCAGCGGCGCCAAAAATTTGATGCGCTCCAGAACAGTCAAGCTAAATCACACAAGCCCGCCACTTGTGAATGGCGGACCGTAACCAGCTTAAAACTGCTCAGGAACGAAATCAATGAAGATCAGGGGAGTATAGTGTTTCCCCGGGTCGTTATGTCCCAGCGAGCTATGCAATGGATTATCAAACGTGTAGTGATCGGGAGATTTGAACGGAAAAGAAGTTTGAATAGATTATAACTACAGGAAAAGCCAACAGATTACAATGGCTTAAATGCAAATTAAAGGAAATTAAAAAGATAAAATCTATTAAATAAACGCTATCACTATATTTAAAATGATGAACGTTTAAAACTTAAAACTAAAAACTTACGTTTAAATTAAAATTACGTAAACGTACAAAATAAAAAGTGAAACTTACACAATATAAATCCTAAAAATATGAAAAATACATTTTTACAATCCTAATGATAAAAGAAAATTTATAGAAAAAGAAAATTATTTTTATAACTATTTAATTAATTATTATTAATTAAAAACTATTTTTAACTATTTAATATTAGCTTATAATACAAGAAAATATGAAATAAAGCTAGAAAAATAAAATTAAGACTTAGAAAAATCTAAAATATGATAAAACTAATTTTAAAACAGAAAATATATTTTTTAGACTTTTTATGTATTTATTATTAATTTAAAACTATTTAAAACTAATTAAAATGCTAGAAAATACTATTTAAGCTAAGAAAATTATGGAAAAATACTTTTTATGACTTTTACATTTATCTAAACTTAAGAAAAATGAAAACTTATTTTTTTGAACCTTTTCTTAATTTTTTGTATTAAATACTATTTAAAAATGCTTAAAAACTATTTTAAATTAAGAAAAATAGCTAAACACCTTAGAAAAATCTGAAAATTTCAGGGAAACTCTAAAATAATATTAGGAATAAAGGAAAAATAGAAAAAAGGGTGCATGTGTGGAGGAATTTGAAACTGAAGTGGAAAGTGCTTAAAAATAAGCACTTTGATAAGCTAAAACCACACCAAAAGGTACCAAACTGAAATGGAAGTTACAATAAGCTAAAACAACCAAAATGCAACAAGATTCAACAAGCTACAACCTCTGATAACAAGCTAGTACAGATTTGACTATATAAGATATAAGCTAGAAACAGAATTTAGGGGTTACTTTAAGCCAAGAAATAAGCACACCAATAAGCTAAAAACAGGAAAACACCAATTGGAACTTGGAGAAGACCTGGTGGAGAGCTTGTAAACCAATTATCAGACCAAGTGGAGCTAAGATAAGCTCTGCACAAGCTCATCAAAATCTGCATAAACCTGTGCAGGCAATAGTACCCTGCACAGGGGACTTAGCAGCATTTTGACAAGCTTCTTAGAAGCTTATAGAAAATTCACAAAATTGCACAAAAATAACAACAAGAAACTAGGGCAGTAGAACTTTTAAAAGCCACAAAATTCACTTGATTTGACCAAGAAATGAGTCCATTAAAAATCTTTCCATTTTGGCTCAAAACTGAATTTGCAATATTTGACTTTTGATAAAAACATGAAAGGTTGACTTTTGTGGATTTTGATCATGATTTAAAGACTGGAAATGAAATATTATGATGAAATGAGACTAATGCTAGCTATATCTAAGACATTTAAACACAAAATGAGTTATTGACTTGTTAAAACTCCAACAGTAAGCTGCTAAGGGTAGATTCAAGAAAATTTGACTTTCACAGTTTCATAGAGCAGGTGAATGACAGGTATAGACTAAGTGGAGTTAAATGAGGCTAAGGAAACTTATTTTGACCACTAAGCAAATCTGCAGCACAGATCCAAGCTTTATTCCAAACACTACTTATCTCTACAGTTTTGCAAATAAACTAAACCAACTGATTAACTAGCTATTACAACTGATCAACTAAGTTTACTTGACCTGATTACAACTAGATAAGCACATAGAAACAAGTTGTGACCACAGATACTCTTATAAGCAAAATGTGCAACTTGACTAAAATGAAAAGTGAGATAGATAACTCACAACTTTGTCCAGCTGGTGCAGGCCCAAAACCAAACACAAAACCAAACTAACCTAATCTAATGCAACCCAAATTCACCTCTGCAACAACCATAATCATCACCAAATCCAATTTGAGCTTCATGTTGACTTTTATTGACCATAGAGCTAAGTTAATTGAAACTGAATGAAAGCTTATCAAAAACCAAAGTAAGCTTAAATAAGCTTAATTGATTAAATCAGGAGCTTATTAGAAGCTTGAATATAGAATTTGAAACTTGAAAACTTCCACAGTAACCAATAAACTGAAATTTGATTAAAGCTTAAAATTGATACTCAAAAGCTCAATATAACAATATTTTAACTTAAATAGGATACAAATAAACTTGAACTACAACATTTGATTAAAACTAATACATTTTAAAGAAAATTCGACATTAAAGGAAAAAAATGAAAAACTAGCTAACACCTTCTCATCTCCTCTTGCCTCCTTTTTATACTCAACTGCTTCTCTTTCTCTCTCTAAGCTAATCCCACCTCTAATTTAAGCCATTGGATCACTTAAACTGATCCTAGCCATCAAATGGGTTTTGGCGGGAAAATGGATATTTAACAGTTGAGGGAGATTGAGTGTGGGTAAGGTGAAAGATTATTGTTATTTGGATTGTAGGAGATGTGGGGGGGACAGGGAAGAGATAAGGTGAGGAGGGTGGAGTGTTGGTTGAGTTTTGCAGGCTAGTGGGAGAGGGAAGACAAAAACGCGCCAAAGGGGTGTTAGTCAAACCATTTGACTGGGCAGTGTATTAAAAAGGGGGTTCAAAATGTTTTGACAGGGAGTCCAAAATGGAAGGCAGGCCAAAAAGGTGTATAGGCTTAATAATTCAAGGGCCATATGTGTAACTTCTGAAACTTCAAGGACCTAGGCTGCCAATTCTGAAAAAGTTTCTCCAAGGACTAAAACTGAAAATCTCACAAAGTACAAGGACTAAACTTGCCATTTTCACATTTTCCAGGGACTAATTCTGCCAATTTTCAAACTTGGAGGACCATTTTTGTAATTTTCTCAAACTTTTGATATTTTTCACCAAAGGACTAAATTTGACAAGTTATGATTTTAAAAGGACCTTTGGTGACTTTACTTTTGAAATTATGTGCTCAGGGACTGTTTTTGACAACTTTTGAAACTTGGGGGACTAAAACTGCAATTTTTGCAAATTTGATATGTTTTTCATCTGATTTTGATATTTTTGCTTTTAAAACACATAAAACACTGATTTGTGATATTTTGATCATTTTGATGTGTTTCAGAGTGTTTTCAGATGATTTTGCAGTTTATATTGTACAAAAATGATGAGTATTTACACATTCATCAATAGGCGCCCAAAACAAGTTATCATATTGGTTAAGAGAATCTGATATGTTCCCCATAATAAAATTTGCAAACCTATAGTCCAAATTTATACTATAGTCCAAATTTAAAATTTGCAAACCTATAGTCCACTGTTTGGACAAACCATTAGAGACTTGCTCCTTTATAAATATGATATGTGTTGCACATGAATAGGGGTCGGTTTTCGGGTTGTATGGTTCAGGTTTATGGGTTTGAAAATTCATACCAAACCAATTTTAAAACAGATAAAATCAAACCGAATACCAATTTTAGATTCGGTTTTGTTTCGTTTAAAACCAAGAAACCCATATTAAGTTAGACTTAATTAAATAATCTAAAAGTCATAAATAAAGACTTAGAAATTCAAATAAGTCTAAAACTCATAAATAAAGACCTAAAGTTTCAAATAAGATTAACAAATCAAAAAGTTTCACAAGTGGAGAAATAAATCAAACAAAACACAAGTCTAATAAACCAAAAGTCCAAAAGGCTATTCACTGAACGACATAGAAAATTTATAATGATCAACTAGATTAATTCACTCACCCGGATATGCATCACAATGCTTCATATTTAGGTTTTTTTGGTTAAAAGATATTTTGAGATTTTACCTTTGTTAGTTACAACGATTAGATATTATAACTATATACTAAAAGCCGTTCCTTGAGTTGGACAAAGCAAGTTTGTTATATGATGATTAGCATCATAATCCTCAATTCTATTGGTTGTGTGAATGTCATTAGCACCCTTTTTTACACTTGCCACTTCTTGATTGGCTACTAACGTTTTTGTACAACAGCCCAATAAACAGTACGTCGGTTCCCTTCCCCTTTCCACCGCCTTCCAGACCTCCCAATCACTCCTAAATAAAACACACCACCGACCTAAAAAACATACTTCCATCTCTACTTTCTTGAATCTTCTCCCCTCTCAGATAAATCCCAAAGCCCTTTTTCCTGACTCTTCTTCACACACACCAGTTTCTTCATATCTTTTATTTAAAAATGAATATATGGTTCGATCAACCCCACAAAAAATGATAAAAAAAAAGAAGGGAGAATTGAGGTGACTGGAGGATTATTAAAATCTTGATTTGCCGGTGGGTTTCTTTTATCCGATGGGAATAAGAAGCGGCCAAGTCGGCAGGAGGTGAGTTTATCTTTTGTATATTGGGATAAATTGATAGCACTTTTTCTTTTTCTGGTGCTTTTGCCTTCAAGTTTTAATTTGTGTATGTTTCTTGGTTAAAGATTGATTTTTTAACGTTGCTATTGTATTAGAAATTTTTGGGTAATTGATTGGTGGAAGGGAATATGAAAACAATGTTACTTTTTTTCCCTTTTTTTTCTCGACTCAGCTTCAGTTACACTTAAATGACATAATCAAAAAGGTATGTACTGGATTACTTACTTTTTTATGTTTGTGGTTTGTTACGATTTTGCGGTTTAAAAAATTGTTGCTTTTGATTTAGGGTTCTTTTCAACTGAAATGGGTATCTATTGAAGCTGATTTAGGGTTCCCCTTTTATCTATACAATTTTGTCTCCTTGGGTTCCCCTTTTATCTGATCTGTTCTTACTTTGTCCTTGCGGTTTACGGTTTATTTTATAGGTCTTAACTGATGTATTGTGGCCCAAAATACGAAAGGGGACACATGACATTTCGAGTGATCTCGGGCCTAGAGTGGTATAGTGGATGGAATTGGATGAAAAAGTTGATATGCGAAGGGTTGGGGGTGAAATCAAGCTGACCTGCAATGTAAGTGTGTTCTTATTCACTAATTTTGGATCAAATATCTTTAAAAGAAACAGGTCAAGTCGGCTATTTGCTAATTTTTTTATCTACGAAGCTCAGAGTTCTTATTGTCTGAGTGGAGGCATGGAAAGAAGGCTTAGTGTTGGAATCCTAAATTGGTAACATTGATTTTCATTTCATTATAAACATTTGAACCTAGATCCACTCACAGTTTTAGGACCAACACCATTTTGAAGTTTTCTTATGGGTCAAATTGGCATTACCACCAGGGGTTATCAGATGACATAAGTGCGAATTAGAATATCAGATTTTCCGGGGTTTTTTTCCAACATTACAATCTTATAAAAAAATGGGTATAATGGGTCTTAAGTGGCCTTTCAACAATCACGTAAACAAAATCAGCTTTGTTGCAGAACCCAAGGAGACAATTGAGACCTACGAGCAATAATGCCTCCACACCAGCCACTTCAGGTTAGTGTTTACGGTGATCCTTAGACCAGTAATTTATAATATCAGTCATATATTGTCCTACTTTTTCCAATATGTTTACGTCTATTTCTTATACTTACATGCTAGAAAAGTTGATCTTTTTTTTGTTGTTATATAGGGACAACAAGCGTGTCACGAGGGCCAACTAGCTTGACAAATCAGACGAGATACGTGAGAGGTGTGCGAAATGGTGGCTCCACGTCAATGCCTTCAGGTTGGTTGTTGATGGTGTTCCTGCATTTATGATGAAACGAGCTTTTTTAATAACTTTGTTGTGTACCATACTTATATGCCATGCTTTATCTTTTTTTCCTGTCACAGCAACCACAAATCAATTAGTGTCACAGCTAAACCATGCGGCCCCCAATGCTAGAATAGTGGCGGGTATGTGTAGCCTGAACTTTGTCATTTACCTTTTTGTATGCTAGCTTCTAAATTACCAGTTTAACTAACGTTTCCCGAAAAATTATGCTTTTAGGACCTCCAGAAGATTATGCTTTGGTGGATGCAACAAGCTTTGTCGTCATTGTAGGGCCACTTTTTGGCTTGAGGAAAAGTTGGCTACCTCAAGAGCATAAGTTCATTACCATCGGTGCTGCCAGGGGGTCGTGTTGCAATGCCCACCGTCCATACCTATCCATCATATGTGCAGCAGCTATACTCCGACAGACATTTTATGCACAACATCCGTGCATATAATCAAATGTTCTTGATTACATCATTGGAAGCACAATTGGATGAATCAATCAAATATGAAGTCCACAACTATGAAAGGTTGTCTCGCTTCCCATTTTTTTTACTTAATATCTTTGTTATCAAGTATATATATGACTTTTCTTTTTGGTATATGACGTAACTTTTTTCTCAGCATCATTATTCAAATATTTTACTTACAATTTTGTATGCTAAATTTTGCACAACAAGGGAGTTTAGAAATGGCTAATGTTATGCACCATGAAATAAAGTAATAAGCTGATAAGCAATTTCTAAAGGCAATTCAAAACACCCCTTAACAGTTTGTACACCAATTTCATTTGAATTTTTAATCGTGTACATTTAGTTATTCCCATTGTGTGTAAATGAAAGCAGTTAGGTTGTTTGTGCTTTTACTTTGCATTAATGTTCCAAGTGCTCTGAACTTAACATTAACTTTATGTTTTTAACGGAAAGTATAGTTTTTGCAATGGTTGAATTAAAAAAATGGCCATTGCAATACAACGTTTTAACCTGTTCTAATGTATCAAAATGCTTTCATGTTTGCAGAAGTACAAGGCAGCTGGGTGGTCGTGAACGATGAACCATTGACCTTTCAAGCAACATTAGTGAGATCCGAGCAGGTTAATATGTCAAAGTGAGAACCGACACTGTAAAATCTTTCACGTGTACTGCCCGCTTTGATACTCAGGTACTTCTCCACTTCAATTGTTCCATTCTCAGTTTAGTTTTTGCAAGATAGATAGAGTTGGCTTCGGTGGCAACGGCGGCCTTTGCTTTGATACGCCAAGAAATTGAGGGCAGATTTGTTAAAAGTGTCGTGGTTAAATCCATTCTGGTGTTGTTTCTTCCATTTTGTTTTTTGAATCTTCGCTTCTTTTGTGGCGGCCTCATGAATCTGTATTTGGTAAGTGGCTTTGCTAATTTACATTCATATAGCATATTCTCTACTTTTATGCAAGAAAGCTTCAAACTTTATGCCGACATATGTCCTGAGTTACATGTTCACTGATCAACGGATAGTGCACTTTAATGAGCCGAATGTAAATGGAATAACAACGCCCACTCTGACAATTCAAGTACATCTTCAGTGGGTACGTTCTGTTCTCATAGCTCTGTTCATTTGTATGAATGACAATTAAAGCACCATATTTGGAAGCAGGTTCTGTTAAATTTCAATGAATGTAATGTGGGTCTGCTTTTTATACACATTTTACCCATAAAGAAACAGTCTTTACTTATCTTTTTTACCATTTTCTACTCTATATGATCTAGGTGTATTACCGTGCTTGCATATATTGGCGACTTCTTTCTATAATGAAAGACACCAAATAATTTTCGGATCCTATGTTGAACTCAAGTATGGTATGCTATCAGAAGTATACTAGCATAATTCTTATTTGGCATCTATAACACATTATCATGATCTTAGAATCAATACTCGATCGGTTAATCAATGCTTCATGTATTGTGATTAGAGGCACGCCAAGGATACACCTATGTTCGACCAATAAAGTTTTGCAGGATTTTCCATTCATCTTAAAATGTTTTTGACAACTAAAGTTTTGCAATATTTTTCATTCACAGTGTTAGTGACTTAATGACCTGTGTGATGATATGATACTCAACAATTTGTGCACGAATTATTAATTGGCAATTAATCTACTCTTTTCGTATTTTGAACATCTATTTAGTCTTGACCTATTAATAATATTATTATGTCTTTCGTTTATCTGCTGCAGAGTGCGGCATGTAGCTTATACAATGGATTAGCCACGGAAAATCGTAAGTTCTGAAGTTGGACACCTGAAAAAGAAATTTGAAGAACAGCCAGTTTCTTACACCTTCAAGGTTTGTCTATATTTCTTTTAACCTTTTACTTATGAATACAATATAACATTACTACTAAAGGTGGGCAGCTGCCAAATGGTCAGTATGAGTGGGTAATGTAAAGGTTTGTTTGACATCTCTTTTCCTTTTTGGCTTTGCTTTCTTTTGTTTTTTGAAGTTGGTTATTGACAAAATATAGATTTTATGCAAAAACCACTTTTGCAATTTAGTTTTAGTAGTAATAACAAGTGATAGCGTTAATAAAAAAAAGTCAGTAGTCATTTGGTGGCCCAGACATGTTAAAGGCTGCTTTGTAATTTTTGTAGGCACCATGGCAAGGAAATAACCCACAAGATCATTCTGCCATGATTTAGGTAAATTACCAATTTACATTTTCCAGCATTATATTTTTTCTTACTTTTAATACACTTTTCATTTAAAACAACCAATTTTTTGTGCAAATATTTCAATGAGAAGGTAAGTAAATGTGTTGTATACGGGTGATTAGCTCCTTGAAATGACAACTTCGATAAAGTTCCAATGGTTGATGCTTTTCTGCTAGGGAAGCTGCTCTTCGGTATGTTAACTTCTAAAATCATTTTTTTTTTCCATTGTATTTATAATGAGTAACTTCTCCACATTGACTGAATTTAGGTGAGATCAAGGAAAGGATCAAGACGACCAAAGATGAGAAGAAAGCAAAGAAAGCTGAAGTTGTGTATCAAAGCAGAAGACTCAAACTAAGGGTGGCAATCTTCCTAAAGGTAAGGGCCCTAAGCTTGGAGGTGGTGGTCACAAGCGTTGAAGCACCGCCGTTCTTTGTTCTTGATAGAACGGTTTAATATTTTGTATTGTTTTTGTTACTTGAATCAATAGAAACCTTTTCTAGGTGTTTGTTACTGTTTATGTTTTCAAGAATGAAGCGATTTCAGTCTGCAGTTTTGAAAGTACCTTTAAGTTATGATCGAGTCATTGGCTGTTTATCGTTTTATATTTTTTGGCTACCATAGACTTATTCTTAAGTGTCCGTTATACCTTGCTTAAATTCAATATAGTTTTTGATGATAACATGAGCGTGTCTAAAACCTCTAATCTGGTAATTGAAAGAAATTTACATAATTGTAATAAAACAAACAAAGCTGCCCCGCAGCAACGCGCGGGCAAACCCGCTCGTTATACATTAATTTTCTTATCTGTAGATATAGATATTTGGTTTTTTCGACTCGGTTTGATTATATTTTCGTGTCAAACAACACACCAAGTTCAGTTCGGTTGCAAACCAAACCATACACCAATTAAAGATTTACGGCTTTATTATTTTTCGGTTTATTCGATGTCACAACACTGAACACCTCTACACATGAAGTTAAGTTAAAGTATTGAAAATGGCCACAATATATTCTCATGTCAACGCACATTACACGCATTTAATGGCAACCTTTAACGGCCTTGCAGATGGCGGATAATTGGTGAGCAACATTGCGATAATTTGGATTACTAATCTAAATTTTCTGACCTTGAGTGAGGAGGCATGTGTTTCGAATAAGTACTTGTGTTTCGAACAGTTTGTTTAAAACGTATGGTAAAACTACACTATACTAGGTCCTTATGAAAAAAGGTAGCTCACATATTGCTCCTAAATCCTAATCATGGGCGCTAAATAAATTATATTTTGAAAACCACTGATCCACTGTTTAAAAAATAATCTCAGTACTTTTCTTTTTGAGCAAATATTTTTATTATACTTTATTTTGGACAACCATATTCTTTATTAAACTGGAATCTAAATGGAATAAAGAGCAACTTCTTTTTAACTCTTGAAAAAGCAAAAAAAAAAAAAAAAAAAAAAAAAAAAAAAAAAAAAAAAAAAAGTGATACTGAATCGAAATTGTATAGAAACAAACAGCAGAGTTCAACTATCAATCCGATATATTTACCAACCAAAACTAAAACCCAAAACTGGATTTTGATTTCGGAACAGATTTGCTCAGAAAAATAAACACCCTGTCTACATCTTAGGAGACTTGCAAAAAGAGAAGCATACAGTTACTAACATCAGATTATCAACAGTCTGCAATGCTATACCTCCATCCAAACCAAATAAATAAACATTGCCACTAAATTTTCATTTTACAATAATGCTAGAAGACATACACCTCTATTCATATCTCTTGTTCGATTATATTGGAGCCGCTCTTTTCACACCCGTTTATAGGTTATAACATATCAAACGAAACAAATGGACCAATAACATCGACTCTGGAAACATCTCTGATATATTGCAGCCAGGATACAATACCCCATAAAAATACATACTTGATCCATTAGAAAAGAAGGATTTAGAACATTTTATCTACTTATAAATGGAATCTTGCTAACTAATTGGCTGAACTATTCAGTTCCACATTTACCCCCCCAAACCGAACTTGTATTTTTCAAGAATATGCATCCTAAGAGCAAAGGATTAAACTGTCATTCAATTTGTTTTTAAGCATATGACAAATCTATCAATCACTTTCTCGTGCATCTTGTCAATAAATGGTAGGTCCCATAGTGCACAAAGCGGTGGTCATGTGCAAGAATTTTGACCAGGGATGCAGAAGGGATCGAGGGTAAAGAGGGGAAATATCAAATAATTAGAGATCACAGTGACAGGCATTGTACCCTCTCAGGAAGATTCTTGGGCAACTGGACTGCAATAACATATCTCTGAGGGTGAGCTTTTGGTATATTCGTAGCTCCATCAGATGATGACGAAGCTTCGCCATCCCCTTGTCCCCTTCCATGAAATTTAGCAAAACGGTTGATGATAGAGAATTTTTCTAAATCTTGACATTCCACTCTCAAATCCAAAATTGAAGCTCTCTTATCCAGCCTGTGATAGAAAAAAAAAGATCAAGAAACATCAGCTGACAAAACACTACACAATCATGATACAACCATTTGAATAGCCTGGTTACTTATGAACCAAATCAAGTAATTGAAAGCTACATGTTGCAGTTACCACTAATCTCGGTATTGGTTGGTTAGCCATTCGAAGATGCTTGTTTAGTATAATCGACTTACTTGAAGATTGTAATCCAAAGGAAACATTCATAAATAACCAGACTCGAGCAGAGCATCTAAATGCTGAGCGCTAAAAATTCTAAATGACAGTTTATGCAGTTACATGAGTTTGTCTAGCTATTTAAAAAAAAAAAATAGGCAAAAATGCATATATATCCCTTCCAAAGTGAATAATTGCATATATATCCTTTGTACAAGTTTTTTATGCACATAATACAATGGTTTTTATGCATGTTTTGGATATATATGCAATTTTGCATTTTCGGGAGGACATATATGCAAAAGCCCCAAAAAAATATGGGTATGTCTGACATGTGCCGAAATGGTACATGCTAAGAAGCATTTAATGCACATAATTTTTTTTTAGTATCATTTCAGTTATTAATAATATCTGCACATTTAATGCTTTGCCTTTTGGTAAAATCTACATAACTAATGATATTCAAATGTAATAAAAAAATGTTGTATTCATAAGAAAAAGAATGTGGGAAAGTTGGCTAGGAATAACATAGAATATATGATTAATCAAGAACAATAACTGGGCAAAATGAAAAAATTAGATGCTCACTCATTACTATGAGCTAGTATTTAAAAATGAAATAAATGTTTCATAACATGTGCCATTAAGACACATGTTAGACAAATCTTTGGTATAGTAACAGTTAAAAAGATCATAGTTGACATGTTAACCATAATTTCTATATTTGAGACCTATCACGACAATAATTGGAGAAACAAAGCATTGATAAAGATACCTTGAAAATTCATTTTCTAGCTTATTTGCTTTACTCATGCAGTCTTCCACGGCTTTTGAATGACGATGATCATTTGTTTTTTCAGATTCTCCGCTTTTATCAGAAAGACTGCATATGCCCCAAGAAACATATATTCAGATAAGAAGAATGTTACAATTTGGAATATTGAGCTTTTAGAATCGTTCTTACAGATTTGATCCACTATGAGAAGATACAAGATTGCATGCATCTCCAAGTGCTAATCGAGCAGCATAAAAAGTCACACTCTCATAGCTTGAAGTAGCATCCCTGGAGAGAACAGTATGTGGTGGAGAGGGAAACACTTGCTGCATTAACTGTGTTGACAAGATAATACGTCTCTTTGCTCTTGGTACATCTTCAATCAGCTCCCCATCATCTTCAACCTGTCACCAGCTAATACTTATTAGAAACTATAGAAAACTACACAAATGACGCGTAAAAATAAATGAGCAAAGTAAGAAATCCTGCCTTTTCCATCAACCGATTCGTTGCTTGGGACCATTCCATTGACGAAGTGCTGCAGACAACGACAACAGCAAAACAACTTAGCTAAATGATCTTGGTGAAAGAGAAGGTGCGACCTAGCAGTAAAAAAATACTAGTAATGGCGAAGAAATGTTTTTTAGTGTCTATCAATATAGCTAAAGGTGGCATTTTGCGTGGGTTTGGGTTGAATTGGTTTTGGATAAAAGATAAACATGTGTTGGGTGACAGGTCACACCGAGTCTGGGATGAACTGGGTCAAACTTACTACAAGTTGAAACTGATGTCTGATGATCATGCTAAATTGACCTGCTGCCACTTTTTTGTCCATTAAAAAATATACATATAAATCATGAATACATAGGAGAATATACTAGCTCACTTTCAGCCAGTTTGACATGTTCCCCTTTTAGCTAATATTTTTAACTTGACCCTATGTTTGAGGTTTAAAAAAAGTGTTCCAAATCAGCCTTCTTAACTTATCGGGTTGAAACTGCCACCTCTAACTATAGCCACATTAAAAAAACAATTATTCGTATGGTGAGCAAGATTTCCTAAAATTTAAAGTATTCATCCATTTCACACGCACCAAATGCCTTGAGGATTTTTTAAGCCCCCTGATACTTCCTTGAACCAAGAATAGCACTTGCGCTTCTTTGATCTAACGGTAACCAAATTTTGAACACCCACTTGTGTGTGCAGTGAAGGGATGCTTATATGGTCAACTGGCACAACTGATGAAACCGGGGTTTTCAAGGTAACGCCAACCTGACTGTTATTGGCAGCAGCATTTGGTTGCTCCTTCAAATGATATGTGTCCATAATACCAGCAACTTTCCCAATATTGAAGGGTTGTTCTACATTCCTTACAGCATCAGTTTTTTGTGACAACATTGGACCAGTTTTCAACGTTCCATACCAAGATGGGGCCATCTGCGGACTTATATGAGAGTGCTCGATTTTCACAGAAGAGCCATTTTGATCAGATGCAGGTACATATTTTGAAGGTAGCCCTGCGGATTTTGGCATTTCAGAATCTACAGGAGGGACAGTTGTATGACCAATTGATGCATCTCCGGCCATATTATTGTATTGTCTTTGCTGACCACCCAATAGGTTATCAGAATCTTTTAATCTCTTCAATGCCCTGTTATTTGGATCATTTTCTGTATTATCCGTAGCCTTCATTTGGTAGAGTAATGAATACTGTTGATTGAAACTATTTGGTTTAAGAGAACGACCAAACGCTTCAAGATCCTTCTGGGAAGCGGCAGGGTTAAGAGATGATGCATCAGAGAAAGGAATATTGATGGAATCACTCCCAACTCCTGGTCCATTCATCATTTGACGTCGGTCAACCTTTTCAAATGACTGCTCCCCTGCAGAAGTAATCCCCTGCTGACTTAAAGAAGTTGACTCCACAATATTTAACTGACTTTTGTGAGCTTGAATTGCTGATAAATGTTGTTGAGTTGGCATATTTGCCCATGTATGAGGCAACATTTTTGAAGGTTGACCAGAGCTAAGTGATCTGTTATGGGTTTCATCTGGTTGTCTGATCTGAGGAGTCTGTGTATGCCCATGGAAAGACTCATTGCCAGAATGATTAGTCAACGTTTGCCCCCTTTGACCAACGATCTGATGGTTTTGAAGCTGACTTCTTGGATTAGGGAGCTCAGTACCTAAAGCTGTAGACATGTTAGTCATCATCTTATGACCGGCGATTTGACTTTCACTTTGACCTGATACACTCATTTTATCGTTCTCAAATTCACCATGTGATGATCCCTGGAAAGGAGGGCGTGAAGGCTCAGAATGACCCTTGCCTCTTAAATTAGCAGACGGCTGAGCTTGAGCCTGACTCGATGAATTAGGATTAACAGGTGGCATAGCCCTTGGTAACCGTTGTGATGGGGGTCCCAGTTGTAAACCAATACCCTGAGAGTTGGATGACTGACTTCTTTGGTGGCTGCCACCAAAAGATCCATCAGAATTTTCTGGTTCAGGCTTCTCTGATGACAAATTGGAGTTCAAATGCCTAGCAATTCCACCATCTCTTGATTGATCCACCTTGTGAAGAAGCTCCAGCATATTTTGACTGGTAAATTCAACAATTCGGAAGTCAACAAATGGCACAACAAACTTATATACTTTCATTTATATTGTGAACGAAAATATGGAACAGCGCAACTTTTTCATACCTAGGTTGAGAAGCCTTATCTGATGTGGATAAACCTACAGATTTTTCATGGGGAGCAAATATATTAGGCACGTGACCGGGAATCATGCCCTTGAAGCGCATGTCATCAGATCCTTTTGGGACTCCTTCAACCTCAGCTACATACTCCTGAAAAAAGGAACAATGAACACATCATCATAAGAAAGAAAAGAAATATAATATATGTAATAGAGGTATGGGTTGACATGAGAATACACTTTGGTCCATTTTCAATACGTTCCACCCAATTTCTTTTAAGCTGCGTTTGACCAGGTAGAGATAAAGACTAAACCAGATATAAACAACCCAATTAACGAGCTCAAAATGTTTAACGAGTCGACATGGAGCTTATAAAGGCTCCAATCGAATTATTATCGAGCTCTTAAGTATTATGTGTATGTTTTTAAATATATTGTGTAAACTTTAACGGCTTATATGTAAATACACCAATTCGACATACAAATTTCTGAATGTAGTCCTATAAATACTTTTATGTAAACTAGTGACTAAAATTGATGAATATAAAGTTAACACGACTCCACCAAATGTCCAATCTTGGAATTCCCGATCCCTATATTCAAATTTCAGATTTTACAAAACTACATATATTTAATATTAGAGAATTTACAAATGATGTTACCGTCAGATTTTACAATTATGAAATCTATGTCAAATGGTTATTTGTTATCTTGGCCACTATGCTATGTTGCAAAATTATATTTCAGTTTTAATAGGTTAAAAAAAATGATTATGAAATAATCGAGCTTTTCGAGCGAAATTTGAATCTCACTCGAGCCGAGCATGCGTTTCCCTTATGAAGGCTAGCAGAAGTATTGAGCCGAGCTCAAGATGTGCATAATATTGTCGAGTCGAGCTGTGTCAAAGTTCGACTCGACTCGGTTGCACCACTACCCCCAAATCGATTTATTCCTAAGTAAAAATTCAGCAGAAGTTTTCAAACCTTGCCACTATTTCTGGTGTGCCCAAAATTTCTTTGATCTTGACCTCCTAATCCACGAGATTGCTGCAGGGGCGTGGACTTTGTATTGGTACCCTGTTTGGTTCCAAAGGGCATTCCAACATCTTCATCAAGGTTTCCCATGGGATGATACTGAAACTTTCGTGGGCCTGAAATCTGTCGGCCCGGCTGAGTAGATGAGCTTTGTTTGGTTCTCGAGTCACCAGCATCTGATGCAGATTTCGCATTAGGAAGGTGAGATGAGCTGGACCTGTAGCTGTCATTAGAGTTCTCCCTTCTACTGCTACTCTCCATCTCATGCATCTTTGAATCCTCCTTATCAGAGCTATTAAATGATGATTCAGACACCTGTGCGCCCTTATTATTAGGACGACCCCTTGATCTATCTGAATTTTCACTCCCTCTAGATTTCATTGAGGGATCAACTTGTTTCCACGAATTAGGATGATGGTTGTTTGGTGAAAACTGGTTAAAATGATTGCCACCCTGCAAGTTGCTTAAACTGGGTATAGCAGCAGTGTTGCTTAGTGTTGCTCCCTTCCAATCATTTTGAGATTGCTGCAAAGAATTCTCATTCTCATTCATATTGAATCCTGTGTTTGCAGAAGGCGGTACAGATTGATTCGCATTCCAATAATTTTGCTTATTAACAGGTTGGCTTGTTCCATGATTCACAGAAGTCCGTTGGCCTGGCACAGAATTCTCATATAGCCGGTTGGCTTCAACATCTGCCTTTTGTAGAGCTCCGCGATTTAACCAATTGCTTCCTCCTGAAGAGTGCTGGCTCATTTGCTCGTACGGATTGTTTTTAGCGTGATGCTCGTTGGCTTCAGCATCTGCCTTTTGTAGAGCTCCGCGGTTTAACCAATTGCTTCCTCCTGAAGAAGGCTGGCTCATTTGCTCGTATGGATTGTTTCTAGCATGATGCTGGAAACCCATGGTGCCATGATGTTTATCCTTAGTATTATCATTCCTAGTAGGCAAATTATTATCACCCAAAGATGTTTGATGTTTCCCACTGTATTCATAAGGTGACAGGTGTTTGCCAGGTGGCAGTTCAGGATTCTGAAAATTCAGGTCAGGTGATTGTTCCTGTACGCCTGCATCCCCGCTAGTAGTTTCTGCCACTGCAGATTGCATTAGAGCACTCCAGCTACCACTCTGAAGAGAAGGCAAACTACTCGGGAATTCATTATCATCCAACAGACTAGACACTCCTCCACTCCCGTTTTTGCTACTGCCAAACGCTTCCCAGATGTTTTCATCGGAACCAAATAAAATTTTCTCTTCATCCGGATCTAAAGAAGCTGCTTCTGATTTATCCTGTTCCATTTCTGCAGAAGATTCCGGCACAGACGTAGTTTGGGGTGCATTTAGCTGCTGGATGTGCTCCATCTTCATCCCGCTGTTTGACCCTTGACCAAATGTGTTTCCAAATAGACCTTTACCTGGAACCATGTGTTGTTCTGAATTTACCGCAAAACTATTACCAGGAAATGCATTGCTATGAGGATGATGTTTCAGCTGCAGTATCGGTTTGGTGACAGGAATCCCATAAAAAGATCCTTCGACCTGCGGCTGCACAAAACCCATAGACCGCTGCGGCTGACCCTGCTCCGGGGAAAAGGCAAATCCACTAGAGGATCCGTGAACCGCTGGTGAACCACGGTGCAACCAGTTTGTGTTACCTGGTGCAGGCTCGGCCCAACCATGACCAGGAGAATCAGAAGTTGAATTCCCATTGATGAACCCATGTGGATGGCTTCCAGATGCCTGTCTAGAAAAGGGAGAACCTTGATTTGGCGAGTTCTGTTGTCGAAGATCCTCATGCCTTTTTCGCTCATGTTGCCTTTGAAGCTCTTGCTGCTTTTGAAGCTCATGTTGCCTTTGAAGCTCTTGCTGCTTTTGAAGCTCCTGTTGCCTTTGAAGCTCTTGCTGCTTTTGAAGCTCCTGTTGCCTCTGCAGCTCATGTTGCCTCTGCAGCTCATGTTGCTTCTGAAGCTCATGTTGCCTCTGAAGCCCCTGTTGCCTCTGAAGCCCCTGTTGCCTCTGAAACTCCTGTTGCCTTTGAAGCTCCTGCTGCCTTTGAAGCTCCTGCATTTTTCTAAGCATGAGCTGCTGTTGCAGTTGTTGTATGTCACCAAATCCCGCTTGCTGTTGTTGTAATGGTTGTTGAGGGAAACCTGGATATTGACTATTGGTCTGATGTTGTCCACCAAAAAGGTCAAAACTACCATGAGCCTCGGTAGTCTCAGATCTAAATGGATTCTTTGTAGGCTGTTCGGGAACAGGTTCTTGTTGGGAATCATAGAATGGAAAACCCCTTTGGTTGACACTATTTTGACCGTAGTCTGCATTCACTCCCATAAAATTTGCCTCATCTGGTCTTGTTTCAAAATTTTGGCGTCCATACATGTAGCCATTTGAGGTTGGCTGTTCATGGCGAACCTGAGACGGACTTCTAGCAAACATGGGTCTTGCATTTGTTTGTGTTACGTTTAAACTATGTGGGTCTGGAACACGATGACTTCCACGTTCTCTCTCAGAATCTGTTTATGTAAGAAATGCAAACAATAATAAATAGATATGTAAAGCCACTTATTCCGAATATACAAGATCATTCATCATACTACAAAATGTAAGTGTAAAATGGGCGAATCAAAACTAGCAACTTCTGCAAGGGTCTAAACGAGTTGTATCAGATGGAGCTGCCCCACCACCATTTCATTTATCCAACTTTTTAGTAAAACTATTAAACAATTAACGTATTAAATATAATAATGAAAAGTGTATCACCACAATAATAATCCAACTTGTTTTCATTAAACAACTTTGCAGGTTTATGCATTTTAGATACACTTCCGATGACTTTCAACCCGTTAGACCCATTTGACTTGTATCCCTTTTTGTTAAATCTTCTGGCTTAACCAGCTTGACATGTTAAAGATATAATGTAACCAAACCAACACATTTATACTCTGGCGGTTATAAATTCCCTCTTTGACCCAAATAGTAGTGTGTTAAAACTGTAAATGGTAACTTAAAAAAAGTGACATCACACATAAAAATCAATTTCATTACCTGGTTGTTGGGAATTATAGTTTCTTGGACTGGAATCCGATTCATCAAACTGTTTCTGATTACCAGCCCACAAATTGTCATTTGAAGACCAATTCCCATCTTGTGATCGTGGACCCTGAGAGAGGTTGTCTTGTGCAAAGAAATTGTGAACCCTATCCCCAACCCCGTTGCCAGGCATCAATGATTTAGGCCCAACAATTTGAGGCTAAAGCTTGTAGATTTTTGCCTTCAACAAGTATACAAAATAATATCGACCACAAGATCCTAATCCCGTTACTTGAGGTCCCAAATGTGCTTGTAGCTTCAGCAGATATTACAGTACTCTGGTATCACCCTGATATAGTACTTATACTGAAAAACCAAGAGTACAGATTATCAGTCAGCTATAAAGTGAATGCCAAAAAAAGCCATTTACTTTATGTGTTTTAAGAATGAGAGCCAAACAGCAACATGCATTACGAAATATGGACAGGAAACACTGATCACGCCATACAATTATTAGGTTCAACCGTTCAAGTTTGATGGTGGCACCCTAACACGAAAAAGGCTAAAGGATGCCATTTCAAAAGGTAACATTTTAAATAATTTGGAGTAGATTGGTCAAACTGGTACTGAAAGATTGGTCGATTTGAAAATTATGTTGAACATCTTTCTGTATACACAAAAAGGAAAGTAGACTCACTACTAGAGAACGCTAAGGAATGCAAATTAGTATGAATGTGTTAACATAACTCCTAGCTCAGAAACTAGAGTTCTCTACATCTGGCCTCTTTTTCCAGCAGCAATATATGCGAATACTATACATACATATGAATGTCTGGCTGAAAGACACCTACCTCGGTTATTTATTCCTTATTATCCCAAACAAAAATAATTCGGCTGTCTCTTATTCCTATATATCCGCTAATCGCGTATAGTATTTCAGCCGTACCAGTTTGATTACGGAATGTCTATTGTGGCATTCTATACATCTAACTACCGATGATGCATCCAATAGTTGAAAGCAAAACTATGTCGTGATAATATACATCATTTGAAGTAGTGTAGTACGGAGTACTAGTATCCTGACAGTGGCAGCATAGATGATAATATTTCCGTTTCCTAAAAATAAGCAGAATTGACGCTAATCTAATTTCAAATCTTCCATACATTTTTCTTCATTTAATAAAAAAAATAGGGGCTGAGAACCAAAATGGCAAGTCAGTCGCAACTCTACAATTAGACAACATAGACAACCAACTTTAAAAAGTTATACATGTGGTATGTATCAATGATGGATAGAACCTAGCCTCTATACACATAATCCATGATTAGTCATTCTTTAGTTTCTTTCCTAAATCTTATCTCGAAACTCATATAATTCAGATCAAGCCTTAAACAACTGAAAACAAATGTGCTAGTTTCAGTAATAGTAAACATATCTGAAAAAGCTTACATTAACATTAACATATATGAATATAAAGCACAAAGGGTAAATAACAATGTATAAACCAAAATGTACTTACATTAATCACGAACACTTGTCGTGTATGATTATTCAGTAGTCACAAATACCATCAGTAAATCTTTATATTTGCCTAAGTACCACAAACCACTAAGTTCCGTATCTGTAGAATCTACACAAAAACAGCACAATTAAGGTAAATAAATCTAGCGATATATACAATCATAGAACATAATTTGCTAAATAGGTAATAACATGTACACCGGGGTCCAAATCGTAAGTTCCATGAATTTAACCGGATGAATCTAACATTTATGATGCCTACTTTTATCTAGACTTGCTAATAGTTACCACATGAAAATTGTGTATCACTTTTGGACACTAGCGGAAGAGTTCGATCAGCTATATAACGAATAACCAACTGCAGCGGTAAGAATCTATCAGCTTAAACTCAGGATCATGTGGCGTAGGCCCTAATGCACATTTTCGTGTCGATAGAGAACTAAGAGCTTCGACAATCAACACATTCAGTCAAAACTAGTATTTGCTAGCCAAACGCTTTCTCGGTGTCAAAAATCTCGAAAATTAGACCACCACAGTTGCCACAACAGCTTAACCACTTCAATCTCACCATAAACACACAAACACACTCATTTCATAACACTAAAAACAACAAATTTCTCATATAAATCCACAATTAAACCCCAAATTAACTTACTAAAACAAAATCCACATAATCTAGCAATTCACATAATCATAACACCAATTTAAACCACGAATTTCTCAAAAAGCATAAATTAAATGCGTAAAGCCTACACCTTTACAAAAAGATATAAGAAAGTTAGGTAAACGAACAAACTTAATTAAATAATTCTCTAGTTCAGTAACTAAAATGTACAATGGCATCCAAAGTGTAAAAATCTACCAGCTTAAGCTGCGCTTACGGGTCCATTATCGTATCGATAAAATAGCACTGTCATAACAGTAAGTAACTGCACATTAGGCTGCGAATAAAGTAGTAAAATATCGAGGTCCAAAATCTCGAAAATCGACCACAATAGTTGCCACGTCAGCTTAACCACTTCAATCTCACCATAAACACACAAACACGCACATTTCATCCAAATTAAACCCCAAAATCCACAAAACCTAACAAAAACATCAAATTCACTACAATCCAGACACAAATCAGCAAAAATAAGCTCACAAAATGAAATCAAAATCATAAAGTATACACCTTTACACAATATATAAAAAAGTTAGGGTTTTGGGGGATAAAATTAGGTAAATGAACAAACTTACTTAAACAATTGACGAAATAAGGACTAATTGATGAGGAAATTGGGGATTTATTATTTGGAAGTGAAATTAGGGTTTGAATCGGTGATGAGAGAGAATGAGAGAGAGATGATAATAATAAAGTGATCGTGTGTGTGTGTGTATGTGTGTGAATTTTTCAACGAACTCTGTTTGTTGGAATCGACTTTAGCTTCTTCATACGAACCTGTGTTTGCTTTGGGTTTTTCACGAACCTATAGTGGTCCGGATTCAGGTTCTAGATTGTAACATAGAGGTTTGGTTACTTGGTTACGGTCTAATAATCGAACCCAGATCGAAACCGATTTGGCCTAAAATATTGGACTGATGACCGGATCAAAATGTGTTCGATCCGGTCAGGTTGATTAAGCATATTTACGGGTTATGCGTAAGATTGAACTGAATATGAAGAAAAAGGTTGACCGATGATCGACCGAAATATGCTTGGTCTCGTTCAGGCTGGTTTCTCGGTTATGTTCGGTTTGCTGTCTATTATGCTCAGCCCTAGGCCATAGTAGTGTTATGCGACTATGCACGCGTGAAGTACATCACCACTAAGTTGGAAACGAGCCGAGCCCGAGCCTGTCGGAACTCGAGCTCGGCCTGTTTATAATTATAAAGCTCCGGCTCGAATTCATTTAGAGCCTCATACTTTTAGCCCAAGCGTGGTTAGTGAGGATTTTCACAAGCTCAGACTCGACCAATTTATGACGCGTTGAATGAAATAAAGCTAAAATCAAATTTGGCTCGCTAAGCACATTAGGCTTGACCTCATTTATTTATTTTGATCTCGTTTATTTATATTTAGCTCGTTTATACATAATTGTATGTATACACATTACATGCATATTTCTAAGTCTCGTTTAGGCTAGTGCGCCTAATAGGTCTTTATATATAAACCTCTGGCTCGAGGTCAATTATTAAATGAGCACAAAACTTAGTCGCTCATTTAGGCTCGGCCATTTCCACCCATAAATCATCACGTGTGGTTGCTAATTAAATTCACGGTACCATCACACGTGGTTATTTGATTTGTGTTGTAGTTTGGTGGAGGTGACGATCGACTGAATAAAGCACAATAAAAATCCAACAACTAAGTATTATATCATTAGGTGTAACTAGCAGGGTACCCACGCGTTGCGGCGGCAGATACCATGTGATCAAAGTCCTGACACCAAAAATAATAATGACAAGCTTATTAACCTGAGAAAAACAAGAAGAAAATGATCCCGGTCCGACGCGATTAATCCGTTGTTACCGGTTCCGACGGTCCTCTCAGGTCCGTTTTCGAACGGCTTTTATCGGCTATCTTAACCGGTGGTGACTCCGATCCCCGGTTGAACCCGTTGGTCCGGTCCAGTTTTTAAAACCATATGTACCATCAACTTATTTTCATATAAATTGTATGAAGCTTTGTATAATAATAGGTATTTGTCATTATATGGGTGTTTTAAAAATAATATTTATTAGGTATTTATTGGTTGGTGTCTGCTTGAATATATGTAATGTATATGCACCCCAAAGGGCAGAAGGGAAGCGGAGGTTATGGGAAGATTTGAAGGGGTTAGTGAGGGGATGCCAAGGTATGGTTGTGCTAATGGGGGACTTTAATGCCGTGAGATGCTCGGAAGAACGAAGGAATTCTAGATTTGATCCAGTGATAGCTGCTGATTTTAACAGTTTTATAAACGATCTGGGTCTTCAAGAATATTGGATGAGGGGGTATAAATTCACATTCTTAACGGGTCGTGGGAAAGAGCATAAAATGAGCAAGATAGATCGGGTGTTGGTTTGTCAGAATTTTTTTAACAGGTGGACAACAGCTTGTCTGAGAGCTCTTAACAGGGAGTTTTCAGATCACTGTCCGTTACTATTGACAGTGGTTGACGCCAACTTTGGTCCAAAACCTTTCAGATGGTTTAATTCGTGGTTAAACAGAGACGGTACGTGAAGATGTGGTGATTAAGGCGTTAGAAGAGATGGACTTCCAAGGGCACCCTGATGTAATTATTAATTCAAAATTCAAATTTCTAAGGAATGTTCTTAAGCAGTGGTGGAAGGAGACCTTGAAGAAGGAAGGGGAGGCGATAAGAAATATAAAAGATGATCTGGAAAAATTAGAGGAAGCCATGGAATATAGAGAACTTGAGGAAGAAGAGGTGTGGGTTTGGGAAGAGAGTAGGAAAGAGATGGACAGATTGAACTCATGTCATATCAGGGATTTGAAACAAAAATCTAGAGTTAGATGGGCGGTGGATAGGGACGAGAACTCGGCATTTTTCCATGGGGTGGTTAATGGTAGGAAGGCCTCTAATGCGATTCCGGGTTTGATGGTGGATGGGTTGTGGGTCTCGAAGCCTACCTTGGTTAAAAAAGAGGTATTGAGACACTTCAGGAGCCACTTTGCTGATAAATTCAAGACAAGACCAAAGCTGCGATGTGATAATTTAAAAAAGATTGATACGAGGTACGGTGAAAGACTGATTGCGAGTTTTACCAGGGATGAGATAAAGGATGCTGTCTTTGATTGTGGTTCGGATAGAGCCCCGGGCCCAGATGGATTTAATTTCAGGTTTGTTAAGTTCTTCTGGAGTTTTTTGGAAGATGACTTTGTCAATCTTATGAACCATTTTCATGATTGTGGTGTCATAAGTAGGGGTTGTAGCTCGTCGTTTATTACTTTAATCCCGAAAACTAAATCACCTGTGGGTTTGAAAGACTATAGGCCGATTAATTTAGTAGGGATTATAAGTAAAGTCATTTCAAAGGTATTGGCTAGTCGTATGAAAAAGGTGTTGGATATGGTCATTTCAGAGACTCGGTCGGCTTTCTTAAGTGGGAGATTTATTTTGGATGGCCCGTTAATGGTTAATGAGTTGATGGGGTGGATTAAGAAAAAAGGTAGACAAGCTTTCATGTTGAAGTTAGATTTTGAGAAAGCTTACGACAATGTGAACTGAGATTTTTTATTAACTACCTTGGATCAAATGGGCTTTCCGACTCGGTGGTGCTCTTGGGTCAAAGGTATTTTGGAGTCGGCTCGATCAGCGGTTTTGGTGAACGGGTCCCCAACGTTTGATTTCAATTGTCAAAAAGGGGTTCGTCAGGGAGATCCGTTATCTCCGTTTCTTTTCTTGGTTGTTATGGAAATTTTGCACTGTATGATTGAGAAGGCGGTTATGGTGGGGGAAATTAAGGGGATACGGGTGGATGGTAGTGATAAAACAATATCACATTTATTTTACGCTGATGATGCGTTGATTGTGGGTGAGTGGTCAAAGGAAAATTTGGATAATGTGGCTAGAGTGCTCCGGGTTTTTCACCTGTGTTCTGGACTGAAAATTAATATTCAAAAGTCATACTTGTTTGGTGTTGGTTTGAATGATGAAGAGGTGGAGAACATGGCGGATGCTTTTGGGTGTAGAAAGGGGAATCTCCCTTTCGACTATTTGGGAATTAAGGTGGGAGCAAATATGACGAGGGTGGCACACTGGAATCCGGTGATTGAAACTGTTCAAAACAGGTTGTCTCTGTGGAAGGCTAAAACACTATCGATGGGTGGGAGATTAACTCTGATTAAGTCAGTGTTATCTAGTCTACCCATTTACTATTTATCGCTTTTTAAGGCTCCCGTTAAGGTGCTTGACCATTTGGAGAGACTGATGCGTACTTTTCTTTGGTCCGGGTCCGAGGATATTAGAAAAATACATTGGGTGTCCTGGGAGGTGGTAACTTCTCCTAAGACAGAAGGCGGCTTGGGAATCTCGAGATTAGAAGATGTTAATTTAGCGTTGCTAGCAAAGTGGGCGTGGAGATTTACAGTGGAACAAGGGTCGATGTGGAGAGGGGTCATTGAGGCTGTTCATGGTGGTAGGGGAAATTGGTGTTTTCTTCCTATCAAAAGATCTATAAGTGGATGCTGGAAATTTATAGTGAGGATTTTGGAGGCAAAGCGGTTCAACGGTAAGTCTATGCATCACCTTATTAGGGGGGTGGTGGGTAAAGGGGATAATATATGCTTCTGGTCGGACTTCTGGCTGGGCAATACTTTGTTAAAGGATCGGTGGCCCTGCTTGTATAAGTTAGATAGAGGTAAAAAATGCAAGGTTAACGAGAGAGTTACTCGTGGGAGCAATGGTCTGGTTTTCATGGGAAGATGGTACACGTTTCCTAGTTCAGTTGAGGAGCTATCTGAGTTCCAAGACTTGGAACGGCTGCTGCACGACGCTGGGCAGCATCAGTCTCTTCTGTCCGATTCTGTTGATAAGTGGAACTGGGCCGATAAAAATGGGAGTGTGTTTTCTGTTGCTGGCTGCAAAGATCTGCTGCACGATGGTAATTACACGGGCCAAAGGTTTAAATTGAAATGGGAAAGTTGGGTTCCGATAAAGGTTATTTTAATTGCGTGGAGGGCGGAACGTGATCGACTACCTACAAGAGTGGCTTTAGAGAAAAGAAGAGTGCAAATTGATAACGTGTTATGTCCGTTTTGCAATATGGTGGAAGAAGATTTGAAACATTTGCTTGTCGGGTGCGGCTTTGCGTATGGGGTTTGGAGCGGAATTTGCAAATGGTGTAAGTTAGACCCGTTTTTTGCTTACGATTTTGATGATTTATTAATGTTATATAAGAATGTTCATGGTGGAAAATGGAGGAAGAAGATAATTAGGGGGATTGTGATGATCACCACTTGGGTATTGTGGAATGCTAGAAACGCCAAGATCTTTCAAGACAAGAATATGAAGGTTGTGGAAGTGGTGGCAGAAATAAAGTCTAGAGCTTTTATTTGGTTGAAGAATAGGTCTAAGTTTAGTAATATTGTATGGAAGGATTGGGCCTCTTACTCGTTGTATATGTGTTTGTAGTTTGTTGGCGGCTTTCGGTTTGAAAGCTAGCCGGTGTTAATGAAAGATTATGTTCAAAAAAAAAAAGTATACAAATTTAAGACACTTAATGCTAAATGTAACTTCATTTTTCATTATTAGTAAGTGTGTTGCTTAAAATTTTTTACCTTCTATTTTGGAAATGTCTCAAATATGTTATAAAGTACTCCATCCGTCCCAAAATTATTGTCCCCCATTGACTTTTTTAGTCTTTCTTCTTTAACTTTGACCATAATTATTTTTGTTTGTGTTATATAATATTTGATAAAAAATATATGAATGTATTGGGTTTTAAATGTATTTTCATTGGTATAATTTTCATCAAGTATCATATAACACAAATAAATATATTAATGGTCAAAGTTGAACAAGAAACACTGGTTAAAGTCAAAGTGGACAATAAAAATGGGACGGAGGGAGTATAATAGATTTATAAAAATAATATAAAATATAATTAATTTTAAATATTTGTATTTATTTATAATTTCCCAACGACTAAGTTTTACACCGTCCCGGAAAACAACGACGTCGACGTTATACGTCAATCGCCTTTGTTCTACGATCTCAAAGACAGGCAACATTAGATGTTTCGTTTGAGGCTAACGGCTTAACGTGTAAATGTAGATATTATCATGTTGACGGGATATATATGGAATGGGCTACACTTGTTAAGTCAATTTCACTCCAAATGCAAATGACACAAAGCAAGTTTGGTATAAGCAAGCATGGGAAGCAACAAGAAAATATGTGGAGTGAGCATTTGGTGTGTTAAAGAAAAAAAATAGCTATAATTGCACGACCGACGTCTTTTAAGAAAATAGCCATTATGATGTGCACATGCATCATATTACAAAATATGATTCGGCTATCAGACTATTCTTGGCTTATGTTTCTTTTAAGAACTTCACAGTGTATCAAATGGATGTGAAGAGTGCTTTTTTGTATGGAACAATTGATGAGGGAGTTTATGTCTCACAACCACCTGGCTTTGAAGATTCTGATTATCCTGATAGAGTTTACAAGGTGGAGAAAGCATTGTATGGTTTGCATCAAGCTCCTAGAGCTTAGTATGACACCTTATCAAAGTACTTGTTGACAAATGGATTTATTAGGGAAGATTGACAAGACTTTGTTTATCAAAAGAACCAACAAAGATATCTTACTGGTTCAAGTATATGTTGATGATATCATTTTTTGGTTAACAAATAAGGTGTTATGTGATGATTTTGAAAAGCTGATGCATAACATGTTTCAAATGAGTTCTATGGGTGAACTCACATTCTTCTTAGGACTTCAGGTTAAGCAAAAACATGAAGGCATCTTTATCAGTCAAGAAAAGTATGTGACTGATATCCTGAAGAAGTTTGGATTTAATGATGTGAAGCCTTCAAAGACAAGCATGGATTCCAACAAGCATCTAGTCAAAGATGAAGGTGGCGAAGAAGTTGATGTACATTTATACAGATCCATGATTGGGTCATTGATGTATCTTACAGCTTCAAGGCCAAATATCATGTTTGTTGTGTGTGACTGTGCCAGATTTCAAGTATCCTCTAAAATGTCACACTTGAATGCTGGTATCCAAAAGATTCACCCTTTGATCTGGTGGCCTACTCAGATAGTGATTATGCTGGAGCATGTTTGGACAGGAAATCAACAACTGGAGGATGTCAATATCTTTGACATAGGTTGATTTTATGGCAGTGTAAGAAACAAACAGTGGTGGTAAATTCTACTACTGAAGCAGAGTACATAGCTGCTTCAAGTTGTTGTGGTCAAGTGCTATTGATTCAAAATCAATTACTGGACTACGGGTACAATTTTATGAACACCAAACTTTTTATTGACAATAGCAGTACAATGTGCATTATTAAAAATCCTGTTTTTCACTCAAAAACAAAACATATTGAGATAATGCATCATTTTATAAGAGATTGTTATGAAAAGAAACTAATTCAAATTGTTAAAATTCATACTCATAATAATGTTGCAGATTTGCTCACAAAGAGTTTTGATGTGGGTAGATTTCAGTTCTTAATTGCTAGTATTGGTATGATGAATCTCTGAAAAAATCTTATCTCTTTTTGTTTTTGTAATGTTTTGTAAGGATTTGTACTGTTATTGATGTCAAAAAGGTTGTTTATACTGCTACAATGGTTTTCTACTGCCAAGTGCAATTTTTGTACTGTTAGTACAAAATTTTGGTACTGCTTTGATAACTTGTTAGTTAACATATTTGTGGAATTTGATAGACTACTTGTATTGTTTTGAGCATCCTGGGATGTATTTTCTTTGGTGTAAACTAACTTTTACAGGTTGAGAAAGCATTTGGAGTGGATTTGTGCAATGAAGTTTAAAATGGTAATCAGTTCACTATGTTTCATAAACTTTAAGAACTAGCTAGTCCAAAAGCAAATGGTTATTGGTAAAGACTACTCAAATCCATTAATGGTTGATAGTTTACCAAAAACTATATGGTTTTTAACTCACCATACTTCACAGTGAAGAGTTAGCTAGTCTAAAGCAAACGAATATTGGTAAAGACATCTCAAATCCGTTGATAGCTGATAGTTTGCTAAAAACTATGTCAAGTGTTCTTCATTTACACTTATTTCTCTCAAAATGTTAAGGGCAGTATGTTTTTCAATTTGTCGAAAAGGTTTGTACTACTAGTATTAAGTTTGTACTGCTAGCATAAAATTTTGTACTGCTGGATAGCTGTTGGTACTGTTTGGCTAAAACGGTTTTTCTACTAGCCGTTAAGGATTTTTAGCTCTCTGAATATACTTATATGTGATAATTATTTACTTTCTCCCTTTTTATCTAATTTTCTTCGAAGATAAATTGTCACACAAGCAAAATTCTCAAACCCTAATAAACCTCAATTGGCAGTACCAACATACAATTAACTCTTAAACGATCAAATCCCAGCAGTCTTACTAATCTTTTATCATAACCATGGAGAATTTGGAATTTGTAAAATCTCACAATCAGGTCGCTTTCTTGGAAAAACCTGAAGACAGTGAAGGCTTTCATCAAATAGAGGAATTTTTGAATAATACCCACATAAGGTATGCACTTACTACTAATCCCATTATCTATGTCTCCCATATTCAACAGTTTTGGCAGACTGTTACTGTCAAAACATTGGAACAGGAAGACAAACAGTTAAAAGCTAAAGTAGATGGTAAGAAAGTCAGAATTACTGAATCTTCTCTTAGGAGGCATCTCCGTTTGGAAGTTGATAATGGGATTGCTGATTTACCAAATACTGAGATTTTTCATCATCTTTCCAGAATGGGTTATGATACAGCCAATCAAAAATTTACTTTTCAAAAGGGCTGCTGTGACAACTCGTAAATTCCTCGATGCGTCATAATGGGAGAAACGTCGATTTGAGCGATCGTTTGATTTAATTTAAGACACGAGTCGTATTTTATATCGTTTTTATTGGAATTAATATTCTAAAAACAATGACGTAACTCTCGGGTCATGAATCTTTCGTTTACTAGGTTAAACGAGCCCCGAACCCAATTTAACAAAAGTTTTACGAAGTTACATCTAGGGTCCTTGTGTTAAGTTTCATCTTCATCCTTGTGTTTACTAAAATTACAAAAATGATCCCTCCAGGGGTATAAATACCCCAACCTCACATCTTCTCTCATTTTTACCATCTCTTTCTCTCTCTTAAAAACACACACACAAATATCCCCTCCTCTCTCTCTCTAGAAATCCGGCCACCCATATTAGGGTTCCGGAGCCGTCACTTTTTCCGGCCAGCTTCCGGCGACCACCAATAATTACACCACATATCCCAAACGATAGATCGGTGTCTTGCGACCACATTTGTGCATATTAATCACGCCCAAACACATTGACGCGCCCTAAATCTTGATTTATAAATTCGGACATTAGGGTTTTTGGTTGATAACGAGTTCAACGGATCCAAGCTTGGTGGGTTACGAGTGGTACTCGTAAAAAGACACCACCAACCCTCGTTTTCTCCTCTTTTCTTCTCGGTAAAACACGACATACCCCATATCCTTGTTATTTTATTTAAACGAGTATTATGTTGTGTTTTCGTGGGTTTGTAAGTGATAAAACGAGATTTAAAAAGGTGTCACTTTAATTTAACGTATGATAAACAAGTATAAAATGTTTTAGAAAAGTTCTTATGGGTAACGAACGACTGTTTTCGTGCATTTGAAATGGTATTGAAAACGTGATGTTGTGATGGCTTTGTGTGGTGGTATGACTTGGTCTTGTCCAAAAAATCGGGTGGTAGTAACAAAAGATGTTTGTTGATTTTGTCTCTTTAAATTCAGTTGGGTACGAGAGTTTGACCGGTTGGAATAATTGTGGTGTTTGTGTCGCTTTGGTCGTGAGTCAGAAATCCATAAACGAGTCGGGTCAAGGACCCAATATGGTCACTAATGCGCTTGGAATAGATTTGATATATAACTTAAATTGGTGGTTTAGTTTCTGTCACATATTAGGGTGCGTTTGAATTGATATATGTGGTCGGGTTTGACCCGAACAATCCCTTGGTGTTAATTGGTATTGGCTCATAAATTGAATGGATGTCATGGGTTATATGGGTTGCGGATTGAACTAATGAAGACTTGATAAATGGTATAAGCTAAATTAAGTTACGGGTTTAACTTCATTTAGACACGATAATAGTTACATGTCGAGAATGGTTAATTAACCTAAGTTTAACGATTAACTAGTAAATCGTCAACGTACAAGTTTGGAAAATATAACGAGTTAATTATAAACCGATAACGGAATAGAACTATCGTGATGCACGCTATTAGACTCGATTTGATAAGTAATTATAAAAATAGTATGGTAACATTAAAGGAACTAAGCTACGAAGTTAATAATTGAAGTCGACATTTGATATATGTTATAGGAATCTATTATGGATTATGAATTTGGGATAACGTTTGTTATACGAGTTATATTGGTATTGAATTGTATTTTGACAAACGTTTTGACTTAAATGGGCTCAAATATTTTATCACCACACTAATATCGAGATAATTATATTTATATTATCAACGATTACAGTTTCGTTTAATTATAAACCTCTAATTACTATGACAATAGTTCATGTTTTCTAAAGCCCGTGACGACTTTTATATCGACGAATATGGTTTTATTTAATTAAAAGCCCTTATCAACTACGATGATGACTGATGTTTTATAAATACAAAATATCTCTTATAAACTCTTGATAACAAGTTATATTGATTAGTATGTTGTACTTTAATAAAGTGTTGGCTTTAAATGAGTTTAATATATTTGTTTTGCGATAAAACTAAATATTTCGTTTTTACATCTAAGCTGCTATTAAATTATATAACTATATATATTATGGATGGATATGGTTTAATCTATTATAAACCCTTACCAAATACGAAGGTAACTCGTGTTTTATAACACATGATTAGCTTTTATAAACTTGATTGGAAAATATTATTTTGATAATATAACTTATTGAAGTCGTATTAATTTGAAAACGTTGGAATAAATGAACGTGTCATGTATAAGCACACTACTTAATATACCTTGTATGAAGTGCTTTCTGGTAAACTTGTATAATTATGAATAGCGGTCGAGAAACCTTTATTAATTGAGCGATAAATGGAAACTTGTCTTTTATTTAAACATGTACGTTTGGGAATTTTTGGGTAAATTGCCGAGACTTATCAATTAACCTATTTATATTGCATAAATAGCTGTGTCGTTTCCTAGTCTTTGACTAGCTTGAATAATGTCAGTATTTCTTGACTTGGTCAATGTCTCTTCCCTTTTGGCGTGAGTTATGGTATGGATGTCTCGACTTTGTCGACGTATTCTTCTCTTTCGCGTGAGTTGTACGTCGAGTCTATATTCCCTACCACCACACGAAACGTTAAAGCTGAACTTTTGAGATATTGATTATGAACCTTTGGGAACGGTAATGTATTTTTGAAAGTAACGACATGAATGATCCACGAAAACTACAACACATTACTTTCTAGTGGTTTCTTTATCATATGAGCTGTATTCTAAGAATATCGTATACGCATTAGGTTGCGTCACAACTACTCTTTTGTACCCGTCGTACATGCTTTTGGATGCCATGGAGATTAACTTTAGATGCCAGTCGTGTCAATAGTGAATAGTGCATTGTTGTACCGTGATTACCTGTTATCTTTTACTAGTGTTTATTCGTGCATTGTTGTGGCTAAGGTGAGTTTCATAGCCCCACTTTTATCTACGTTTTAACTACGTTTTGAACTATTTTGGGGTGAGAATCATGCTACTGTTTTTGGACTTGAAAACTATCTGGATTTGCTTATGTGCTTGACTGTATAGATAGTTGTGCTGTAGTTGTTGCCTTAGTCTAGGTTTAACCGTGCCTAGCTAAGAATAGACTTCTACATCGACCTAGTCCGAGGTTGGCAATTGTTCTAGATTTTGCCACATCGAGTCTTTGGACTAGAGTCGCAGGGGCCCGAGTACTCCCTGGATGCGGGATTTGATTGGAGATCCGGGTAGGATCATGTGTGAACGGTATTTATCTATCTTAGGTCTTGCATAGAAAATCAACTCTTACAGGTCCACTATGATTTTGTTGAACTTAAACCTATGAACTCACCAGCGTAAGCTGACCTTTTAGCATGATTTCTCAGGTATTGGAGAGATGTTTGGAATACTTGATCGGTGGAAGCTTGGCAAGAAGGCGTGGTGCAAGGATCATTTCTAACTCTGATAAACTTTGGGGACCTATTTTACGAAATCATGTTTTGGGCCTAATATTTACACTTTTGGATTAAACGTTCCGAATACTTAAATTTGGGATTTGTTTTGAATGTTAAATGACCATCTTTTTGCTATACTTGTGTGAGATACCAATCCAATTGTAACGAAAACTTGATTAAGTCTTCCGTTGTACCGAGATTTGGGGGTGTTACAGCTGTTTCTCCCCACAATGGAGGTTTTTCATTCAAATACTTCTTCACTGTATTAGTCCTAAAAAAACTTCATGGAAGCAATTCAGTAGCAATATTGATATTGCTCTCATTTGCTTATCAACATATAGGACTTTTAACTTTTCTAAATTTATTTTTGAAAATATGGTGAAGAATGTGGAATCTAAATCAAATTTTTTGATGTACCCAATGTTTATTCAAACTGTTTTAAAGAAAAGTAAACTGCTTACCCATTAAGAAATTTACCCAACACCTTGTTTACAACAAATTTTTTTTGCAAATATGTCAATGGCATCAAGGTTGTTTAATGGGGTAGTGGTTTATTTGTTTCCTAATATGCTTGTGCAGGTACAAGGTAAAGGATCAGCAAACCCAGCTGAGTCCCTACATACACCCATTGTGGTTCTAAATATCATACATATACCCCTTGTTACACAAACCTATAGGAGGCAATGCAGAAAGGTAACTATGGTCTCTCAACCTAGTGGTCCTACTCAGACCCCAGAAGTTCATGAGACTGCCACTGGCAGAATGGAAGGGGTTGCCACTACTGTGACTAGATTAGATGCAGCACAGGGCAGTGGTAACATCAATAAGACCCCAACCATGGCAACATCAACTGTGTCTAGTCTAAAAGGGCTTGATAAAACGGATGGAAACCCAAGCCAAATGGAAAATATGGGTGGCTTTAGTGTTCCTCCTAGTCCAACTAGGATTGATACAAAGTCTATGCCCCATGATGCACCTCTCCCAAAAGGTCACGCATCTGGAAGTGCTGAGGGAAGCCTGACACTTAAGGAATTGATGGTTTTGTGTACTACATTGTCTACCAAGGTGGAGGTTTTGGAAAAAGATCTTAAGGATAAAAAGAAGCTCTATGCAAAGGTCTACTCCACATTGGTTAAAAAGGTCAAAAGATTGAAGCTCAAAGTCAAGGCACTACAGGCTCCAAGAAGAAAAAATATTGTTGACTCCTCAAGTTCTGATGATACTGCTCCTGATGTTGATATTGGAGAATTTTTCAAACAGGGGAGGAAGATAGATGCTGAACTTAGGGGAGGAAACTGAATTGATCAAGATATGGGTGGTAATGATCAAGGAACTGAACCATTTGATCCTAATGCTCCTACAAAAGTGGTAGATATCCAAGAAGATGTTGAAGATACTACTAGTAGCTCAAAGAAGCCAGAAGGTACTGCAGTGAAAAAAAAGGCACTGCCAGTTTGCAAGAAGGTACTGCTAGAGCAGATAAGGGTAAGGGTATTCTACTTGAAGAACCTGTAAAGGAAAAGAGGAAGGATTCTGCACAAATACACTTTGATGATGAATTAGCTAAAAAGGTGCAAGAACAAGAGGTAGTTATGTTTCTTGAGGAACAATGATAACATCAAATTATCCTGAATATTAAGTGTCAATTTCCCCCGATAATGCTTGTAATTTATATCATTTATATGGATTTACGCTTGTTTTCCATTATATTTCACTTTCAAGTAAATTACGAGCATTGGAGCTAAAGAGACGCGGATTTGGAGAGTTTATTGAAGATTTATCATAGTATGCTCACTTTGAAGAAGTTACGGCGTAACTCCTCTCTCACATTACACCGTAACTTAAGCGTGGCTCAGAAAACCAACTTAACAGAAGATTACGGCGTAACTCTATCCAAGATTACGACGTAACCATATTAGGTCAAATGAGGTTCCGCACCGCTACTAATTACGTCGTAACTCATGCATCAACTACGGCGTAACCAAGTTTTATTGAAGATACGGCGTAACTCCTTCCAGAGGTTACGCCGTAACCAGCATTATTAGTGCAAATTACGAAGAATTGTATGTTACGGCGTAACTATTTTATTAGTTACGCCGTAACCAGATCTGGCCTAAAAATACCCCACGATTTCCAGCATTTCAAATCATCCCATTTCACACACAACAATCAGAGAACGTGAGAAGAAGTCGAAGGCAGATCTAGAGGAGCATGCAGAGCTATCTCCAAGGGATAAATCACTCCCCTACGATAAGCATTAGCTTTTTATCTTTTATTTACTTTCAATTCATGTATTTCGTAACATTAAACATTGAATTGATTGTTATGATTAATATGAGCGGCTAAGCACCTCTTGGTAGTGGCCTAGTTATGATTCCTTAATTGTTTTGCTTGTGTTTACATTGCTTCCGTATAATTATTTCTAAGTGTATGCATGCATAGTTTATTGGTAGCCACCCTTGTTTCGGTAGTTTTGAATGGCGGTAGAGGCTAGTTGCTTAGGAGATATGACCAACTGACCCTAAGTGAGTAGACTGAGATGGGAAGGGTAAGATATGACCAACTAACGACCCTTTCTACTTGTGCGATTTGACCAACTGATCACCTACCGTTTGGATGAACTTAAGAAGTAAGGGGCGAGTGTTTAAGATGCTAGCGCCCGGGCACTCACTATTATGAATCTAGCATGTAGCGGTACTTAATGACTTGGGTTAGGGGACCAGGAACAACTGGACTTATGAGGGGAAACCTGACTTATCTAGTGGGACCCTTTGTTGATAGGTTAGGACGAACTGACCAAATGCTGTCCTAGCGACTTTGACCCCACCTGAAGTAATTGGAAGTAATTAGACGTAAACACTACTAGTTAGGATGATTAACTAGGCTAACACCACTCTCCTCTATTGATCACATCTTTCACCTTTATTTGCTTTATTAGGTAGTTCCATATCAACATCATATTAAAATATGTGACACCTAGACTTATTATAAATCCACACACATAGCTCTTGGTACGACCTCGGTTTTACCGAATACTACACTACACACGACCGGGTACACTGCCCTTTAGTGCATTAGGGTAGACCATAGGTATAATGAGACTTATAAATATTAAAACCTGGTCAGTAAAACCTGCATCAAGTTTTTGGCGCCGCTGCCGAGGAGTTATATTAAGATTTCTACTAAGTCTTTCATTCTTGTTTTGTTTTAAATTTTTCTCAAATTCTCACGATCTCTTTTCAAGCTTTCAGGTACCATGGAAGTTGTTAACATTGATGACCTCACTCTTGAGGAATATTTGGCGTTGAAAAGAGAAGAACAAGGGTCGGGGCTCGTAAGACCGACAATTGGAGCTGATGTCCGTTTCGAGATTAAAGACCAGTTTATGAGGGAGCTTCGTGCTAACCCTTTTTCGGGAAACATGGACGAAGATGCGTATGAACACGTTGAAAATGTCTTATACATCGCAAGCCTTTTCAACATTCCGGGTGTGTCTCATGACGCTGTTATGCTTAGGGTGTTCCCCATGACTCTTACTGGGGCTGCCAGAAGATGGATCGAAAGATTGCTTGCCGGGGCAGTTAATACTTGGGCTCTACTAAAGAAGCACTTCATCCAAAGGTATTGTCCTCGGTCAAAGATATCTAACCAGCTCTTGGAGATCCATAATTTCAAGCAAAAGGACGATGAAACGTTGTATCAAGCCTGTGATAGATACAACGATCTCCTCTACAAGTGTCCTACACATGATCTAAACCACCAGCAAAAGGTCAACATATTCTACAAAGGAATAAACGTGACTATAAGACAAATGTTGAACTATCAAGGACCAATTCCGAGCATGACTCCTACTCTAGCAATTGAAGCCATCCAAAAAATGGCTAATCATTCCCAAAAATGGCACGATGGAGGAAGCAAAAGAAACCAAGGTAGAAGTTTTGACGGAATTGCGGCCATCACTAGCAAAATTAAAAATCTGAGTTGAGATATGCTAAAAATCAGAGAAACCGTTCATGCCATCCAAGTAGGTTGGGAAAGCTGTGGGGGAGGATATCTCACCAAGGATTGTCCTTACAATAATGAAGAAAACATAATCGAAGAAGCTAAATATGGAGAAAATAGACCATTTTACGGGGATAATCGTAATGGCTATCGTGGAGGACCTCCCCCATATTATGATCGTAGTGAAAGAAGAGCTAACTTGGAGGAAATGATTAACAAGTACCTTGTAGATTCGACTAAGAGACAGAAAGATCAAGAAGAATGGATGAAAAACTTCCAAGATAATTGTTGGGTTCAGTAAATACCCAAACCCCTTAATCTAGGATTTGAATAGAAAATAGCCCAAGTGTCTAGTCCGTTAAACACTTACAAGTCACTGAGTGCATTGTATCTCAGTGAGCCATCTTCAGGATACTCAGTACGAGGCAACAAGATAGTCTCTCCACTCAGCAAGGCGAAACTTAAAGGGTGAAGACTGAGTCAAGAAGAAGATGGTGGATTCAGTGAGCGATGACAATAACTCACTGAATCCCTAAGACTCCTCTCCAACTCTTACACTAAAGACAAACTGAAGTAGAATCTATGAAAGATGTAAAGACTGAAGAATGAGCGGGACAAGGCGGGATAAGTTTGAATCAAATAAGACGAAGTACTTATCAACCAAAGTCAACTTTCCCTGAATGGCAAAAGATCAGGCTCAGTGTCATCACTGACCTTAGGAAAGTAGTCTTGTCTCTTACCTAGAATAACCTTTGTAAACAGAGACAAAATGTATCAGTATTTTGTCTTCTGTAAGATGTCAGTTTGTCACTTAGGAAAGAGTTAAATCTCATACATGTATAAATAGCATAAGAGATGGAGTGAAAAGGTTAAGCTTGTGAATTGTAAAAGCACACATACACGCAAGCCATCTTTTCACTCCTCCAAATACAACTTAATCCCTGAGATAACTCAGTGGGTTCTAAGAGTTGTGCTCAGACTTAGCCTGAGCTTAGAAAGGAGTCACCAAACTTTGTCATTTCAATCCCAAGTACTGTTTCGCAAGTACTTGGGTAATGTATTCTTTTTGATTGATTTCTAATAAAGAATATGATGTTGAAAATTACTTTGTGTGTTTTACTTATGTTAATTTCAGTCATTGTTCACTATTAACTTGTTTTATATTCTTAAAGTGTTTTAAACGATAGTGAACGGGGAACAAGTGGTATCAGAGCAAGGCTAATTATAAAACATTTTTTTAGGCCGCTCTAAAAGTTTTTTAATTAGGATCCTAAATGGCTGAAATTGATGTACCCCAACTAGTCGATAAAAAGGGTGGAGCTTATTCAATTGTTGCCCTAGACTTGAAGTTGGCAAATTCAACAAATGGAAAAGCGAATGCTTTGCTATTTGATTGGGATGGAACCTTATTATATCAAGTGTATAAATGAAGGTCTATTTGTCCCAAAGACTGCTGAAGGTTTGCCTAAACCGAAGCTCGATGGACCCAGGATGAAAGGAGAGTGGTCAACCAGGACCAAAGACTCAAAAGTATCATAATATCTTGTCTTCTTGACGATATTATGGAGTCGATTATAAGTGTAGTACAGCTAAACAAACCTAGGATGACCTAGTTCATAGTCATGAAGGCCCATCCGATACCAAGGAAAACAGGATAATGGACCTGAAACTTGAGTATAACACCTTCGGGCTAAGGAATCGAAACTCTCTCTCAAACTTACACCCGGTACAAAACTCTTTTAAATGAACTGTCAAATGATGGTGTTAAGTTGTCCAAACATGAAATCAATGTTGGTTTTGTCAACAGTCTCCCCGAGAAGTGGTTGAATTTCTCTCAGGGACTTAGGAATGCTAATCATATCCAGAATCTTGAGCTTCTTGAAATTTATGGGAAATTTGTCTATGAGGAAAACCTCATCAACAGACGATACCCTGACTTAAAGAAGTCTCAGTAAGTCAAGAAGTCCCGACCACCACCTCATCACCAATATCAACTGCTCTATTATAACAATGTTGTTCAAGATTTCCGGAAAATTCGATGATGAGCCCGATGAGAGATCAAGTGAGGAGTACCTAAATGACTTGAACATGAATTTCGGAAAGGGCACTCCTTGCTAACTCTCGAAGGTTTATAAAAAGAAACAAAGGTTATTCAAATGCCAAAACAAATGAGGACACTGAATGCTTTAAGTGTCACAAAAGAGGTCATTTTGCAAAAGACTGTGTTTCAAAAACAATTTCAACCCTCTTATAAAACCATCAGGGTCAAATCAGTCCTCGGCTTTAGCAAATTTCAACCAAAATCTATCAGCTTTCATCAAAACTTTCAAAACAAATGAGCAAAACAAAATGTAATTTTGAAGCTAAGTATAAGAAAGTCAAAGCTAAGCTTGCATTGCTCGAGGCCGTCTCGAAACAACAAAAAGTGTTTAATGCTGGGGTAAAACAAAGGCCTTGTTCGAGACCTTCGACCGGGATGAAGAGCCGTGTCATCGGATGATGAAATGGTGCATGTCAAGTAATGATGGCCCTCTCGAAGAGGACAAGCTAGCTATTGGAAAGAATCATGCCAGGAATGGAGAATGGGTCAACATCACAATGAAGAAGGTAAATATCTTACTCTCTATGGATGATGACTCGATTGGCGATCCTATATGAATTATCTTAATGTTGACCTTAAGTTCTAGAAGAGCAAAGACGAATCTTTTTCAAAATACAACAAGCTAAGTTTTGAATTGAACAAGTGTAGGGATGAACTACTTCTTTTAAAACAAAATAAGCGTGAGGCTATCACTTTGCAAATTCAAAACACTGAATTAGTTAAAAGAAATCGGGCTCTTCAAGATGAACTTAAGAAAGAAAAAGATATCATTGCTAGTTGGATTGCTAAGAATCCAAGAGTCTTTGATGTCTTTGGAGCCCCTAGCAGACAAAAAGAGAGTCATAGGTGAAAATCATCTCCCTGACTCTCATAACAAAGACCAGTCTCCCAAATCATTTGTGTCTGGTGGCATGATTACCAATGTGTTGACTACTTCCAAGCCCAGTGATCGGATTGAACGGGTTAATCCTGATAGTAAGCTTCCTAATTTCGATTCTAGAAGAATTATAGAGCCTGAGAGTCAAGCTCTTAAGAGCATGCTTGGACTCCCGATGTGCCCAGAATATCGAACACATTGAGTCCGAAGCATAGTCTAATGCAACTCTTCCACCCCTGAAACCTCTTGGTGGCCGCACCAGCTCCTGAGCTTACTCCAATGCAATTCAATCCTCATTCACCAAAAGAAAGGTCTGGACTTGGTAGAACCATCCTCAAAAGACCATCAAAACCAACTCAACAAGAGTCTACTCCCACTTAGACTTCCACATCTTCACTCCCAGCGAAGGTAACAAATTCAAGAACTGACCGAACTTGTGAGGAAGCTAACTGAAAAGATGGAATCCATTGAAAAGGTTCCTGAATCAATCAAGGAGACAAAGGCAACCTCCTCTAGTTCCTCAAAGTCTAAGTCAAACCCCAAATCCAAGCAGAAGTGTGATCTATGCCACTACACCACCATACCACTCGACAACCGCTATAGAATCCTTTTTGTATGATTTGCAAAGGATGATCACATAACTTCCGATCACTTACAATATGTAAGTTCACCTGTGAAGCAAACTATACCAAAGTCGGTCATCGTATGCTTCAACCTCCAAGTCAGCTCACAAACATATAGCTAAACCCTTTCCTCTTTGCCCACACTGTGGCTTCAATGATCATCATCAAGATGATTGTCTCATGAACAAATGCTGTGATATATGCGGTAATCCAGCTCATGAGACATCCCAACATGACAATATCATTCATACAAGGAGAGGTACAAAACAACCCAGAGTCACTGAGTCATCCTTAGTCTCTAAATGCAAAACCTGTGGTAGCACAATGCACTCAACCACTGATCATGAGTCAATTGCCAAATTCAAACAGTGCTTGAGACCCAAGCCCACTGGAGTGTGGGTCACTAAGAGAAACTAATTCAGTTTACTACTTGTGCAGAGACACGCCAGAGAGCCTATTTGGCATCTAGACAGTGGATGCTCAAGAAGCATGACTGGTGTGAAGGAATATCCGCACAAGTATGTAAAGGAACCAGGACCCAAGGTAGTATTTGGTGATAACTCATCATGTCCCACTGAAGGTTATGGTTCAGTGAACTGCAATGGAATAGTTTTCTCTAGAATAGCTTATGTCAATGGTCTCAAATACAATCTCATCGATGTCACCAACTATGTGATGCTAAGTACATTGTGCAATTCAATGACAAACAAGGTACCATCTTCAATGCCAACAAGGAAGTTGTGTTGATAGCTCCTAGGAGAGATGATGTTTACGTGTTAGACATGTCAACACTCTCCCAAGATGGAACTTGTCTCTTTGCTAAAGCCACTAAAACTATCAATTGGTTGTGGCATAAGAGACTCTCACACTTAAACTTCAAAACCTCAACAACTTGGCAAAACAAAACAAGGTCCTTGGCTTACCATCACTGGTTTTTGCATAAGACAAACCATGCTCACTGCCTGTGAAAAAGGTAAACACCACAGAGCATCATTCAAAACCAAACAAAATTTCTCCATCAATAGCTGCCTTCACCTCCTGCACATGGATCTCTTTGGACCGCTTCCCGGATCTATCCAGCATGAGAAGTATACACTTGTCATTGTTGATGAATTCTCAAGATACACTTGGGTATACTTTCTCTCCAAAAAGAGTCAGGCAGCTGATACAATAATGTCATTCATCGGGAAGATTGAAAACCATAATGACATTATCTGTTAAACAAATCAGAATCGACAATGGTATGAGTTCGAAATCAAGAGCTTGAGTTTCGTGATGAAAAAGGAATTTCTCAAAATTTCTCATCTCCTTATACCCCTGAACAAAATGGGGTCGCTGAAAGGAATAACAGAACTCTCATTGAGGTCGCTAGAACCATGTTAAATGGCTCACTCTCAAAGCATTTCGGACCGAAGCAGTCAAAAGCACTGTTACACTCAAAACAAGTCAATCATTGTCAAAAGACATAATAAAACCCCATATGAGATCTTCAAAGGTAGACTTCCTGAAATTAGCTATTTTCATGTGCTTGATGTCTGTGTTCATTCATAACCACAAGGATCATCTAGGCAAGTTTGATGCAAAATATGATGATGGATACTTCTTAGGCTACTCACTGATCTCCAAAGCCTTTAGGGTTTTTAATACAAGGAGACAACAAGTTGAGGAAACATTTCATGTCACCTTTGATGAAAGTGCTGAAAGCATTAGGTTCACCAACACCCCAGTGGAGGAAATAGGAATTGATAACTCATCAAGATATCCTCACGATGAGTACAACATCAATTCGTTCCTTATATCGCCGATGTTGACATCTCATATTATGTCTTACCTCACAACCTTCCCCAACCAACTATCAGTGAATTCACTGATGATTAATCAATCCCTACTAGGATAGGTAATACTGAACTAAATGTTCATGAACCTGAGATTCAAGAACCCCAACCTAAACAAGACATCTCAACAGATGCTCTTAATGATTCTGTGGCTCAAGCACCTAACTCACCTCGAGTCTCCAGTGACCTCTTCAAGCGCAGATCCTAGACCACAAAGTAAGTGGACAAAATCTCGGGACATTGAGCTTGTAAACATCATTGGTGAACCCACTGAGGGCATGCTCACTAGAAGCATGGTGCTAAGTTAATGCAATGCTTCACCAATGAATGTCTATATGCTGATTACCTATCAGAAATAGAACCCAAAAGTGTCACCGAGGCTCTAAAGCACCCAAGCTGGGTTCAGGCTATGCAAGAAGAACTGCAACAGTTTGATAAAAATAAGGTCATGACCTTGATCAAATGTCCTCGTGGATGTCGTTGTCATAGGAATGAAGTAGGTTTTCATAAACAAAACTGATGAAAATGGCATTGTCATTAAAAACAAAGCCAGACTTGTAGCTAAAGGTTACAGTCAACAATAAGGCATTGACTATGATGAGACATTTGCTCCTGTTGCACGAATGGAAGCCATCAGGATCTTCCTTGCATATGCAACATACATGAACTTCATGGTCTACCAAATGGATGTCAAAAGTGCATTCTTAAATGGTGATATAAAGGAAGATGTGTATGTTCAAGAACCTCTCGGCTTTGAGAGTAGTGAATTCCCGACTATGTGCGCAAGCTTGACAAAGCCCTTTATGGACTTAAACAAGCTCCCTGTGGCATGGTATGAAACTCTCAGCCTTCCGATACAAAACAAGTTTGTCCGAGGAAAGATAGACAACACCCTGTTTGTCTATAGGACCAAACAAGATGTGATACTGGTTCAAGTATATGTTGATGACATCATCTTTGGCTCAACAAACTACAAACTTTGCAAACAGTTTGAAAAATCAATGACAAAGAAGTTTGAAATGAGCATGATGGGTGAACTCACATACTTCCTTAGACTACAAATCAGGCAAACTAATAAAGGAATCTTCATCAGTCAAGAGAAGTACACGAAATCTCTTGAAGAAATATGAGATATCCGACCGTGCCTCGGTGAAGACACCAATGGTCCCTCCTAACAACCTTGGACCACGATCTCCTTGGAAAATCAGTCAACCAAACCCATTTCGAGAGGGATTGTTGGCTCACCGATGTATCTAATCGCTACTAGACCGCACAAACAATTCTCGATTGCCTAATAGCAAGATATCACCAATCCCAAAGAATCCCACCTCACTGTAGCCAAAAGAATACTCGGTACACGAAGGGAACCCTAAACCTTGGACTCTATGATCCAAAGTGCTCAGGGTTTGATCTCAAGGGTTACTCGACTCTTGATTATGCTTGGCTGCAACATGGACAGAAAAAGTACCTCCGGGTCCTGTCAATTTCTTGGAGGAAAACTGGTTTGTTGGAGTGCTAAAAGCAGCAATCGGTGGCTATGTCTTCAACTGGTTGAGTATGTGTGCTGCCGCAGGATGCTTGTGCCAATGTTTTATGGATGAAAAGTCAACTCTGTGACTATGACATCCATTACAAAAATGGTACCCATCTTACGTGACAACACCAGTCAATTGCAATCTCTAACAACCCCGTCCTTCATCAAAGAACCAAACACATTGATATCATATATCACTTCATCAGGGACCACATAATGAAAGGAGACATAGAACTCCATTTCATCCCCACTGAATATCAATTGGCCGATATCTTCACCAAACCCTTGGATGAACCTACCTTCAGAGACCGAAAGTGAATTGGGAATGCTTGACATTGAAAGTCAGGCATCTGAAAACCAATCTCAGTAAGTTCTCTGAAATGGTTCCTCCTTCCCAACGAAACCCACAATACTACCTCTCACTGAATGAGTAAGACTCATTCAAGGACCCTAACAGTTAAAATTGAGCATTGAATGAGTAACTAAATGATCAAGTATCAAGCTTACTTAAATGTCCTAGGTTGGTAACCATGCCAATTTAATATAAGAATATATGTCTCTTTGTCTTATCCAACCATATCAAGGGTCCTCACAAACCTCATCCCCACTTGGCATTAAATGCCTCTCTCACATAAAATATCATGTGATATTTTATTATCGCAAAGTGCACTTTTACTTGCAGAATGCTAATGCTCCTTGAAAACCGGGATTTTTATCATGCGTAGTGGAGTGGTGGCATTAAATGTAGAAATTCAAACGTTTTCTAAAACCGACTCTAAATATTCCCATTTATGCACATTTAACCCCTCTCACCACTCTATAAATACCCTCTTCAAAACCTCATAAACACACACAAAAGATTTACGCTAACAAAACTCATCAAAATCTCTTTTAAAACCCAGAAATCTTTGTGTTCTTCAAAACCTTTTATGAAAATCTTCTCTGTAATCCTTTACAAAAGTTTTTCATCACAACTTAAGAGATTCAAACCTTTGATTGTTCTTGTCAAGAAGTATCTTTTCAAAACCCTAAAAACCTTTTAATGGAAATGGCAAGAACACAATCTCTTCAGTTTGCTTCACATTGGGTAGGTGATCTTAGCAATGTTGAATTTAAAACAAATAATGTCATAGGCAATTTAGAATATCCTCAAACCTGTCCGACCTTATAAGGACATTATGAAATTTTTATATAATCACTTGACTGAAACGGCCTTTACTCGGTGTCCTCAATCTTGTACCAAAACCTCCTCGGGAGTTTTGGGCAACAAAGTTTAAGGCCTTTGACCCGACACCCTCTATTGATGAGAACAACCTTAGACCTCTCAGGGAATATCTCATCGAGTTCTTAATCGGGGCAACAATTTACCTTGGATTATAAAACTTTTGCACCTCCACGGGTTAGACTACAACAAAGGTGTTTATGTCGCCCATCCTGAACCCTCAACAGTGAAGGATGGGTTAAAACAAATCGTTTTAGATCCAACTTTTTTGGACAGGACCCCAGTCACCAAAAGTTCATTTCCCATGGCTTGGAGGATCTTATTCACATTTGTGATTCAGGTCCTCGTGGAACCACTCATCCATTGAACAAGTTAACTCTATTCGTTGATGATAGCATATCCTGATGAATGGGGTCACTTTGTGACATAGGGGAGATCATTTACAGTGATCTCGTAACCAAGCTACAAAGCAAAACTAGGACGAAATACGATTCGTATCCTAGGTTTGTCTTTTGTGCTTTGCAAGTGTTACTGGGTACAAATTATCCTCAGGAAAAAAAATTTGGTGCTTTACCTGGCATCCTGAGCCAATCAAATTTTCAAAAGGACCCATCCTTTGTCACAAATATTGAATTGAAGGCCCATATGGTTGTGAACAACCGAGGGAATCGTCTCCTAACCCTGCCCTATAAAGAGAAAGGGGAAGTCTCATACTAGGACTAAGACCAAACCCAAGTCTCAAGGCCCTGAGGCTTCAGGAGCACAACCTAAAAGGCAAAAGAAGCCCCTGACTCAACAAACACCCACTGGAGACCAAGCAACATCTACCCATAGGACAACGAAGGACACCGATAAATCACAGCCGGTGCCCTTGGTCCAAACTACTACTCCCAAGATCCGAGGGAAACATACAACCCGCTAGTAGGGGAGGCGCCTTCCACAAGCTTCAAGGATGACATTAGCAAATCATAACCTTTGTCCGAGGGCACACTGAATGATCCCAAAGACTCGGGGAAACAAACAACCCATCGATAGGGATATCACCGCCTAATCGACTCGCTAAAGGCACTGGAAAACACCCCCGTGTCTCTGGGGTCTCGGGGACAAAGACTCGAGAGGACGAAACAACCCGCCGATATGGAACCCAAAACCAATCCTCGACTCCGGAGAAGGCATTGGGAAACGCCCACCAATCCGAGGGTCAACAGGGGACAAAGACTCATAGGGAAATATACCACCCCGATATGGAACCCATCACCAACCCCTGTTAACCGTTGCTAATGTTATTGGGATACTATTTTCGAAGATGAACTTGCCGGCTGATGATGAAATTTTATCTGGGGAAGAAGTGGACGCCGAGGTTCAAGTTTGAACAAGGACCTCATCCCGATCCACGGAGCATCTTGAATCACCATTCAAACCCCGACAATGATGACTCCTCTTCCTCCACTGATGAGTTCAAGAGATTTGATAATCTTCTTCCACTCACCGAGAGCGGCTTGTTCAGATGGATCACCAAAGCTTCAAGGAGATTATACTCGGGGTTCTTGAAACATTGTGGGAATAACACACCGAGGTCGCCGCCGATTATGCTTGATCTAAAGGCTGAGGTACAAGCCTTTGATGAAAATGTTCATGAGCACATGGATCTGATGTATGACAATCTTCACAGACTGGACGAAAACTTGGCTAAATTTCTCAGGAACCTTCAAGGTGTAGGCACAAAGATAGATGAAATCAGAGAATTTGTCAAAGAAGATCCAGCGCTCAACTCTCAAGTGCTGAAAGCTATTGAGGCTTACTTGAAACAATCTTCCAACCTCGCTGAACTGGTATGTTAGGTTCCCATATTAGTAACACAAGCATCAATATGAAGAAATATAGAAAAGAGAGATCGGATGAACACGATAACACTTATGCGTAAGGATTGAGAGAAAGTTTATGCTTAGGATAAATGTAAAGTGAACAACCAACCTTCATTGAAGGTTTACAAAAGGTATTTATAGGAGGGAACTAGGGCAACACTCCAAGTTCCAATCCTTTTACTTATTGGGCTTGGCCTAGGCTTATGGGCTTTCTACATAAGCCTAGCCTTGATTACTAACATAAAAGCCATATTAAGCTAACCATTACATATGAATCACTAACACTTGAAATACTGTTTAGGAGTGATTCCAACAATCTCCCCTAAGTGTTAGTGATGAATGAAAGAGTGATAAACGTTGTAGGTGCCGATGTAATAGTAGCTTTGACGTCTTTTGACATTCTTCTTTCTTGTGAGAAGAAGTGTCTTGATTCGAACAATCTCCCCAGTGTAGAGAAATTGTTTTCTTTGAAGTATTCGCTAGAGCGTCTTCATTTACTTTGTTCTTTGATCTTTGTTCTTTGTGATGGTAGTGATAATATGTTGTTGTTGCGCATCATGTCGCCTTCGTTGCTCCAGTGTCTCAGCGTCTTTCTTCAACATGCTCACATGCTCTTTAGCGTTGGATTTCGATCTTGATGAAGTTCTCTTAGTCTTTAAACTTTGTAGATTCTTTGACTTGATGAAGAACCATTCTGACTTTTGTGTTGCCTTTTGAGAGAACTTCCATTAGTGATGTTGTTGGTATGAGCATGTGAAGAATCTGCATGATCAGTCCGCTCCAGAGCTTCCATAAGAGGAAAACATAAGAAAGGTTATTAATAAGCGGATTCCGGCACTTACAAGTTCAAACTTCGAGAGTGTTAACAGCATAGTGTGAAAACACAACTCTAATTCTCACAAAGGCCATTCCTGAACTGGAGTCCCATAAGTGAGATAACACGATGTGGAAGTACATCTCAGTTCAGATGAGTTGAGGTACACCGAAGCATCACCTCACGCGTAGGACCGTTTGAGACCACTAAAAGCGTAATCCACGGAGTTACCGGCGACCTTTGTCGGGCTATTTGATGTTGACCCCTGGCGGGAGTTTCCATTCAATCATCGAGGATCACATGTGTGAACCTCTCATAAATGTTCTTGACAGATTGCTAAGATGCATGAAGGACTCGATAAGGTATCACTTGCGTTCTTATTGTTGAACAACAAGTGATGAAATGTCAAGTGTACCTAAGAGATCTTTTAATGAATCTCGTGGCTCTAGACTCAATAGTGCGCTTTGGTTTTCTGAAGCGGAGACTAGGGAGAGGGTCTCCTTCTTCAATACCGACTATCTCTAAGAGAAAGTGATAGTTTGGCGTAGGGTTCCTGTGAGAATGAAACAAGCTTCTGTTGAGAGAAACTTGAGTGGCTAAGAAGGTTTAGTGCATGCGTCACTGAGTCCATGACGACTTTTAATCTTCAATACCGGCGTCATCAAGTGACTACCAGTAGCATATGAATTGAACCCGGTTCAAGGCTTAAGTTGAATAATCTGGAGGGCTATTTGTTTTCACCCTTTTCTTTACTTTTCTTTTTAATTCTTCAACTCCTTCTTTCTCCGATTCTCATTTTCTCCTTTTTATAATCATACCTAAGAACTTCTAATACAAACTATTGGTAGTATCCTTGGGTAGATCCCTCCGGCTCTGGCGGATCATAGGACGGTTATTCCTAACCTTAATCACCTTATAACTCCATTGCCATAAAACATTTTCATGAAAAATCTCTCAAAGTGTTTGTGAATGAAAAACATGTTAGAACACTTCAAGAGTTTTAGATTTTCAGAAATACTCCCCCACCACATGTGCTTAAGAATTTTGACAGAAATCTGCACAGTGAGGAAAGAGCTCGCACTTTTGAATTGATCGACTCAAGATAGACAATTTCCCTATAGCGAGACACGATTACGTTGCATAGTTAAAGAGATACATTGTCAACTTTTAGGTGACAACTAGCTCTAATAACTACCTTGAAGATGTGGACAACCCCGAAGGTTGTCAAACCCGTCAAAGTTCATGTCTATCAAGAGCTTCTCGAATGGGTACTATTTACTTGGATAAGTCTTGGAAGACAAATCTTTTCAATGTATGACTGTTCAGATCCCGTCAATTCATGGGTTGAAGTCTTTTCACACGAGGATTCAATAGCAAAACACAACATATTTCTTATCACTTAATTTTTCTCCCCCTCAAAAATGGCATATAAATATGTTATTTTTGAAGAAATGTTGAGAATAAATATGACCATTTTGAGTTTTGTGGGAAGATTATACGAAGAACAATTTGTGAACAAAGTTTTTAATCAAATACTCCCCCTCAACAAGTGATATAAACTTTTGAGGTTTTGAAAATCATAAGGGGAAGTACTTGTTCTTTTGAGTAAAACCTTTAAAAAATGAAAGGTTTGATAAGTTTTACTCAAAAGTAAGAAGCTTTCGCTCCTTTTATAAGGATTGTGGCACTGAAGCGTACCTTAGGGTCCTTTCATTACAAGTACGGGTTGTACACTGTTATATGTGCACAAGCCATTGTCATTAAATAATCACACATCCAAATCAATATGAAAATGAAACAATTTAAGGGGTACCAGTAAGTCCATCAATCTTTCCAGAATACGCAAGGCGTTGATAGCCCGTGAGAGTAATCCCTGACCACCTACCGAAGCTCTCCGAGTTCCGAATGGTCCCTTCGTACAACCTTTCATCGATCCGAGTGATGATCCTCTTAACATCCCGTCTATCCTGAGAATTCCATCGCTTTGGAGACCCAATGCGTTCATGTATTGCCTTCAACCTATAAGCCAACCCGTCCTCGACCTTCTTCAATGTGATCCCCAAATTTGTGAAGATCTCTACACGCTTCATCAAGCAGCTATGCGTTGTAGTTCACTATTTAAACTACTCCAAATGGTTTGTCGACGAGTGTACGTGGAAGCCGGTTGATGTCGGAAGTTCTAGCTGAGGTCCGGTGAAGTTGACACGAGTCGATACGATTCAACAACAAGTTGTAAATCTTCTACACGCTTTCGGATCACTATGCTTCTGATGAAGATGAGCAAGGACTTGATGTATTCACGTTGAATTTCAATCGAGAATTGTCGCATTCTTCCCTGTACCTTGGCAAGATACAGATCTTCAATGTCGTTGAGAGACAAGTTCTGAAAGTCCACTTCACAAAATTCATAGTCCTTTTTGTCTTGTCTTTTGACCACGATAGTCTTGAGGATGGTGTAATCCCATTTATATGAAAGGGTGACATGCTTAACAGCAACGATCCCATTATCACTGTACACTTCATGTTGAGATTTTCGAACCTGGCATCTTTTGTAGTTGATTCGTCGGCATTCCGGCCAATGGTGAATCCCGTACATTGCATCAATGTCATACCGTTCCACTCTGTTGGAAAACATGTGGGTAGCCTTTTCTTCGATGGCTATGCAGTTTGAGTATATGGTCAGAACTAGTAAAGAGATGTAGCATATTTCTTTGAACTATCGCTACTGTAGAAGAAATTCAAGTCTTTGTTGGAAGTAGCGGAATGGAATCTTAGGTTGATCCGTCACAATCGTCGGTAGAGGTTTAGACCAATCGGTGTAGTATGGAGGGTTGTCTCTTCCGGTGAAGTCGATGTTTGCTTCTGGGTTGAGCCAATCAATGTTGTTAGACATGGCTCGTGCTATATTATCAAGGTGATATTCAACTTCAATAGCACTTTCCGAGTTGTCTTTGAGTAGTTGAAATGCTTCATTCTTGATTCGCTTCAACTCGGATTTCGTCATCTTCTTCACACGGAACTTTTCTTGCGAACTTAGCATGCTCCAACGTATGACCTTCTACCATATCCGATCATCGGGAGGGAGTGGCATCAACAAGTTTAGAAAACCATTCAAATTCGGTGTCATCTTCGTCTAGCCATGAGACGACATCGCCTTAGACGCCTTCTTTTCTTCTTTGGCCTTGATGAGGATGATGGTTTCTTTGTTGAGGCGGGAGAGGTAGGTTATTGTTGGGGCTCAGGACTTCTCATCGCCACCACCAGTATACTCAAAGTGATCACCGGTTTTCTCTGTCGGGGTGGTAACTCGAGTCCCGAGGTTTGTCACCGAAGAGCATGGAGGAGATCGTTGTTAAGATGGAGTCCTTTGGGGTGGTGGTGGCACAGAGGAGGGTTCTCCAGACTTCTTTGGACGTTTAGGCTCGTCATCTTTATCCTTATCCTTATCTTCATCGTCTCTTGGACGTTTAGGCCTTTGAGCTTCTTCTCTATATGCTAATTTGAGTTGGTATTCCAAAGAATGCATCAAAAATTTACCTTCGAAGAAGTAAATGTTGCGATTGTTTAGACATTTGAGTGACCACCGGTAACCAATTCAAAGCATCGGAGAACACTATAGGATCAAGTTGGATTGATTGTTACGGTCGGGTGTTGATCTTATAGTTTGCTTGGCCAAATGCATCGATTTGATAGAGTTGTCTGTTGAAAATTTCTCTTGTCACTCCAAGAACGGTGTCGAGAAGGAATTTGTGAGTGTATTCTCTTGCCGTCTTCTCCAATTCCTTTTGGAAATCTCCTTGGATAAACTTCTGGATTTGTTCCCTTTCTTTCAACAACTCGTTTATCCCTTTTGGCGTAAAGTTGATTATGTCACAGTTGATTCACTTTTAGTTGGTTACATCCTTCTTCAAGATTTGCTTGATGCTTTGACAATCTTTGTTTTAGCTCGGGATATCCAAGAGTCTCATTGGTTTCTCCACGCATTTAGATGTGTATCTTGTTTATCTTTTGATGGTGGTGGAGATGAATGAGAGGATAAACTGATGATGATGAGATATGAGGAGACTCGGGGGTCCTTTGTTGGTTCGAAGTTTTCTTTTGAGCGGCAGGACTATCAAGAAGAAAATCATCATATTCAACTTCGTCATCTTTTCCAGACTTGGACAATTGTTCTGCCTCAATCTTGGCTTCTTCATCGTTTTTCTTTCTCGGACTTCTCGCTTCGTGTTCCTCAAATTCATAGGTGATGGTATCTTCCAATCGCTGTTGTTGTGGATCGTGGGTGGTGGTACCAGTTCCTTTATCGGGTTGATTAACCGCATCAAGAACTAGTGTAGATAGTGCACCACCACTTGACCGGCCACGAATTTGATCCTTTACAAATTTATTGGCAAGATTTTTTGAGTCCGAGGTTCTTCAATTTCTTTTGATATTCTCTTCCTCATCAACGGTTCTTCTTCGAACTTTCCTTATCATGCCAAGCACAGAGTTTTCCCTTTTCCTTTATCGCTATTGGACGGGAGGCTTAGCTATTGTTGGAGTGTCATCGATTGCCGTTTGAGTAGTGACCTCTTCGTCGATTCAGTTTCCTTAAAGCTTTCATCCACTAGCTTTTGCGGTTCGTGACTTTGGAATGGGAATAGGAACAACTTCCTTAGAGGGAACTGTCCTTTTGAGTGGAGGTTTCCTCTTAGGAACTTTCTTTAACTCTCGCTTGTAACACTTCCTCTGACCGCTTCTTCTCGGTTTTCTCTTGTAGGTGTACCGCAGGACTTGTCATCAAGAAAGCCTACTTTGCCTTCATCAACCGCTACCAGATACCTTTTGTATGAATAAAGTTGTTTGACTACATTAGTTAGAAGGTGATCCGCAACACCGCATCTTGTTTCTTTGTTGTCGATTCCTTAAATCTGACTGTGAGTGTAGGCTCGCATAACATGGAATGATTGTTGGGGTCATTGAGTCTCAAGGGGATATCAGGATTATACCCTAGAGCTCTTTGGATCAACATTTTTGTATATCCGATGTATGGGATTTGGAGCCAAGCTTTTGAGGAAAGACATCATGTCGTCCCATATCAGAGCTTCAACTTCAAGGTGTTTCATGTTGACCAAAGCCCAAAATATCTGTAGTTCAACGAGCTTGGGATGCTCATAACCACTATCACGCCCGTAAATGGATTTGGTGATGATAATGTGAGGGTTCTCCATGGTCGAGGAATATTTTAAGATCCAATGATGAATGCTTTGTGATTACCCCGCTTCGTCATAACCAATGTTGATCATGAATTGCAATGTTTCTTCGGTTGGTGGCAGGTATTCGGTTGGCTCAATGACAGAATGAGGAGAATGTTCTTAAGTCCTGGTGTGATGGTGACTTGTTTGTGGTTGAGCGCCACCGCCACAACATTTTGACCTTTGATCCTTTGCATTGTATGCCGAATCGGTGAATATAGATCTCGTGAATCGTGAGCGCATCTGGTGAGCATGTTCGATAAGGATGATTCTTCGTAATATCCACAACATTAAACACGAAGACTCGAGCAGGTGAGAGTATCAAAATTAACACGAAGGTTGTTCTTTCCTATCTTCATCGGATAGCCATTAGGAAGATATCAAAGAACGGTGAGAACATTTGGTGCTTCCACATTCTGTATTTGAGCATCCATGCCGTGATATGAAAGATATTTAGCCAAAAGAACCAACATATCGAAAGACATTATGTTAGTCAAAGATATGGTTTTATTGTTTAATTATTGAATGTGATATGTCGACGATTGTTACGAGTCCAATGTCACTTGTTTGTCCAATAGTCCAATGTCGCCGCGGATAAGTTTCGTGAGTTGGTTAACTTTAAGTTTTAAAGTCCATGTTTTCACTTATTTTTCACAACATATTAAACATTTAAGCTTATTAGTGACATTATTGGTTTCGTATGCTATGATTTATTTATTTACAAGTTTGCACGCGTAATAATTCATAATTAAGGTTAAACTAGGCTTAGGCGTAGAAATAGCAAGCTTATGCGAAAGAGTGGTATAACCGCAGCTTATGCTATGTAGGTTCCGGACTTACGCTGTAGGAAAAAGAAATATTACGTAGGAAAAGAGTGCCTTATGCATAAAGTTTTACGCGTGAAGCTGTGATATGGAACTCCACGGAAGGCTTACTCGTAAGAGTCAACCTTACGCGTAGAGGTCATACGCTACTCTTCGCATATCCTTCAGATGCGCCAGTAGTCCCTTATGTAGAACCTTATGCATAGATGGCAATACCCTTGATTGTGAATTTTCACGTAATAAACCCAAATAAGTTCATCATAGCACCATATTACTCATACATTCAATTATTTTCGGATCAAATCATGAATACTCATATAAACAGCTACTGTAAGAAGACTTATGCGTAAACCTAAATCCTAAGGCTCAATTTTTACGTGTAAGTTATCTAGCCATAGAAATTGCACCAAAATGATTCGGGATGTCTGGTGTTAATTGAGTTGTTCTATCCAAGTTATAACATCAAATTCTAAGCGAATCACAGATACCCAAATTTCAAGAACATAAACCCTAATTCTTAATAAACTAGCAATTAATGTTTCGGGTTGATTCCGAGCCTAGATATGATCAATTAAACTTGTAAACAACATCACACAACAATATTTTTAACCAAAAATATTCACATTTGAAACCCCAAATTTACGATAAACCCTAGTTTTCAAAAATCATTTAATTTGTGATTCTGGGTGGATTGGATTGATGAAAACAGTTAATGTATGATTGTTTAAACATTTTAAAGCCATTTTAATTAACAAAAACACACGAATGAAGGATTTGTGTTCATTGCTTATAAGAGAACACAAATCACTCTCAAACACATCATTTGGACCGTTGATTTGGCGTAAATAAATCAAAACCATTGTTTAAAAACATGTTAAGATTATAAAACAACTTACAAAATGATGATCAAGATACCTGATTTGAAGATTGATTGTTAGGCGTAGGATTTGGTAGGTGTGGTTAATAAATGTGATGAATAAATGAGTTAGGTGGGTTGTTTTATTGAAATAACTTTAAGCTTTTGACAGTTTTAGCCCTCCACCTTTCCATTTACATCCAATGTCCATAACTTCCATTTTGGTTACCAAACGAATGATATTTGGAAAGAATTTGACGCATCCCCTCGTGTGTAAGAAATAATGAAGTTTTTAAATTTTAGTCCAGGAGTGTCAGAAACCTAAAAGTGACCACCATTATTAAAGAAACAACCGGGATAAAATAACATGCAAGTACAAGGTTTTATTAAATGAAAATATTTGCTTTCTCCCCCTCAACACTTGATCGAGAAAATACTGAATTTTGAAAGATTAGAGTGTTGACAGAAGAATTGTACTTGCCACGTTAAAAGAAATATAGATAGAAGAATATTTTTGTTGTTTTATCAGATTTTATAATTTTGTATTTTGTTTTTGAAAAATATTTACAAAAGAGATTTTGGTGTTTGATCCGGTTTTAAGAATGTTTTAAGAGTTCATCCGGCCTCTTGAGTCAAACACCGCATACCAATCCGGTGGACCAACTCATTAAACCTAGCAGGGCTAAGGCTTTGGTGAGGAGATATGCCAATTGGTATTCGCATCTACAAAGTATAATTCAACAAGCACTGTTCCATGGTCCTTGATGAAATGATATCAAGATCGGTGTGCTTTGATTTCGAGTGTTGAACCAGCTGCACGAGATCGCAAAGACTGATTGTCGCAAAGATTAGTGATTCACAAATACATAACCATAGTCTTTGAGTCAGGTTCTCATCCAAATGACTTGAGCACAACACGCTTCATATTAAGCTATATTCCCGCTTCGAGGACAAAATGTACAATCCTCGCTTCTTCGATTGCCATGACACCGCTTTATCACCAAGAAATTGTAATGTTCCCCGATGTACTTTTCCGTGAATCTAAGCATCTGCATGGTCAGTCACGAAAAGGCTATTAGTTCAAAACCAGAATCCTTCGGATACCATATCCCCAAGTTAATGGTTCCCTTGATGTATCGAAGGATTCTTTTAGCCTTAGAGAGGTGGATTTCATTGGTCTCGACGATAACGGGGAGATATACGGCAAAAACAATATCATTACGCTAGTTGTTAGATACATGAGAGACCCAATGATACTACGGTATTTGGTAGGGTCCACCAATTTTCCATGTAAATCAGCGTCTAGCTTCTTGGTATGAGCCATTTGTGTGGCATAGGTGTCACAGTTTTGCATTCAAATTTGTTAAGAATTTCAAGGGCATATTTGGACTGACTCAAGAAAATACCACGGGGTGATTGATGAACTTGTAATACTAGAAAGAACGTAAGTTCACCCATCATGGACATTTCAAAATGTTTCTTCATTAGTTTTGCAAAAGCGATTGAGTACTTTTATGTGTTGACCCAAAAATGATGTCATCCACGTAAATTTGAACAATTAAAATATGTGCCCCGTGATATTGTATGAAAAGAGTTGGGTCGACCAAACCTTTGGTAAAATTATTGGCAATGAGGAAAGATGATAACTTATCGTACCACGCCCGAGGAGCTTGTTTGAGTTCATAAAGAGCTTTGTTCAGTTTGTAGACATGGTTCGGGAACGCGAGATCAACGAATCCTTCTGGCTGGTTGACATAAACCGTTTCTTTTAGTTGACCATTTAGAAAAGCAGTTTTGACGTCCATCTGAAAGACCGTTATGTTCATATGAGCCGCGGCGAAGATCGAACAGACCTCAAGACGAGCCAGGAGCAAATGATTCTTCAAAGTCAATACCCTCTTCCTGTCATAACCCTTAGCCACCGATGTGACTTGTTTTGATTACGTTCCTTCAGCATCAATTTGTTCTTCCAAATCCATTTGAGACCAATGACGTAGACCCCTGTTGGTCTTTCAACCAGTTCCCATACTTCAAGACGTTCCCATACTTCAAGACGTTTGAATTGGTTGAGTTCTTTTGTCATTGCGTCTTTAATGTTTTTAAGTTCATATTGGCAGACAGTGAGTGCATAAATGAAATGTTCACCATCTGTGTGAAGACGTTGTCTCGTTGGTTGGTTGGGTTGCCAATAATATTCTCAAGAGGATGGTCTTTTGTCCAGCGATGTATAGAGGGTTGATGTTGGTATACATTGTGCAGATTCGAGGATTCAAAATGTAGATGATTCTCGCGACATCGGTGCAGCAGTTTCATTGAAACGGGTTAAAGAACGCATTTGGATCAAAATGCGGGTGGGTAGTTCATTAGAACATCATCAGTTGGTTCATCGTCGTTGGATGCGGTTTGTTCAACTGTTGTTGTAGAGTCACGGTGGCTTGCTTAACTAACTAGTTGTTGTAGCAGTGTATCGGTATAAGAATATGATCAGGTTGTGCAGCGGAAACCTTGGATACACCTGACACGTTCATCAATGTCATCACTAAACGGAGACAAATAGCTTTTCCATTTGTTGACGAGTGAAATTTTGGGGCTTGGTTCAAATTTGTGACAGATTTGAGGAAGTTAAACGGTTGTGACCGGGTTCCAAGCTGTTATGCCAGAAGCCATTCTGTAAGCTCATCAAAATTAGCATGAATCGTTTCCATAACCGTTTTGTACGATGATTCCAATCCGTAACCTTTAGAATTCTCCAGATATCCAATAAAGACTCAATGTCGGCTTTGGAAACGATAACAGCTGGTTATGCATGTTTTTAGTAGCGTTATGTGTGCTTTATATATGTTATTTGGTTATTTAGCGTAATTATAAGTGTAACGCCGAAAGATGTTTGCCTAGTGTTTATAACAAAGTGCGAGGAAACGGAAGGAAAGTGAAGAAATGTTCAAACCAAATTAAAGATTCGTTTGATGAAGCTAAATCATATCTCAAGGACCTTTGAAGACCATAGTGATTGAAGAACCAAGTTCACAAGATAAGAGAAGTCGGATCAAGTTTCGCCTTCGGAAATCCAAGCGGATGGTTACCATTATGTTAGGATCGGTTGAAATTACCGGCACCCATATGACCATCACCAACCGTTGATGCGCCACCCCATGGCCAAGCGGTTGGCGTTTTTCAATAAGAAGACCAACCGGTCGGTTGGTCATATGACGATCACGGTTGGGCTGCGGTGCCAAATCTTCATCACTAAGCTTCCCTTTGCATCCAGCGATTCTAGGTCCTTTAGCGGTATATTCTAGTCCCTTCCTTACTCTTGCGGAGGCCAAGTTCAGCAATTAATACCCAGGCTTTGTGATGCGGTCTGAGCAGTCAAGTTTTCTCACGCGAGCTAGCCACTTGTGAATGACCAGCGTAAGGAACTTAAACAGCTCACACACCAATTGCAATTTAGATCAGGAGAATCACATTGGATTCCGGGTCGTTAAGTCCCAGGAGGATACTGGTGTTTAACATCGGATGTCGAATAACCACTAAGGATAGTGATCAGTAAGGATTTTGAGTTGTTTATAAACTACAGAAGATTAAAGGAGATTAAAAAGTTAAACTATCTTAAATAAACGCTATCACTAATTTTAAACTGATGTTTTTGTTTTTTCTGTTATTATAAAACTGAATTAAAAACTACGTGACGTACAAACAAAAACGTGAAACTTACACAATATTAATCCTAAAAATATAAAAATGATATTTTTACAAACCTAATGATATAATAAAATTTTAAGAAAAAGAAAATTATTTTTATAACTATTTAATTAATTATTATTAATTAAAAACTATTTTTAACTAATTAATAATAACCTAAATTACAAGAAAATATGAAATAAAGCTAGAAAAATAAAATTATGACTTAGAAAAATCTAAAATAACAAAATAGAATTTTCAAAACTATTTTTGTATTTTTCTGATTATTTTTCTATTTTTATGGATTTTAAACTATTAAAAACTAATTAAATTACTAAAAATTACAAAATAAACTATGAAAAATCTGAAAAATTACTTTTTTTACCTTTTATATTTATCTAAACTTAATAAAAATGAAAAATTATTTTTTTGGACTTTTTATGATTAAATTGTATTAAAAGCTATTTAAAATTACTTAAAAACTGTTTTTAATTAAGAAAATATGCAAACTGTTATGAAAAATTATGAAAATTTCAGGAAAAGTCTAACTTAATATATCTGAATCTAGGAAAAATAGAAAAACATGGTGTTGTTTGGAAGAAAATGGCTGCTATTGTAAGTGCTTATCAATAAGTACTTGAATAAGCCAAATGATCACCACAAGCTACCAAACTGAAACAGAAGCATTATTATGCTAAAACTACTAGAATGAAGCAGGAAACAATGAGCTTTAACCTCTGGATAGCCAATTGCAAAGATTTAACTTATTTGAGCTTAATGCTTAAAACAGTTTGAGAGGACCAAGTTTGAGCTTAAAGCACAAGCTTCACGATAAGCTAAAATTGAAAAGAACTTGGAAACTATACTAGACCTTTAAGAACTCTTAAACCAAAAATTCACCCTAGATAAGCTCGTGGACTCTGGACAAGCTCGCAATAAGCTGAGAAACAACAGTGTGGTGAGTGTTGGAGCGAGGCAGATAAGCCCCTTGATGAGCTTTGAAGCTCTTACAAAATTTATAAAAATCTGCAAAAATGACCATAAGAAAATAGACCTGATGAACTTTAAAACCCCTAAGTTTCACTTGATATCACCCAAGAATGAATCGTGAAAATCTCCCTAGTTGGGTGAAACAGGTTTTTCAAGTATGTTTGACTTTCAACACAGTTGTGAAACTTGACTTTTATGAACTTTGATCCAATTTATTAGACTGATGTGGATGTGTTAAGGTGAATTAAACCTACTGCAACCTATGTCTATGATATCTAAGCATTAAACAAGATTTTTGTTTTCAAAAACTCAGTTAAGAAGATTAAGACAGTTTCAATGTGATTTTGACTATTAGTATTCTAGTGACCAAATGACTGACTAAAGTGATTCAAGAAACCTATATTAAAACTGCATGGACAGGTTACAAGCATAAATCAAAGCTAAAACTCACATAAACCATTAATCCAAACACCCTTATTTTAATTGTTTTGTGAATTGCAATTGAGCAGACTACTAAACCAGTACAATCCTATGCTTGATATATCTTTAGTTACACTAATTACCACTATTAAAAAGCTTTTTTAAGCTAATGATGACCACAAACACAAACTGCAACTTGATTAAGCAATGAAAACTAAATACAACTTACAAATGTCCAAGCTTTTGTGCAGCTTATCCAAAACCATTACTACACTTATACTAATCAAAACCAACCCATTTCAACTCTGCAGCAACCATTTCATTTCCCTTTTGAACCCATTTTTGCTTCCTGTTGACTTTTGTTGACTTTCAACCTATTGTATTTGGCCGAACTCCGGCTTACAGAAGCTATATTAAGCTTGAATAAGCTGGTTTAAACTAAGAAATAAGCTTATTGAAGCTTTGTTTGATTTGATATTTAAACTTGAAACAGTGAACCATGAAATTTAAAACTTAACATAAGCTTGCTTAAAACTTAGTACAATGATTTTTCAACTTAAGATTGATGTGTTTAAACTGGAAATTACAACTTTTAAGCTAAGTTAAAACATTGGTATTAAAAACGAAATACATGAAAACTAAAAATTAACTACTTGCTTCTCCTCGTCTTCCTTCCTTTATGCTTCAAATGTCTTACACGTGTCCTCGGCAGTCCGCCTCTCAATTTGACCAATGGTTGAGTTTTGAGTGTATTGCTGTTTTATCATTTTGGCGGGAAGAGACATTTGACTTAGGCCTGTGAAATAGCAGCTAGGGGGTGGCATGTATTGTAGTGGGTTAGTGATGATGAGGGTGGTGGAAAAATGAGGTGATGGGAGGGAGGAGCGGCAAGTGGAAGACAGGGTGTGGGGAAGAAGAAGCAGGGGAGGGGTGGCGGAGTAGCTGGTGAGTTTGACTTGGGGTGTTTGACCAGGTTCAAAAAGGTGACAGGGGGTCCAATGGGTTAAGTGGAGGGTGGTTTTTGACAAGTCTTAGGTTTTAGTTAATAAGACAAGGACCAAAACTGCAATTACTTCAATCTTGAGGGACCAATCCTGCCATTTCTCCAAAGTTAACACAAGGACTAAAACTGACAACCTTCAATAGTACAAGGACTAGTTTTGACATTTTGATTTTCAAGGACTATTTTGCCAAATTTCAAAGTTAGGGACTAAAGTTGTAATTTTGTAAATTTGAGTTTCAAGGACCAATTTTGACAACTTAGGAATCCTAGGGACTCAAAAAGATATTTTTCTTTATTTGGATTTACGGGGACTTTTTTGACAACTTTTGAAACTTGGGGACTAAAAGCGCCAATTATGCAAACTTTATCGTTTTCACCGATTTTGATATTTTTGCATTTAAAACACATAAAACACTTATTTGTGATATTTTTATCATTTTGATGCATTTCTGAGTGTTTTCAGATGTTTTTGCAGTTTAAATGGTACAAAAATGATGAGTATTTAGACACTCATCAATCCCCCACACTAAGATATTGCTAGTCCCTAGCAATGTTTTAAGAAAAATTAATGGATTTTGTCTCTTTACCAAAAGCCATTACTTCTGGAGTAGCCAAATGTTTCAGTTCAAGTAAGAACCATGGTACACCGATAACCATGTGATTTTTGAGCAAACCACCGACTTTCAAGCGGATTTGATTTGTCTTTACGAGAAGCCGTACCCTTCGGACTAGCCAACTCTTAGATAAATTATCAATATTATCTTTGGTGAGCTGATTACCAATTATGGTTTTCCATTGCCTTTACCACAAGCCATAAACTTGCGGGCTAGCCAACTCTTCACTTTTTTAGGATATGGTGTGAGATACCATACAATTTTGGGCAAATTGCAAGCCGTCAGCAGTTTGAGATATCTTTACCAAGAGCCGTTTGCTTCTGGATTAGCCAATCCTTTTGTTTATTAGACAAATGATTGATAACCAATTGAGTAAGTGTAAAACACTTACTCCAAAAAAAATTTTGGCGGGGGAATTAGGTGGTATAATTACATGATAAAATTCGTGAGAATTCCCCCCCACTAGAAATGAATATCGCCCTCAATATTCAAAGTACCGGCGGTTATGCGGAAAGAAACGTAAAAAGGAAATACTACGGCCATTATTTAGAAAGATTTTTTTTTTTTTAGAAACACTTATATACATACACAACATGTGGGGCAACTCCCAGCACTAGGGTGGTACACGGGTGAAAACCCATGTAGCATGCTATTGTTTTGATTCCCGAATCGCTAGCTTGACTCGATCCCGCATTTTGGTTCATGGGGAAAGTTTAAGATCGGGACAACAGGAGGGAATGTCCTCTCCAAAGTAATGCTTCAACCGATGACCATTCACTTTAAAGTTTGGACCATCGGGTTGAGATAACTCAATGGTGCCATAAGGATAAACCTTAGTGATAGTAAATGGTCCAGACCAACGGGATTTAAGCTTTCCTGAGAAAATCTTCAATCTTGAATTGAAAAGAAGGACTCGATCACCAACGTTGAAAACGCGGTTCTTGATTTTAGAGTCATGAATCTTCTTTGTCTTTTCTTTGTAGATCAAAGAGTTCTCGTATGCTTGATCACGGAGTTCATTTAGTTTATTCATTTGAACTTTTAGGTGATCACCGGTACTGCGAATATGAAGTTGGCATGTTTCAAGGCCCAGTATGCCTTGTGCTCTAGCTCAACCGGCAGATGACATGCCTTCCCGTACACTAGCTTGTATGGAGTACACAGATGGGTGTTTTATAAGCTGTCGGAAGGCCCAAGTGCGTCATCTAGCTTATCGACCAAGAGGCGGTTTTCACCAACCGTCCTCTCCAGATTCTTTTAATCCCCGGTTGGAAACTTCCACTTGCCCACTTGTTTGGTGGGTGGTGCGATAGAAGGCGGTGAGTTACACCATACTTTTGCATGACTCTTTCAAATTGGTCATTAGAAATCACGTCCGATCATGATTATGGCTCGTGGAGTTCCAAACCTAGCAAAGAGAGATTTCAAGAATTTTACAACAACTCGGGCATCGTTGGTAGGCAAAGCCTTAGCTTCAACCCATTTTGACAAGTAGTCAGCGGCCCGAGTATGTACTTATTACCGAGAAGAAGGGAATGGCCCGTAAAGTCAATGCCCCAGATGTCAAAAATCTCACACACTTGAATGGCGTTTTGTGGCATTTCATTCCTTTGTGAGATATTCCCTTGACGTTGACAAGCGTCCGCAGGTCTTGACAATTCATGGGCATCCTTGTAGATTGTGGGCCAATAGAATCCGAATCAAACACCTTGGCGGTGTAGTTGGGGCTATGATGTCCCCGGTAGGTCGGCATGGCAAGCCTTGAGAATGTCAATAGCTTCACGACCATATGCACATCGCGGGATGACTTGATCCGCGCAAATTTTAAACAAGTAGGGGTCGTCCCAGAAGTAATGTTTAACATCTTTGAAGAATTTGTTTTTCGTTGGGGCGACATCCCTTCACACTATGAAGTTACCGCATGGTAATTTGCGAAGTCGGCAAACCATGGGGTAGTAGAGTCTCCACGAAAACGCATGAGTGTCTCGAGGAAATGTTTCATTTATTTCCTTTTTCTCGAACACATCTTGGTGAGGGTTTTCAAGACGGGACAGATGATCAGCAGCCAGTTCTCGGCTCCTTTTTATCACGTATAATGATATCAAATTCCCGGAGGAGGAGAACCCAACGGAGCAATCTCGGCTTTGCATCTTGTTTTGCAAAGAGATATTTGAGAGCTGGATGATCCGTATACACCACGCATTTGGTCAAGATGAGGTATGGCGAAACTTTTCAGCATACACCACGGCTAATAATTCTTTTTCTGTAGTGGTGTAATGGGTTTGAGCTTCAGTCATATTCTTACTTGCGTAGTGATAGAGAATGCTTTGTTTTCGTTGCCCCAAGCGCACCGATAGCAAAATCACTTGCATCGCACATGAGCTCAAGGGTAAATCGGTCGGGGCAACTAGAATGGGTGCCCGTAAGCTTTTCTTTAGTGTTTCAAAAGCGGCCTTTTCGAGGAAGATAAAAGGAGCTAAGAAGATGGGTCATAGGCGGCGATTTTAGAAAAATCTGTATGAATCTCTGATAAAACCGGCATGACCAAGGAAACTCCTAATACCTTTGACGGTAGTAGGATGAGGTAGTTTAGCAATTACATCAACTTTTGCTCTATCTACCTCAATCCCATTTTGAAATCTTATGGCCAAGGACTATGCCTTCTTTGACCATAAAGTGACTCTTCTCCCAATTTAGACATAGATTGGTGTCTTCACACCTTTTTAGCATTTTGTCTAAATGGGAGAGACAAGTCTGAAATGAGTCCCAATGATGAGAAGTCATCCATAAACACCTCCATTGTTTCCCGATCATAGGTGGAATATGGCCATCATACATCGTTGGGCGTGCGGGAGCGTTACATAAGCCAAAAGGCATACGTTTGTAGGCAAAAGTTCGTATGGGCGGTGAATGTGGTTTCTCTTGATCTGTGGATCAATGGGGATCTAGTAACACGAGAAACCATCAAGGAAACAATAGTATTCGTTCACTGCTAATCTCTCAAGCATTTGGTCCATGAAGGGTAGAGGAAAATGGTCTTTACGGGTGGCGTCATTCAACTTACAATAGTCAATACACACCGCGCCATCCGTAACCAATCGAGTTGGAATTAACTTCGTTTTCTTCATTGTGACAACGGTTATGCCACCCTTTTGGAACGATGAATCGGGCTAACAAGGACTATCTCGAGATTGGGTAAATCAATCTGCATCAAGAAGTTTGATAACCTCTTGTTTGATAACATCATGGATTTTTTGGATTCACTCTTCTACGATGTTGAGCTGGCTTGAAGTCATCCTCCATCAAGATTTTGTGAGTACAGAACTCAGGGTTGATACCCTTAATGTCGGAGAGTTTCTAAGCAATTGCTTGCTTGTGTGACTTTAAGACCTTTATGAGAGATCTTTTCATCTTTACTCAAATCTCGAGCAATAATGACGGGTAATTTATCATCACCTTCAAAAATGCATACTGAGATGAGCGGTAAGTCCTTAAGTTCGACTTGGGAAATTCTTCATTTTCTCAAGCTGACTTGACTTCCTTGTTATGAAGTTCGCGGGAGGGAGAGGAGGAAGTGTCTGATTTAACAACTTCTCAAGAATAAGAATATCTCCCTCCGGATTAATCTCATGGTGATTAATCTCTTCCGGAATTGCATCACTAGTGTGAGGGGTTGATGAGTGATCATCTTTAAGCATTTTCTCAATGAGAAGTATGTCCCCTTCGATGTCAATTGGAGCGTGATCAATTTCCCATGGAGCAGAATCACTAGCCAAGTATGCTTCAATCTCTTCCAAGATGAAGTCGCTTCCCTCAAACGGAGTGAGAGAAGGAGTAGAATTGGCTATGATAGGTTGAGAGGATGTGGTGGGATTCCCACTCACAGAATTATGAGAATAACCAAGAACTTCTTGAGAGTACTCTTCGGAAGCAACATCAATGATATCTATGCGGTTAACAGACTTCGGAATCATAGTTTGCGGAGTACCTCGAAGTTTGATCAAGGTTAAAGGTGGCGACTTCATTACCAACGTAATGTGATTTCTTGCTCAAATACATCAATGAGAGCACGGCCCGTTCTCAGGAATCCTCTTCCAACAATGAGAGGAACCCGTGGATCCGCATCGAAATCAACAACTACAAAGTCAGCTGGAAAATGGAACTTTCCTACTTTCACAAATACGTCCTCGGCAATTCCAAGAGGATGGGATATTGTACGATCTGCAAGCTCGAGAGTCATGCATGTAGGAGTAAGATCCGGAAGAAAAGTTTCTTCCATCTTGAATGAGGCATCGAGTTTATGCTTGCACCAAGATCGGCTAAGGCAAAGCATTCAACCATTCATGGAAATACACAAGGTAAGAGGAACTTTCCAGGATCTCCAAGCTTCTCGAGAAGCTTCTTCAAGATAGCTGACGATTCTCGTTAAGAGGAGTTTAGCCATTTCAAACAGCTTTTCCTTGTTGCTTAACATGTGTTTGAGAGTTGATGCAAACTTGGGCATCAACATGATAGCATCCGCACAGCTTATGTCAAAATGTAGTTCTTGGAAAATTTGAAAGAATTTTTCCATTTGATGACCGGCTTTCTCGCAGAGCTTTTGCTCATGTAAACGTGATGGGTAAGGAATAGAAGATTTGGATTTTTCAATGGGAGCCACAGGAGGTTCAAAACAACTCCGGATTGGATTTTGGTTTCGGACAACCGAGGATGGACATCTTTGGTACTTCCGTTATTAGTAGGAAGTTCCTTGTCCTTTGTAGCCTCAGGTTCACTTTCCACTACACCGGGGGGAGAAGAAGAGGTAGGAATAGCGGGTCCATCATACAGTACCACTACGGTTGTGATCGCCTTTGCATCGCCCCTCGGATTAGCGATCGTGTTGCTAGGTAAAGTACATGAGCCCGAGGGTCGATCATTTAAAGACTTCTTTAATTCACGTCGATGACCAACAACACCGTTTGTCTCCTCTGAGTCTTCATGAATTGCCTTAAAAGCTCATGGATGTTGACACGGGAGGTGGTGGAGGATAATTGAGGCCGTATGTTCGATTATAGCGGAATTCCCTTGATTAGGTTCATATTCCCCTGAAATTGATTCCCTCGATTGAAAGTGTTTTGATTAAGATTTCCTTGATGTTGGAAACCTTGATTGGGTCCGGAATAGAAATTACCTTGGTTTTGATAACCTTGGTTCATTCTTGGTTGGTTACGATTCGGTTAGGATTCTGGTTGAAACCGGGTGGTGCCTGATAAGTGTTAGCACGGTAGTTTGGTTCATTTTGAGGGCGGTATTGATTACCTCCTTGATTTGAAGTACCGGCTATAGCATTAGCTTCACACGGACTACCATCGGTGGCGTCAGATTGTAGTATGCATGAGGACCACCACAAGTAACACAAACTTCAACTTTCTTCACTTCACCATATGATGGTGCTTGTGTGAAAGTGACTTTCTTTTGGTTAGCAAGAACCAAAGCATGAACAATATCCGTGAGTTTGTCAATCTTAGCATCGGTGCTAGATGTACTCACGGGAGATGAAGTAGAAGGTCCAACATTAGACTCAGTATGATATGTCTTTGCTTGAGGAAGGACGGGACACTGGACTTGTTTTCAATGATTTGCAAGGCTTCTTTTGTGGTCTTGCTCAAGAAATTATTACCTCCGCGGAGGCATTTAGAAGTCTTGATCACCTTAGTGCGGACCATTGTAGAAAGTATCCATTTGCATTAACTCGGTAAAACCATGATGCGGACACTTGCGGAGCAATTCTTTATAACGATCCCGCCTCCCGAATGATTCATCAAATCTTTGAGAGAATTTCATTATCTCATTCTTAAGACTTGTAGTTCGGGATGGAGGATAGAATTCGTTAACAAACTTTGTGACTAGATCTTCCCATGTCTCAATGGAGCGAGCGGGTTGTTTCTCAAGCCAATTCGGGCTTGTCCCTCTAGAGAAAATGGGAGCGAAGAAGCTTGATGGCTTCATGTGGGACATTCTTGTACTTGATGGTAGATGCAATCTTGTTAAACCATCGAATGTGTGCATGAGGATCATCCCGCTCAAAACCATAGAATTGGCTTTGGGTTACAGATTAAGTAACCGGTTTTGAGCTCAAAAGTGTCACCACGATGGCGGGACAACAATAGCATCTCCGTAACCCTCGATGGGTGCTTGGAGAAGCTCATTCATCGGCTTCTTACGCCATTACGGTGGTGGTGGTGGTAGGCGTTCCCGATCCGCTGAAGGGCGAGAACGTCCTCGTCTACGAGGAATCTTGCCAAGCTCGAGAAGTGGACTTGTAGAATGGAAGAGCGAGTGCGCATGCACTAAGTTTAAAAATCAGTTTTCAAAACAAATGAGGCAAAACACAAGTGAACTTAACCAATAATCACAAATGAAATGGCTTCTTTGAAAAAGGTACACCAAATCACAAGGACACAAAGGCAAGTTTTAAATCTGATGTTCGGGAACTTATTATGGTCGCACCCCCGGTTAGGTAGTGCACTGCCTTGATTTGCGGTGGTTGATTTTTATGTATATATTAAGTACCACTGAAAAAACGTAGGTAATGATTTGTGCGTGGGTTTAAAACTTTTGGACAATATTTTTGGTATCGTCTCGTTTAACCAATTCGTATTTCTTTAAGAATCACCTTAAAAGAAACACAAGTAGAAAAGCGTTACGATTGTTTTGTTGTTTTATATTTTGTTTGGTGTTTTTAACACTTTAGGAAAAGTGTTAATGAACTTTTTGATTTTATAACTTTACAAAACTTTTACAAACGTGGTATATGTGCAAGTATGCAGTGCGAAAATGCTTAGAACAACTACGGCCTCCCGGCTGGCGTAAAATTTGTCGGTCTTGAACGTCAAGTTTTCTCCTTGAGCTAATAGCCTTGTGAATGACGTAAGGGAACTTAAAAGCATCCACACCAATGCAATTTAGATCGGAGAATCTGATGGATTCAGGGTCGTTAAGTCCCACGAGGAGGATGGTGGTGTTTAACACAATCAGATGTCGAATAACCACTAAGGATAGTGATGGGATTTTGAGTTGTTTATAAACTACTGAAGATTAAAGGAGATTAAAAGTTAAACTATCTTAAATAACGCTATCACTAATTTAAACTGATGTTTTTGTTTTATGTTATTATAAAACTAATTAAAAACTACGTGTACGTACAAATAAAAACGTGAAAAACACACAATATTAATCCTAAAATATAAAAAATGATATTTTTACAAACCTAATGATATAAATAAAATTTTAAGAAAAATTTATTTTTATAACTAATTAATTAATTATTATTAATTAAAAACTATTTTTAACTAATTAATAATAACCTAAAATTACAAGAAAATATGAAATAAACATAGAAAAATAAAATTATGACTTAGAAAAATCTAAAATAACAAAATAGAATTTTCAAAATTATTTTTGTATTTTTAAATTATTTTCTATTTTTTATGGATTTTAAACTATTAAAACTAATTAAATTACTAAAGCAAAACGAAGCATTATTTAATACTAAAACTACTAGAATGAAGCAGGAAACAATGAGCTTTAACCTCTGGATAGCCAATTGCAAAGATTTAACTTATTTGAGCTTAATGCTTAAAAGCAGTTTGAAGGACCAAGTTTGAGCTTAGCACAAGCTTCACGATAAGCTAAAATTGAAAGCAGAACTTGGAAACTATACTGGAGCAAGGCTAGAAATCTTAAACCAAAATTCACCCCTGAAGCTCTGTGGAGCTCGGACAAGCTTTGACAATAAAAGGCGAGAAACAACTCATTTGTGATGAGTGTTGGAGCAATGAGATAAATACCTTGATGAAGGCTTTGTTTGAAGCTCTTACAAAATTTATAAAATGCAAAATGACCATAAGAAAATAGAGCACGATGAACTTTAAAACCCCTAAGTTTCACTTGATATCACCCAAGAATGAATCTGTGAAAAATCCCTCTAGTTGGGTGAAAACAGGTTTTTCAAGTATGTTGACTTTCAACACAGTTGTGAAACTTGACTTTTATGAACTTTGATCCAATTTATTAGACTGATGTGGATGTATTAAGGTGAATTAAACCTACACCAACCTATGTCTATGATATCTAAGCACTAAACAAGATTTTTGTTTTCAAAACTTTCAGATTTAGAAGATTAAAGACAGTTTCAATGTGATTTTGACTATTAGTATTCTAGTGACCAAATGACTGACTAAAGTGATTCAAGAAACCTATATTAAAACTGCATGGGCCAGATTTACAAGCATAAATCAAAGCTAAAACTCACATAAACCATTAATCCAAACACCCTTATTTTAATTGTTTTGTGAATTGCAATTGGCGGACTACTAATCCTATGCTTGATATATCTTTAGTTACACTAATTACCCTTTATTAAAACAGTTTTAAGCTAATGATGACCACAACACAAACGCAACTTGATTAAGCAATGAAAACTAAATACAACTTACAAATGTCCAAGCTGTTTGTGCGGCTTAATCCAAAACCATTACTACACTTATACTAATCCAAAACCAACCCATTTCAACTCTTGCAACAACCATTTCATTTCCAACTGCTTGAACCCATTTTGCTTCCCTGTTTGCTTTGTTGACTTTCAACCTATTGTATTTGAACGAACTCAGGCTTCGAAGCTATATTAAGCTTGAATAAGCTGAGTTTAAACTAGAAATAAGCTTATTGAAGCTTGTTTAATGAGTTTGATATTTAAACTTGAAACAGTGAACCATGAAATTTAAAACTTAACATAAGCTTGAATTAACACTTAAAAACTTAGTACAATGATTATTCAACTTAAGATTGATGTGTTTAAATTACAACTTTTAAGCTAAAGTTAAAACATTGGTATTAAAACGAAATACATGAAAACTAAAATTAACTACTTATTCTCTCTACGCTTTCTTCCTTCTCTTTTATGCTTCAAAATGTCTTACACACGTGTCCTCTGACGATCCACCCTCTCATTTGACCAATGGTTGAGTTTTGAGTGTATTGCTGTTTTATCATTTTGGCGGGAAGAACATTTTTGACTTGTAGGCTTTGTGAAATAGCAACTAGGGGGGTGGCATTAATTGTAGTGGGTTAGTGATGAGGGGGGGAGGTGGAAAAATGAGGTGATGGGAGGAGGAGCGGGGCAAGTGGAGAGCAGTGTGGGAAGAAGAAGCGAGGAGGTGGCGGGATGGGGGTGAGTTTGACTTGGGGTGGTTTTGACCAGGGGTTCAAAAGTAAGTGGTGGGCAATGGGTTAAGTGGAGGGGTCAAAAGGTTTTGACAAGTCTTAGGTTTTAGTTAATAAGACAAGGACCAAAACTGCAATTACTTCAATCGAGGGACCAATCTGCCATTTCTCCAAAGTTAACACAAGGACTAAAACTGACAACCTTCAATAGTACAAGGACTAGTTTTGACATTTTTGATTTTCAAAGGACTATTTTGCCAAATTTCAAAGTTAGGGGACTAAGAGTTGTAATTTTGTAAATTTGAATCTCAAGGATCAATTTTGACAACTTAGGAATCCCTAGGGACTTAAAATGATATTTTTCTTTATTTGGATTTACGGGGACTGTTTTGACAACTTTTGAAACTTGGGGACTAAAAGCGCCAATTATGCAAACTTTATACGTTTTCACCAGATTTTGATATTTTTGCATTTAAAACACATAAAACACTTATTTGTGATATTTTTATCATTTTGATGCATTTCTGAGTCTTTTCAGATGTTTTTGCAGTTTAAATGGTACAAAAATGATGAGTATTTAGACATTCATCACTTTGAAACTAGTAAATATGGTCATTTGTGAGCATATGACACACACCTCAAATACCTGAAATCTCTACTCATCAAACAAAGCTTTAAGCTCAAATTCTTCCTTAGAAGTCGAGGAGGTTTGGAGTTCCGAGGTTCCATTTTGAGGCCAAATCACCAAGAAGTCTACCCTAATACTTTGGGAATCATTACTTCACCATTTGTAATCTTATTCCAAGCATTGTAAGACTTTTAATCATGTTCTCTAATGTTCAAATTCCGAGTTTATATTCATGTTTGCTATGAGTGGCTAGTTTCTTTATACACTTGCTTAAATGATGTTGATTTTCATATATTGTTAGTGGTGTGTTTCAAGTTGATTCTAAGATCAATTATTAAGTTTCAGTAGTGACATTTGTTAATCAAGTTTGGCTAATTGATTGTGTCACGTTGAGGTGAAAGAACTTATTGTTATTCAACTAGTCATAATCATTTTGTCTATGGATGTTTTACCATTATTCTTGATTATACAAAGGAACTAAGGTGTGGTTGTAATAGAAGCGCTTTTTGATTATCAAATTGGATTGGTTGGAAACATCTAAAAGGTCGTAAGATTAGTTGTTGAGAATCAATTATAGCCTTTTGTCTATGTTCGGTTACCTTTTGTATTGACCATTTCTTAAGCAATTTGATGAACAAGTGGATGTTTTTGTGTTTAAGTTTTTGTATGTAGACTTATGAAACTTGAATTGATCTTGAATTGATTGGTTAAACTTAATGCTTGTTTTATGAACTAAAATCTTGACGAAGGTTTAACTTGTAAGAACAATAGATTAGTCTACCAACTAATTACCATAACCAACATGTTGAGATTTAACACAATCACATTAATCTATGATATGAAACTAGTTTAAGCAAGTGTAGTTTTTAATCATTAGAACATTATATCTATTTGCTTTGTTATATGTTTTGGATAGACTCAGTTGATTCAAACTTGTGCTTAGATTCACTCAAATCACTGGCGATCCCACTTACCCATAATCTTGCTATAATGAGTTGGCCAATATATTATATACTTGTTTTGGTATATTGGTAATTCACCATAAATTTAAAACAACACACCCGGCACATCAAGTTTTTGGCGTTACGAGGATTTGATTGTGTTTTAAACAGTTTTTGAATTTCCTCATCGATTCAACAAAATTTTTCTCACAAGACCTTAACCGGATCCGGTTGCCCTTTAACCGTAGGTTTGATTTTACACCTGGCCCGGTCCAACCGATCGGTCGCAACCCGCTTAACCCGATCGGTTACTAATCTCAATCCCCGGAAAATTTTTCGTTGTTTGTCGTGTGTTTAGAATTGCGGATTCTCTAGGACATTGTATGAACACTTTCGGCGTGAGGAATAGAACCAATTACACCTGCCAACCGACGTTTGATTCGAAGAAGAAGAAGAACACTTTTCATACCATTGTAAAATTGTGTACCAAGAGTACCAAACCCACCATTTGATAACCTCGTGAGCCAAAGTTGTTTACAAATCCTTTCACCAATTTACCTTTTCCGTGGTGGACGATCAACCTGTGGGAACCAGCGAGCGTAGCACCAACTCAGGAAGTGCTATTGTTGCTATCAATCTTGGTGACAACTACGTGAAGGGACATCACTTTCTGATCAAAGACCGTCAATTCATTAGCGTTACGCGGCGATCCGCTAAGCGCATTTCGAATTCATAGAAATTTCTGCGGCATGTTTCATGTGTGCACGATGTCAATGTCATCAAACTCAAACTTTCCCATCATCACTTTCGCCGGATATGCTAAAGTATGGTACAATGAATTAACCCAAGGAATCATCAATACTTGGGAGGAGATGAGGCAAGCTTTTGTAAGCCGATTCTTTCCACTGCCATGTTTGATCGATTAATGGGAGAAATTCGATGCTACCCAAAACCCCAAAGCGAATCACTTGTCGAAGCTTAGCGAATGAAAGAGCTTAAGTGGTTGTCATGGACATGGACTATCCAAAGGAACCATTATCCAAATCTTTTACCATGGAATAGATGAAATCTCTCCGAGGCATCCTTGATCTTTGGAGAATTTTCTCTATAAGACTCGGCGATGCACATCAATTGCTCGAAGATCGAGTACTTCTCAAACTTGATTGGTCAAAATATTTCAAAACCAAACCTCTAAAAGCATTTGCTTTTGTAAAGCTTACCGATGCTTCAAAACTCATGGAAGATAGGCGTTAACCTCAAAAATCGATTCGCAATACAAAGATATCAAAGATGAAATGAAGGAAATGCGAGACGGATGCAACAATTGTGGAGGAAGTCATCCATGCGTCGAGTGCGAACGATAAGCCTATGGGTGGACCAAAGGAAGGGAAGCGAATTCGCTCAAGGAGGATACGTGGAGGGAGGATATCGTAGTAATTATTATGGTCGAAATTCGGAATTGGCAAGATGTAGGCCAGGGATGACAACCCGTGATTCTCAACCCGCAGGCGGCGATCCACCACCACAAAACCGGACAAAAAGATGGAAGAGCGAATTCGAGAAAACCATGAGAATTGGTGGTCGCTCAAAAATCTTCAAATGATTTTATCAAAAATCAATTTTTCAATCTCAAAGCCAAAGTAGAGCAAGACAGAAAAAATCATCAAGCATCTCAAGATCTTGAAAACAAGTTTGGTAGACTTTAGGCCCAACATTGATCTAGACCATCGTTTCATTGCCGTAATACCCAATCAACCCAAAACCATCAAATGATAAGGCGTTACCGTCCACCACAAACAAGAAATGAGCATATCATCTTTGTCTTCACAAGAAGTGGTCTACCGAATCCGATCCACCACCAAATCTAATGAAAACACTCTGTCACCATTGTGTGAGGATGGCTTAGGACCCAAACAACTCAAACCACCAAAAGAAAAACATTCCATCAAGTCAAGGCATATACACCAAAGATTCCTTATCCTCAGCGCCGAAGAAAGAAAAAGATGGAAGAAGCGTTATGAAGTTTATTGAAATCATCAAAGTGAGGTTAGACTCAATGTTCCTCTACGTTGATGTCATAGTGGAATGCTTAATTACGGGGAAATTTTTGAAAGAACTTCTTACATAACAAAATCAAGCTTGGCGAGCAAATATCAGCTACTTTCATATGAAGAATGCTCGGCTATTGTCCAAAACAAGATCCCTTTGAAAGCTTGTAGATCACAGGGGCTTTCTTATTCCATGTACTTTCCGGAATAATGTTAAATGTGATGCTTTGGCCGATCTTGGCGCAAGTATCAATTTGATGCCTTATTAGTTTGTATTCCAAGTTGTGCAACAACTGACTGGCTCAACAAAGATGAGCATCAATTAGCAAATCATTCCTATCAATATCCTTGGTATTAGCAGGGAATATGCTTTCATTCAGTCGGTAAATTCATTTTTTCCGTGGACTTTGTGATCTTGGAAATGGAAAAAGAGCATAAAGTTCCACTCATCTTAGGAAGACCTTTCCTAAATACGGCCCGATGCAATCATCAAAGTGAAAGGAAAAGAACTCAACCTTGGAGTTGGAGAAGATTGAATCACTTTTCTAATGGAAGTAAAGCAATCGCTACCCACATTCCGATTGATGACACTTGTTTTAACATGATATTATTGATGAAGTCACTGATGAAAATTGGGCCTTTGCGCCGCGAATCCGACCCATTCATGACTACTTCTAAAAATCAATGAAGCAGAACTTTGACAAAGAGTTTGATGATTTCATGAAAGTAGAATTCGAAGGAGATAACTTAGAAGAAGAAGAAATGGAGGAAGAGGAAGAAAATTTTGAAGAAATAACTTTCAATGGCGAGATTGAATTAAATCCTCTATCGAAGAACCACCCGGATCTCGAACTCAAACCTCTTCCTGATCATCTTGAATATGCTTACTTGGAGGAAAACTCACTTCTTCCGGTAGTCATATCTTCATTGCTTTCGAGGATAGTGAAAGAAAGAGTTTAGTTTACGTCCTCAAGAATCACAAACAAGCTTTTAAACTGGAAAACATCGACATCTGGGAATTAGTCTAATTTACGCAAAACAAAATCAATTTTTGAAGAAGGGATTAAACACGTGGTAGAAGCGTCAACGTCGACTTCCGATGACATGAAATAAGTTATTTAAAAGAAATCATAAAACTTCACCAAATCTTGGAATCATTTACCCAATTGAGGATAGCCCTTGGGTAAGTCTGTTCACGTAATTTCCTCGAAAGGAGGAATGACGGTTGTGACTAATAGGCAAGAAATGATTTAAGTTCCAAACTAGAACGTCAGCGTTTGGCGCATTTGTATTGACTCGTAAGTTAAACAAAGCCACGGAAAGAATCTTTACTCCGTTCATGGATCAAATGTTGAAAGACTGGCGAGGAAATAAATTCTTTTGTTTCCTCGACAAATTTTCAGGATATTTCCAAATTTCTCGATGCTAGCGATCAAGAAAATACCACTTCCACTTGTCCTTTTGGAACCCTCTGCGTGTCGGATATGCCTTTTAGTTGGCCAGCGTTTGTATTGACTATAAAGGATTAAACAAAGCCACGAGGAAAAGATCACTTTCCACTCCGTTATGGATCAAATGTTGAAAATGAGGAAATAAATTCTTTTTGTTTCCTCGGCGGATACAGGATATTTCAAAAGTACATGATAAAAGCGATCAAGAAAATCCACTTTCACTTGTCTTTTGGATACGGATCGGTATGCCTTTTGGTCTTTGCAATGCACTGCGACTTTTGATCTTGAGAGACTCATTTGAGCTTTGTCTTTCTAATCTCGATAAAATGCTCGAGAAGATCATTTGCACATCTTGTTCTTAAGCGGGAAAAATGTCACTTTATATGGTAGCAAAGGAAGAATTGTGGCAGCACTTAAAATCTCCTGTCTTGAATGGAAGTAGACAAAGCAAAAGGTGATGTTATCTTGAAACTTCCACCACCAACTAACTAGTTAGAAGTTTTTAGGACATCTTGGTTTTACCGCCGATTTTTCAAAAATATCTCGATCGATGACAAAACTGCTTGAGAAAGAATCTATCTTTGACTTCAAGCTTGATTGCATAAAGCTTTGAAACGTTTGAAATCTCCAACTTACTAGTGCTCCAATCATGGTTTCACCTGTTGGTCACTACCCTTCGAACATGTGCGGCCTTAGCGATTTTCTTTGTTGGGCCGTCTTAGGCCGAAGTGAAGGAAAAACACTTTAAACCTATATATTTTGCTAGAACAGCGAATAGTTCTCGGCAAAATTATCACCGAGTCACGAAAAGGAATTAACGTAGTCGTTTTCGCATTCGACAAATTCGATCTACCTGTGCTCTAAAATAATGTCGTTTTCACGATCATTCGGCCTCAAGTATCACGTTTCACAGCAAGATGCTAAACGCGTCTTATTCGATGGATTTTGCTACTCCAAGAATTCGACATGAAATCAAAGATAGAAAGGCCCGAAAATCTTCTTTGCGATCACTTATCTCGTCTAGAAAATCCCGATCTTAAGGAATTAAAGAAGAAATCGATGACTATTCCCGATGAAACTCTCATGACATCGATGGAACTAACGATCCTTGGTTTCTTTGACTTTAAGGCCTCGCGGGAGGAATTCTCGAGGAAAAGGACTAACTCATGCTCAAAGAAGCAAATTCTTTTGAACTTAAATACTATTTTGGGAAGAGAGCCATATCTTTTCAAAATGTGTACGAGCGGAATGATCCGAAGATGTGTTTTGGGTTCGAAACCCAAAAAATTCTTAAGCCGAATGTCATCATGGCTGCTGGGGACATTATGGTCCTTCCACCTTGAGCTAAAAAGTTTTGATGTTGGATTCTATTGGATAACAATATTCAAAGAAGCACATACACTTGTTCAAAATTGGCGGCTTGCCAAAGGACCACCAATCTCTCTCGAAGAGATGAAATGCCATTAACAAGCATTCAAGTGTGTGAGATATTCGATATTTGGGGAATAGATTTCATGGGACCTTTCCCTAAATCCCACAAATTAGAATACATTCTCGTTGCTATAGATTATGTGTCCAAATGGGAAATGAAGCTTTACCAACAAAGCGATGTTAGTGTCATGTTAATTTCCTAAAAAGCTTTTAAATTTCGTTATGGATTCCCGAGGCATTGTGCGATCGAGGAACCCATTTCACCAACCAACAAGAGGTGAAAACCATGAAAAGATATGGAGTTCATCACAGTTAAGCATTGCCTATCATCAAAACCGATTGGTCAAGTCAAAATACCGAGCTCTCAAAAGAATACTTGAAAGCGGTTGAAGGACAATCCTTGATTATTGGCAAAAACTTGGCGATGCTGCTTATGGGCATTTCGTCGGCTTATAAAACTCAATTGGCACAACTCATACAGACTCTTGTATGGAAAGACTTGTCATTTGCCATACGAAGTTGAACATCGTGCTTATTGGGCTCTCGGCTGTAACACCGATCTCAAAATAGCTAGAGAAAAGAGATTCACGCAATTGCACGAACTTCGATGAATTAAGACTCAGCTTATGAAAATTCCAAAGCTGTATAAAGCTAGAACAAAACCTTATCACGATAAAAGCTACGATTTGAAAAAGAATTCAAAAGCGGAATAAGGATTACGATTTTTAACATGAAATTCAAATTCAAAGCTCTAAATTACAACCAAAATGGTTTTGGACCATATATGTTAAACATGGATATCCATACGGGTATGTCCGAACTATGACAAAAAGCGAGGTGGAAGTTTCATTGTTAATGGGCACGAATCAAGTTATAATACGACAAGGAGCAAGCGAATGAAGTTTTGATTTACTGCAGATTTCCCATGAAAATGAATTGAAACTATCACCTTTGTAGCACCCTTTCAAGGAAGAATCCCACAAATTGTTCCATGGAAACCATCTATTAATTTATGCTGGAGACGATATTGAAACTCTTGGTGAAGAATTCATGTACATCCCAGACTTTTCAAAATGTTCAAAGAACGCTCTTGTGGCCAAGTGAATTGGGGAGAAGATTAGTGATGGCTTCGGTAATAAAACAAAGCGCTTCTCGGGGCAGACGTGTGTTTGGTTGATTTTCTGTGCACTCCCAAAGTTTAACCTTTGGTTGAACTTAAGTGTGGGGGGTGCCACCTTTAATAAAACCTTTTGTTTTGTTTATAAATATTTTGTGCGGTAATGATTTCTCCATGAATACCGAGGAATGAAGGAAGAATTTTAAGGTGACAACTCATTGACATATCTGGTTTCATCTCTATTTTCCCTATTTCTATGCTTTGAAGTTCGTTTTCATTGAGGACAATGTCTAACTTAAGTGTGGGGGGTGAATAGGAAAAATTAGAGTTTTTCATGCTTAAATTTAAAATTTTGTTGCCCTTGTGATCTAGTTGTTCTCACGCTTTTAGGATTATCTATTAGAATAAGCTGGATCAATCCAGTTTGTAAGCGGGTAATATTTGAAACTTGAGATGTGTGGAATTACTATTGCAATCCATTAAGGATCGATAAACATTTGCTAGCACATATTATACCTTTTTCCACTAAATTGTGAGGATTGAAGCCTATTTCATAAAAGCATACATCTTTTTATGCTTGAATTATTTTGCTACGAGTGTGCCGGTGATTTTATTTATTCTAGAACTTGTACTTGTAAATCATTACGGACATGCGTGAATCGCATTAGGTGTGATATGGTAGTGAAGTGTGATAAAGAGGCACCTTAGGATTGCCAAATGGCCTTCCATTTACATCTAATGATATATTAGCTATCGCATTGGTTAGTTAACCATCCCACATGGACCCATTTGCTTAGTGCTCATTTTAGCACTAGATACCCCTAGTTATATACCTTAGGGCCATCCTTTTCATTTTGCTTCACCCAGAAAATGCAAAAAGATTTTACACTTTAAACCTTAGCCTACCCGTATAATGTCTAAGCGGTTGGTTGCTAGTTGCACGGAAAGTGAAGATTGTTCAAATGATTATGAGTACCATATCTTGCGAGATTGATTGAGCCATACATTGAGTTTATGTTCAAAAGTGTGTTGAAAGTATGAAAATAATAGCCAATGTGCTATGATCAAAGAACAATTGTAATGGCAAAGCAAAAAGATGTGGAAAGCGTAAAAAGAAGGAAATTGAAGCTATAATCATTTATTTGGTTAGGTGGAATTTTGGTAGCTAGCAACACGGGTATTAGACTTGATTTCATTTTTATTTTAACACCAATTTCATATACATTCCCATGCCTTATCCATACCCTTAACCCTTAGCCATATCATTATAACCCAATAAAAGTCCTCTTTAGATGTTTTTACTTGGTGCTTTCAGCCCGCATTCGGTGGAGTTTTGTTTCTTGTACAAGCTTATGGTAATAATCTAATCATGGCCAGGCAATGAGTGTGATTTATCTTGTTACTCCACTTTAAAATGAGTGATTGAGTGAATTATATTTCTATCCTTTTTCATGAGGTGTTTTGAAATGTTAATCATGCAAGAAAATCATTGGATATCGTCAAACATCTTGATGTTTCAACTTTATAAAGCATAATTGATGAATCTTCTCTAGTGTATTTATGCTTGGTTGATTTGCATCATATTTTTCATAATCACGATCTTGTACGATGGATGTTTTTCCTAGATTTTGCTTGAGGGCAAGCAAAGTTTAAGTGTGGGAATTTGATAGCAGCTCAGATTGTGCATGTTTTTAGTAGCGTTATGTGTGCTTTTATATATGTTATTTGGTTATATTTGCGTAATTATAGTGCTTAAGCGCATGAAAGATGTTTGCCTAGTGTTTATAACCAAGTGCGAGGAAAGCGGAAGGAAAGTGAAATATTGACGGTAGGAATTCCACGTTTCAGTGAAGCTTCCATCTAGGTATCTCAAAAGGACCTTTGAAGACCATAGTGATTGAAGAACCAAGTTCTACAAGATAAGAGAGAAAGATCAAGTTTCCGTAGCTTCGGGGAAATCCAGCCAGCGGATCGGTTGGAAATTGACGAAAACACCCATATGACCATCACGAACCGTTGATTAGCCACCGCAACGAAGCGGTTGGCCCGGGTTCCACATGTAGAAGACCAACGGATCGGTTGGTCAT